>BSBK01003260.1:20000-430000 GCA_027943335.1 Chamaecyparis obtusa
TTTTTATTAAAAGCATTTAGTATTAATAATAATTTTTATTAATACTTATTTTTATTAATAAACTTTGTTAATATTACTAATGTTTTCTAATTATAGTTCTTTATTAAATTATTATTATTAAAGGATAATAATAATTTTATTGTTAAGATTTATTTAGTATTGGTAAAAATTTGTTGATAAGATTATTAATGAATTTTATTCAATATTAGATAGAGGAGATATGGTATAGAATATTAGGACTTAAAATAAAATTAATATTATTGTTTTATTGAAGTTATTGAATTATGTATACTAGGTATGTTAATAAACTTCATATAGTAAGATGATGAATCTGATTGAGTTGTTATTTAGTATTGAACATATGGGTTATCTCACATTTTGTACATGCATCTTTTTATACTAAAATTGGTTGTTTTATTCAATATGATTTTATCTTTCCTGGATGTTGGCTTTGTCTGTTTTATGGGTGCTAGATGACCTAGGAAAGACAGAGGCTTGGGAATCGTCTTCTATGTTCATGTTGTTTCTTATATTTGATGTGGGTGTGTATTTCGATTATCATTCCTGTCTTGACCATTTGGGCTCATGTTGTATTGAGTTTTACTTCATATTCTATAAAGGAGAATATGGTATTGACTTTTATGTTTGATCCATGGGATCATGTGTATATATTCTTTTGTTAACACTTTGAGAGTGTTTTTGTGACATTATGGTTATGTGAGAACTAGTGTGTTCCTATTATTTTGTGGAGTAGTCCTAAGGGACATTATTATCATCTTGTGATCTATGTGAGATCTGTGAGCCTAGGGTAGTTTACCTACATATGTAGTAGGAGGTGGCTTGTAATAAGCATCGGGGCCCACAAGTGGCTGCCAAGATCACTTATTGTTAAGTATCTATAATCAACTGATAACATAATATAACATTGAGAGATATTAAAATGAACCTAATAAGATGTGGTCCTCACCCCAGCGTTAGTGCTAGTACAAACTAAGATGGTGTTGAGAAGATGATGAGCCCCCTTTTAAGGGATGAGTTGGCATAGTTGATGGCTTCGTCTGTACAAGAGGTCACTGACACTGTGTAAGGTCACTTGGGTGTCGGGATCTAGCAAGATTACCAGGACAAAACTCAAGGGTTAGACGTACATGATGACACCTTCCTATGCATAGTCTAGTTATCTTACATGTGTCAGTTGCCTTTGGATTACTGAGTCTTTCATGGCATTATTACTTTTTCACCTTGAGTTAGAGAGCTTTCAGGATCCTTTCCTCAGCTTGATTTGTTTGATGTTTGTTATCTGAGTGGGATCTATTGTTATATCCTTAGCACGATGGGAGTGGACCATTTAGGTTCACGAGGTCGGGTGGTAGTGATTATTTTACCATTTGAGATCCGATGATCATGTACTAGTGCCGGATGATCCCTGTGGTAGTTGTTCCTTCTTGATCCTCCTTGATGGAGTTGTACTCTTCTTCTTCTTCTTATTCTTCCTTGTGATCTTGTATCTTTGTATCAGTTCTTTAGAGATATCATGTGTACTTCTCGGTTATTGTATTACATACCCTACGACATGTGCAATGGATGTAGGTTATTATGGTTACCTTATGGTACCTGATGAGGCATATTAATGCCTTAATTTTGATATAGTTTTTATAGTTTGGACACACTCTTTGTGCTTTGACAAAACATTTCTGAACACTTGTTGTAAATATCTTGTGAACTTATGCCAGAGATAGCTAGAACCTACTAAACCTATGGGTAGTGTGTATGACATATTTTGCTTAATATTATACATAGAATGCAGTATTTCATATAACTATTTTAAGCTATGTTCTAATATCTAAGTAAAAGTAGGAATGTTATCTTGCATGTGTGTTCCAAATGTTGCTAACTTTTTAGGAGAATGAGGAGCGATGCAAAGAGTGGTGATTACTGCATTTAAGGAGGAAGATAATGGAGACTGATCATGGCAAAGAAAGCACAATTCAATTCCATTAGATAAGCCATGCCTGCAAAGGAATTCCAGAGAATATAGGGGATATAACTTGCTATATTTCTTGCAAGTTGTTATTCTGTTGCTTGGCAGTAAATGTACTATGTCATGGTTGATCTTCCGCCTTCTTTTCTGGTGATGTTTGTTCAAGACTTTTTATGTTATGTTTTTAATAAGCATCCAATCCTCTATATAATGGATTTGGATCATCTTAGGAAGCTAATGAGAAAATAGATAATGCTGATTTAGATTTAGAAGTTAATCTTTATGTTCTTCATGAATTATTGAGTTTCTATGTAATCAAAGAAGGATTTTAATGGAAGAAATATTTTGAAGCACTTGTTGTGTTCATAGTTAATTGAAGCCAACCAAGGGGGCCCACTTGGGAGGTGGAATAGATTTAGGTAGAATAGATTCATTTCCTGCAGTTTCCTATTTTCAGATAGATTTACTGTATTAGTCCTGCAATATTATTACTATGAAAGTTCCTGCAGCACTTGCAGAAAATGATCATAGTGGATTTTCTAAGTTGTTAATTAGTTTAAGTTTATTTTTAAGCTTCCTGCAATTATCTGTTGTTAGCCAAGTTGTGTTTACTATTTTGTAGCAGTAGCATAGATTCTTCCAATGCATTTTACTTTCCTGCAGCATAGGTGTTATGACTCCTAAAGGAACTTAGTGCACAAACTGTGCTGACCCATTTCAAGTCCTACGTCCTTGGGTTGACAATTCAAGTGTATTTCATGATGGAATAGGTAATCCTTAGAATAGATATATTATCTTTGAAGGAGAGACAATGGCATGATTATCTTCATCTATTGTTAAAGCGTATAGTACCAGATGTATTCATGTTATCTTCTAGGTGATGTTTCTTTTATCTTTCACTTGTTTATTAGAGTTTTCTAATTGTACCTAATCTATTTTAATTAATTAATGTTAACGTAATCTTCATCGAGGAACCCTCAAGAGTTGTAACCTATGTTGGTTGTTTATATTAATGTGAGTAAATGGTAATTGCTTCCACATTGGTGTTTATCTTGTATGTTAACTTTATAAAAAAAAAATTATTCTGCAAACTTAGATGCATGTTTAGGTTAAGTTCACCTGGGTTCCCTGGCAGGGCATTACAAACAAGGTGATCAATATTACCACTATCAACAATAAAATCATAGATTTTACCTCCAGACTTGCACCGAGTCTTAAACAAGTTACTCCTCTAACAAGGTTCCTCCTTTGTACCAAGCAATATTCACCAAGCTAGCAAGTTCTCAAATTCAGGTTCATTTTGAATGTTCTCATTCACCACAGTAGTTCGTCGATCACCAAGTTTCTTCTGTGTACACTCAAAAGAATGGTGTCCTTCTTCACCATAGTTATAGAAATTTCCCTTAAAGATAACTCTACTCATCTTCTTCTTCAGTTCTATAGGTTTATGTTCATCTTCTGCATCAGTCAGTTTATCCTTCACCAAGTGATCAATCTTTTCCTTCCCTCGGGAGTTATTATGTTATTTCCTCTTCAACTTATTTTTTGCCTTCAAAGTATACTAATAAGCATCTTCAATAGAATCAATCTTCAGCATACCAAGCTCATCCTAAATATTGAATCTCAAACCATTTACATACCGAGCTACCTTTTCCTTACCAAGTTCTCTGTGTCCAGACCAAATAGTAAGTTTGTAGAACTCCTCGGTATAATCTTCAACAGTCAAATCCTTCTGCTTCAGATTCTGCAGTTTCTTAAACAAGTCAAGCTCATAGTCAACAAGTATGAACTTAGCTTTAAAATTAGTCACCATCAACCTCCATCGATTGATCTTCATTTCACCTTCATATTCTCTATCTCTTTGTAATTCTTTCCACCAAAGAGCAGCATGTCCTTTCAACTTTGTCTGTGCCAATCTTACTCGAAGAGGATCTTTAATTTATTCCAGCTCAAATAAATCTTCAAGTTCAGCAATCCAATCAATCAAGTTCTCAGGCTTCAAAGTACCAAAGGAAGTAGAAACTTCCATTCGGTAGCTATTACTTAACCGAGCTTCAGATCTATGCAACTGACCAATTCTATCTTCACCAGATCTATCTCTTCGATCATCACCACTAGATCCAACAGCTTCAAATTCATCAGCAACTTCCTCATAACCATCCTCAGTACCAACATTTTGAGGTACACTAGCAACAAATCTCATGATCTCGGTGACCATGTCATTCTTCATCAGTTTTGACTCAGATCTGAAATTAGATTTCACCTTCTCTATAATCCTAGATTCCATAGTATCATAGAGATCCGCAATAACTCTAGGGTCCAATCTTCTCAAAGGCATCCTTAAAGATAAGAGAAACTCTCTGCAACAAACCCTACACCGATCACCTTGTGACAATCTCCAAGTTGTATGCAAGTCAAATCATCCTGCCACCTTGCACAAACAACTAGGGTAAGATTCCACAAGTTCAGTGCTCTAGATCTGCAACTCAAATCATATGATCTCTTCACCAACAAGGTTAACTTTGCATGATCAAGCTTACTAGGTCAACCTTCACTCCATAAGATCAAATCTCGCTTACCACTTGATGTAGTCAAGGATGGTGGATCCAATTAAGGACTGTCCAACCTTGTAGCCAACAATCAACACATTGGAATACTCAACAACACAATATGCTTTGAATCAAATTTTCATTAACATCCCCGGTTGTAAGGCCTTTTGGGTTAGGGCCAATTACAATCAAGAAGTAATTATGTAAGATCAACAAGATCCAATACCACCCTAGCTAGTTCAGTCCTAAAAACTATCAGAAACTAATGGAAATGCTAAGGTAGATTTGAACTTGATCTCGCAAGCCTTTGAGAAATCTCCTTGTCTCCAAGCCTCAACCACTAGCTCTATTATTACAAACTATCAGATAACAATCTAATCTGCAAGATCTCACAGGATCTTTTCCACAACTTCACTTCTCCAGTTCTCCCATATCAACTTCTCAGAACCTCCAATCTGATGCTTAAACAACTACCCAAACATCCCTTAAATACTAATCATCAGCCACAAGTCAGCTGGATGAAACCATTAACTCCTACAAACAAATATTAAATGCAATACAAGTTGGCTATCAAATAACCTTATGATTATTTAATTTAACATGTTAGCCTCCAAATCCACATAGGAGAATCCAACAAAAGATACAAACAATAAATGCACTAAGTCGGCCAACCACATCACCAAGAACTCTAGTCGGTAAGCTAGAACTACCGAGCGCTAGAGAAAAAATTGAGCAATAGTGAAACAACTGACAAAGCCAAGTAATACTAAGTAATGCAGGCATCATGAAGCACCAGTTCCACTCAGTACCAGTTCCACCGAACACCAGAAGTCTCACCGAGTTCCTTCAGCGATCGAGCTTCCTTCAATAACTGAGACCATCGGTTAAGGCTGCAACCGAGTAACACCAACTAAATAACAAACCACCATGCAGATTCACCAAGGACCAAGAATGCCTATGCATCAGGAAACATATCGCATCATCCTCCAAAACCAATTTATGAAAGGTAATATTTAGAAAATCATTAAAATAAGTTACCAGTTGGATTCCAAAATATTATCTAAAGCACAATGTTCCATTTGAAGCATAACACACCCAAAAATAATCATCCTCTACCTCTTAACACTTTCTTTATCATATGTCTGGTCCGATAATATTCAAATTTAATCACCACAAATAGCTAAGTCAACCAGCCAACACAGACAACAATATCAAGCTTGAGACAACAAATCTTCACTTATGGAGCATGCCATCAAAATATATATGAACTAAAACAATGCACAAACCATCTTATCATGTTTGAGTAAGTGCACCAATATGGTGTGCAAAAAAGTGGCCACCCACCCAAAAAAACCCCAAAACACCCCTAACATGATTTGGTAACTTTAAATTCAAATAACCCAATCTTGTTTTAGTAATAATAATACCTTTTTGTGTTCAAAGTGTTAGAAACCCATACAAATTTTAATATTATAAAACACATTTGCATTATTTGTCTCTAAAACAAGTCCTAAAAAAAGGACAGGGGAAGGGGGAGAGGGAAGAGGTAGAGAGACAGAATGGGTAGAGAGAGAAAGAGGGTAATTAAGGGGGAAGAGATGGGGAGAGGGGGGAACATTTGAGAGAGAGTGAGAGAAGGGGAAGATGGTGATAAACATGAGGTAGAGATAGAGGGAAAATAGGGGGAAGAGATGGTGAGATGGGGGAAGGCAGGGAGTGAAAGAGGGTAATTAGGGGGAGATAGATGTGAGAGAGAAAGTTAGAGAAGGGGGAGAGGGTGAGACATGAGACGTGAGTTAGAGATAGGGGTAATTAGGGGGAAGAGATGGTGAGAGCAGGAGGGAGATGGGAGAATGGGAGATGGGAGAATGGGGGATTGAGAGAGAGAGAGAGAGAGAGAGAGGAAATATATGTTTGGTTTTATATTATAAAATTGATGTCAAACATTATGTTCTAGAGGTATTTGTGTTTTCTCAAATACTATGGTCCGAAAGTCTTTTATATTTGGAGAAGTAGGATTTTTTCTAGACATGTTTGTGCTACTAAACCTATAGAATAGTGGAAGAAAAGCATGTATTCAATGTAACAAAAAATTAGAAGTCAAGTATGTATTCAGTGTTACAAAATAGTAGAAGAAGGAGATGTGTTTTGGAGATTGTATTTAGTGCTTCAAAGTTATTTTCTTAATTTTGAAATTCTTTTCTTTTGTTCAGATGTTAGTGGTTCAATAACAGAGTTATGCACTTGTAGTTGACATTGCTACAATTGTTCTTTCCAAAAGGTTTCTATTCTATAAACTATGGTTGATGATATGTAAAAAAATTGTGTATGGTTCTCAAGTTAGTGGAAAAAAAGTATGTATTCAATGTAACAAAAAAGTAGAAGTCGGGTATGTATTCAATGCTACAAAATAGTAGAAGAAGGGGATGTGTTTTGGAGATTGTATTTAGTGCTTCAGAGTTATTTTCTTAATTTTGAAATTCTTTCCTTTTGTTCAAATGTTAGTGGTTCAGTAACAAAGTTATGCACTTGCAGTTGACAGTGCTACAATTGTTCTTTCTAGAAGGTTTCTATTCTATAAACTATGGTTGATGATATGTAAAAAAAAATTGTATGGTGCTCAAGTTTTGGTCTTGTTTTTGGTGTTTTGATAAGTGTTCCTAGTGTTCCAAAAATATTGTCTTCAAGAGTTGTAGTTATCATCTATTTGTGATTTTTTCTAGAAACATGTTCTGATGGCCTCTAACATGGTTTATTAGCAACTGATATTGTTTTTAACATGGAATGTGGAGGTTCAAATACAATTGAAAAGTTGGATATTTCTTCAGCTAGTATGTTCCTACACATTTTAGATGGCTATGGAATTTGTTCCAGAAATTGTGGATCTGGCATCAAGCTATGTGTAGTGTCTGCATAGTCCCTCTCTCTCATAGAGTGGATCATGCTTCTTGATTAAGGGTTGGGTTATACATTTAATATTTATCTCTTATCTGGGTGGGTTCATTCTATGTGTGACCTATGCATTTAATGTTTGTCTCTTATCTGGTTAGATCTATTCTATGATTTGGTCTAGATGCTTCTAACATGGGACCTTATTGCATTTTCCTATTGTCATGTTCCACTTGTAATTTAAATTGTAATATCCTTTTGGCATGGAAGACCTTGTTCTAATCTTCAATGATCTATCTTGTCTATAAGTACAGTTTGTTCTTTGGTGAAATGTAAGTGTGAAGCCTGATTGTTGTGGGTAAACCAGTGAACAATGAGAGTTTCAACTTTCAAAAGAGCAGAAGTTAGTTTTTCTAAAAAAGAAGAAAGGGTAGAGATAGTGTGAAAAAGTTGTACAAATCAATTGCATTATCAAGAGAATATATCTTTATCTATTATAAAGATTTGTATGTACCTAGTCCCTAGGATAGTGAGTCTTGGGTGTACAAGATATTAACAGGTAAAACATGTTACTAAGTTTGCAAAATATTTTTTTTTCTTAAATGTTTACAAAAAATGATGAATAAACAAGCAGAAGTAAAATATAAAATCCATAAGAACGTAAACATAGCCATAAATATAATATCCAAAGGTAGATTAGACATCTCAAGGGTTCCTTGATGTAGAAACTAATAACCTACAACTGATTGAATATCTTGATGGAAAGAATGGACAAGTGAAAGATAGTGATTGATGGTCACCGAACTACTAAAGTATGTGTAAGAAAATTAAATCAAACAATGTATTATCATTGATGTCAACTAGATCTGACTATACTTATCATGATGGTTAAAAATATCTAAAGAAGGAATATGGTAAAGGAATTAAATATCTACATGAAGATGAGATGGATATGAAATATATGGCTATGGTATACATTGGGTAACTTATTGATGAGTCTATGACATCATTTTGATGACTTGATCTTGTATTAGATAATTTTGTTATGTAATGAAGATCAGAATTGAACAAGTTTTTTGTGGTCGGTAAATGAAAATTTATGTATACACCGAGCTAATGTAGTGTATACTGAGTATAGTATTAACTGAGCATGTAATCATCAACATATTCTGGTATTGACCAAGTGAAAGAAATAAATAAAGATTATAACAGCTAACTGAAATGATGAGCTAGACAGATGCTTATGATTTCAAGGTAGAAGATAATGTTTTTTATGATGATCCAATGGCTGACAAAATTCAAGATTGATCGAATGAGGGAGAATGAAACATGTTAATGACACAACTTTCGAGGAAGGTTAAAACACAAAAAATAAATGATGGAGATTAAGAGGAAAAATATATGAATGAAAAGAAAATGGTTTATGATGTCTATATAAGGAGACATGGGATTCATTATTGAGTCTAGGATTGTTGATACTACAGGAGAATTCACGTGAAAGGATTATTTTCATGCACCACTGATCAAAATAGTTGAAGACAAAACCAAGTTGAACTGCAGACATTACTAAGCATCAGAGAAGCATACACCAAGTGGAATAAAGTTGGAGGATATGAAGGATTGAATTGATTATTGATGAAAGGAGGTATTTTGAGCTTAGCATAGATCTAAAAATCTATAAATCATATTTGTATTTGAATCAGATCATTACTATATCAGTTTAACCATTGTTACAGATAAATCTCTTAACCGAGTAAGACTTAATAGCCTTTTGTATTTCAATATGACATTCAACGAATGTTGATTACTTTCTTGTCAACCTCATAATGAATGTTGGTCAAGGGAGAACTGTTAGTGATAAATCCTCTAACTAGGTGACACCTCATAGTATGTTTTGTAACCTTTAACAAGGTTGGCTCCTAACTGAGCTCACTTCAGAAGAATGAATTATTTTGGGTTACCGGTCCCAAGTGGTTTTTCCCCTAACAAGGTTTCCATGTTAAAATCTGTGTTATGTGTGAATGATGTGCTGAATTTTATTTTTTCTTTACACATTTCATAACTAGATAGATCGGTAAACATAGTACTTAATTTACTAGAAATTGGTAGATGAAGAGAAAGACACAGTTGATAACTTACCAAGTTGATTATTTGATTGAAAAAAATTTATATATACATCTGGGAGATTTGGGACTGTAGGATAACTAGACTTAACTGATTCACCGCCCCCTCTTAGTTATCTAACAATTGGTATCAGAGCATAGAGTTCTTGGAAGTAAAAGTTTTAAGGACTTAAGCTAAAGATAACAAGATGTAAATGTGCTAAGGGAAAAATATGAGAGTCTTAGAGAAAAGTTTGATGACATGAAAATGAAAGAAGGAGAAAACATTTCACAATACAACAACCGAAATAAGGAGATTGTCAATACTATCTGAGCAGGAGGTATTATTGAAGAAGACACTATTATAACTAAAATTCTTAGAACCTTGCTTCCTATTTATGCCATTAGAATCTTTGTAATCCATGAAATGAGATCAGCTTCACGTAATCATCTTACACTTGACATCCTAATAGTTAAAATGACTAATTTTGACTTGAATGACTTTGATAACAGTATTGTTCCTAATGTTGAGTCTGCATTTATGTCATCCTTGAAAATTGGTAAATCTAGTAGTAAACACATGATAAGAAATGAGAGTGACAGTGACAGTGACAATGATGGGGATGAACTTGATGAACTTGAAGCATTAATGGCTAGAAGACTACAAAAAGGTAAAGGAAGATATAAAGGGAAATTACCTTTGGTATGTTTTAACTGTAAAGAAATTGGCCACATTGTAGCTAGATGTCCTAATAGGAAAGGAGATGACAAAGACAAAAAATGATACAGCGAAAGAAATTTTTATAGGAGAGATAACCGAGAACATAGAGGCAACCGATAGTATGACGAAAGAAGCAACTGAGACCACAAAGACAAAGGAAAGAAGGTGTGTTACCTTGTTGAAGATGATGATGAAAATGACACTGACACCAACACTGATGAAGATATTAATGTGGTATTTATAGCTTTGAAAGAAGATTCAGAAGAAGAAGAAAGGTATGTTGAAACAACACTTATTTCTAAAGTTAGAAAGAATGATACATGGATTATTGATAGTGGTTGTACACATCATCTGACTGGTGATGAAGACAAATTTGAATACCTTGAACATTATAATGGTGGATCTATTAAAATGGGAATGATACACCTTGCCTAGTAAAAGGAAAAGGATCTATCTTGTTGAACAATAAGATCAGATGTGAGAATGCATATTGGGTGAAGGGACTTAACTATAATTTTTTGAGTGTAGCACAACTGAATAACTCATGCAAGAAAGGACATGGAGGGGCCAAAAATGGCACACCCTAACCAGATCCACCTTGCAGAACAACACATGGAAGCAACAACACACAACAGTGAGAGAGAGAATGCATAAAATTTCATATATTATCTTCAAATTGATTCATACATGTCAGGCTGTAAGGCCTTCCCATTTTCAGCCAGATATTAAAATCAAGCACTGAAGTCCTCAAACATGTGAGGATCTACAGATAATCTCTAATCTTCTATCTTTTGTCTCCTATTCAAACTACCCCTAAAATCTAACCAAACAATTATATTTATACAAGAGGCTACCGAACCAAGTCGGCCTTCAAATCCATAATCAATAGAAGGGATGACCAAATCTAGGTCCACACACTTCCTAATGATGGATACCAACATTAAATCCGTGACCCAAATTAAATGCACAAGTGAACCTCAAAATAAAATCCAAAATAAATAACTTGGTAAGCAAGGAAACTAAGCACCAGACAAGCATCACCGAGCACTAGGGAAATTCACCAAGCACCAAAGAGATAACTGACCAACACTGGCAAACAAAAGAAACTGAGCAATACCGAAACAACTTGTTCAAAACATGAACCGAGCAACACAAATAAACTCAAATATGTTTTTGGTGACACAAGATTTCCAAGGACTCGAGATGCTCCTACATCAGACACCTGGGGTTATTTGAAATGATTCTCCAAATCATGAAATATGTATGATCCAAGCTGCATCCAACTCATACTATGAAATCCATGAACTGTCTTCAATCGGTCTATTCTTCCACTTTACCAGATATTCCATATACTATTTTCCTCTTGTAATTCTACCAATTCTTTACTCCAAAATCTTTTCAACTTCTTCATTCTACTTCTTGGGATAATCCATCGGTACTATCATGTCTTCATCAGGTTCATGAAACTCATACAAATCAGCAATGTTTAATATAGGTGATATATCCATGTCATCAAGTAACTCAATCTCATATGCATTTCCACTATCAAATTTTCTCAAAACCTTGCAAGGTCCAAACTTCCTCATTTTCAGCTTCCCATATGTTCCAATAGGAAATCTACCTCTCTTCCAATGAACCATCACTTCATCACCATCATCAAAAGTCTTATGTCTTCTTGATCTATCAGCTCTATCATTGTATTTTTTATTACTCTTTTCTAGCTTAAGCTTCACATCTTCATGCAATGTCTTCATGTACTCAGCAAATTTTACTCCTTTAGAACTTCTCTTTCTTTCATCAGCAATGTCTCTTAAATCTGATATAACTCGTGGTTGTACACCATTTACAACCTCAAAAGGTATTTTTTTAGTACTCCTATTCACTGAATTATTGTATGCAAACTCTTCTTGTGCCAACACAAAATCCCAATTACTCAGTGTGTCTCCAACTAAACATCTCAAAAGATTACCCAAACTTCTATTCACAACTTCTATCTGTCCATTGGTTTGTGGGTGAAATGTAGAACTATATTTCAACTCGGTACCAAAATTTCTCCAAAGAGTCTTCCAAAAGTATCCAACAAATTTATTGTCTCGGTCAAAGATAATACTCCTCAGTAATCCATGCAATCTAAAAATTTCCTTAAAGAAAAGATCTTCTACATGTACTGCATCTGATGTCTTTCTACAAGGTATAAAATGTGCCATTTTAGAAAATCTATCCACCACAAAAAATATAGAATCATTACCTCTTACTATCTTCGGTAAGCCAAGAACAAAATCCATACTAATGTCAATCCAAGGTTTCTTAGGTACAGCAATCGGTGTATACAATCTAGTATTCTGACTAACTCCTTTTGCAACTTGACAAACTCCACAACTTTGTACAAATTTCTGAACATCTTTATACAACTGTGGCCAAAAGTATTTCTCCTTAAGAAAATTCAATGTCTTATCAACACCAAAATGTCTAGCCAAACCACTACTATGTTTCTCCTTGATCAAATTAGTTCTCATTGCTCCTCTCGGTATACACAACTGAATAGCTTTAAACAACATACCTCCTTGCATAAAATACTCGTCCCATTTAGTACTCTATTGATCTTGAATAGGTGCTCTGCACTTTCTCCATGGCTCAGAAAAATCAGGATCAAATTCATAAGAATCTCTCATGTCATCAAATCTTAGAACTCCAATTCTTATCTCGATCATCAAAGATCTTCTACTCAATGCATCAACAACTTAGTTAGTGACTCCACTCTTATGCTTTATCAAAAATGTATAACTCTGCAAATACTCCACCCATTTCATATGTCTCTAATTCAACTTATTCTGGCTACCCAAATACTGTAAAGCTTCTTGACTCAACACAGCTCCAATTGCACTTCCACTTGCATCACATTCCACTTGAAATACCTTATTGAAACTAGATGCCAAAACAAGCAATTCAACAACCATCTACTTCAGAGTCTCAAAACTTTTATCAGCTCCATGTGTCCACTTGAATTCTATTTTGTCTCCTCTCATAGTCTCAGTCATAGCATTACAAATTGAACTGAAATTCCTAATGAACTTTCGATAAAAACTTGCCAAACCATGAAATGATCTTACCTCACTAGCATTCATAGGTGTAGGCCAATTCAAAATAGCTTCAACCTTTTCAGGGTCCATTTTCAAACCATCAGCTCAAATCACAAATCCCAAATACACAATCTCCTCTTTCATGAATGAACACTTTTTCAAATTTATTAGCAACTTTTCTTCTTTCAATCTATGCAAAACTTGTCTAACATGTAACAAATGTTCTTATCTAGTCTTATTGAATATCATAATATCATCAAGATATACAATCACAAACTTACCCGATAATTTCTTCAAAACTTCATTCATCAATCTCATAAAAGTACTCGGTGCATTAGTTAAACCAAAAGGCATAACCAACCACTCATACAAACCTTCTTTTGTCTTGAAAGCAGTCTTCCATTCATCACCTTCTCTGATTCTGATCTGATGATACCCACTTTTCAAATCAATTTTAGTAAAATACTTTGCTCTAGTCAAACTATCCATTATATCATCCATTCTCGGTATAAGAAACCTATACTTCATTGTTATCTTGTTGATTGCTCTAGAATCAGTGCACATTTACCATTCTCCATTCTTCTTAGGTTCCAATACCATAGGTACTACACAAGGACTCAAAATTTCTCTGATCAAACCTTTCTGCAATAATTCTTGAATCTATTGATTCAATTCCTAATTCTCGGTAGGTGTCAACCGATGAGGTGCCTTATTTGATAAACTAGCTCCAGGGACAAGATCCATGCAATGATCAATGCTTCTCTTCGATGGAAAACCATTACGTACATTATCAGATATAATTTCACTATACTCGGTGAGTAACTTATCAATTTCCTTAGGGACATTATCCTCTATTTTCTTACTCAGTTTGTTAGGAATCATAGCAAAACATACATCATTTCTCTTTAAATCCTTAACAAACTTTCTTCCTTCCATCAAGAAAACTTCCATAGATGTGCAAACATTACTAATAGGTTCTTCCATCAAAGGTAACCAGATTTTTCTTCTTCCATCAGCCCAAATAGTATACTTATACTCCCATCATATATAGCATGTCTATCATATTGTCAAGGTCTACCCAACAAAATATGACAACAATCCATAGGTATGATATCACATAGCACCTTATCATAGTACTTTCCAATTTTCAAATTCACATAACATTGTTCACTTACCAAGAGTGTATGCTCATCCTTGATCCATGAAATCTGATAGGGCTTCAGATGTTCCAACCTTTTCAATTGTAACTTTGTGACCATCTCCTCAGATGTCAGATTCTCTGATCTACCACTGTCAATGATTACCTTCCAAACTTTGTCAGAAACTCTACATCTAGTCTTAAAAAAACTTTTCCTTACTAGATCTTCCTTTTTACCTTCATTCCAAAGTGCTCTCCTTACCATCAAGTTATTTTCCTTCTCAAGTTCATTTGATGACTCTTCTTGCACCAAAGCATTTCTACTAGTACCAGCCTTCTTACTTGCATGTGTACACTCAAATGATCTATGTCCTTCTTCTCCATAATTTTAACAAGTTCCTCAAAAACCTCCTATGTTATAACCACCTCAGTAGTTACTGCCTCTACCTCTAGATGAACTTTCACTTTTCCACTTGGTCTTGCTTTTATCCAGAGTTGTCTTTTCAGGTCCAGATCTACTATTTTCACCATGAGATCTACCTCTTCCTCTAGGGAATCTACCACCTCTACCTCTTTGTCTTTGCTCATGTCTCTTATTCAATTTCTCCTTAGCTTTCAATGCAAATTGATAAGCCTCTTCAATGTTCTCCAATTTGACCAAATAGATTTCTTCTTGGATGGAAATTCTCAAACCATTTAGGTATCTAGAAATTCTTTCCACATCATCTTCATCATGTCCAGATCTGATATCTAATCTATAGAATTCCTCAGTATATTCTTTTACTGAGCTATCTTTCTACCTTAAACTTTGCATTCGCCTAACTAGGTTAATCTGATAATCACAAGGTAAGAACTTTCCTTTCAATTTATTCACCATTTTACTCCATACCTTGATTTTTTCTTTTCCTTTCCTCTTTCTATCCAGCTGTAGATGTTCCCACCACAAGGATGCATGAATTTTCAACTTTGTGCTTGCAATTTTTACCTTCTTTTCCTTAGGAACATTTTCATACTCAAAGTACTTTTCCATCTCAGTGATCCAATCGACCAATTCATCATAATCCAATTTTCCACCATACTCAGGAGGATTAAAGCATGGTGTAGACTTCAGACTTGTCAAAGCCTTCAAGAATCTTTCCTCACCATGATCCATCACAAGTGTAGGTTCTACATCACCTTGTTTTACCTCAATTTCATCATCACTAACATCTTCAAGATGTCTTCCTCTTCTCTGGGTTGTTTCGATAGCTTCTAATCTAGCAGCAAGTTGTCTCAACATGTATGTCAATCCTAGATCCGTATCTCACCTCTGATGAACCATCTTGAAAACCCTCTACAATTGTAGGTCAGATCGTAATCTGCTACACCACAATAATTCAACTAGGGCTTTAGAAGAAAGAACCTTCAAATCTAGATTCACAAACCTAGATCCAGATCTAACCTCACTCTGATACCACCTAATGCAAGAAAGGACATGGAGGGGCCATAAATGGAACACCCTAACTAGATCCACCTTGCAGAACAACACGCAGAAGCAAAAACACACAAAAATGAGAGAGAGAATGCAAAAAAATTCATATATTATCTTCAAATTGATTCATACATGTTGGGTTGTAAGGCCTTCCCAGTTTCAACCAGATATTATAATCAAGTACAGAAGTTCTCAAACATGTGAGGATCTACAAATAATCTCTAATCTTCTATCTTCTATCTCCTATTTGAACTGCCCCAAAACTCTAACCAAACAACTATATTTATACAAGAGGCTACCAAACCAAGTTGACCTTCAGATCCACAATCAATAGAAGGGATGACCAAATCTAGGTCCACAAGCTTCCCAGTGATGGATACCAACATTAAATCTGTGACCCAAATTAAATGCACAAGTCAGCCTTGAAAGAAAATCCAAAATAAACAACTCAGTAAGCAAGGAAACCAAGTGTTGGACAAGCATCACCGAGCACCAGGGAAATTCACCAAGTGCCAGAGAGATAACCGAACAACACTAGTGAACAAAGGAAATTGAGCAACACCGAACCAACTCAATCAAAGTAGGAACTGAGCAACATAGACAAACTCAAATATTTTTTTGGTGACACAGGACTGCCAAGGACCCAAGATGCTCCTACATCAATAAAATAGGCCATCGAGTTGCATTTGAAAATAGAAAGGTGAAAATCTATTATGAGACTATAAATTTGGTCAGTACTGGTGAACAATCGAAAGGCAATCTATTTTATCTTGACAATGTTGAAACTTCTTGTTTATTGGCTAGAACTAAAGATGTGTGGTTATGGCACAAAAGGCTATGTCATGTGAATTTTGACAACATGGTTAAAATCAGTAAGAAGAGGAGAGTTAGAGGCTTACCGAGCTTATCTAAACTTGACCATGTCATGTGCAAACAATGTCAAATGGGAAAAATATCAAAATATGGTTTCAAGAGAAAAAACTATTCATCTAATGCTATTTTGGAATTGGTTCATACCAACTTGTGTGGTCCTATAAGAACTCAGATTTATTATGGAGACATATATTTTATCTTATTTTTTTATGACTACTCTACGATGATGAATGTTATGTTTTTGAAAGAAAAATCTAAAGTCTTTGAGATGTTTAAATGGTATAAAGCTAAAGTGGAAAAGGAAAGTGGAAAAGAGTTAAAATGCTTTAGATTAGATAGAGGTGGTGAGTTTATTTCTGATGAGCTCACTAACTTTTGTAATGAGCATGGAATTAAAAGACAGGTTTATGCACCAAGAACACCATAGCAGAATGGAATTGCTAAAAGGAGGAATAGATCTATTGTTGATTGTGCTAGAACACTAATGATTGAAAAAGATGTTGCACAAACATACTAGAGAGAAGTTGTTAGTACTATTTTATACACATTAAAACAAGTACAACTAAAGAAATATTTAAGAATAACACCCTATGAGTTATGGTATGGTTACACACCGAATGTAAGCTATTTCACAATATTTGGAAGTAGATGTTACATTCTGAAAGATGATAGAAATGGGAAATTTGATTCAAAAGGTGATGAAGGAATATTTTTAGGATATTTTACTAAAAGCAAAGCTTACAAATATTTGAATAAGGTTACTAACAAAATACTTGAAAGTGCAAATGTGAGGGTTGATGAGTTTGCTAAGAAAAATGATGAAGAAAGAAAAAAGGAACTAGAAGATTGTGGTATATTTACATACATTGAGCAACCTAACACTCTACTTGAGCAACAACCTAGCATTACCAAGCAACAAAATAATGATACCGAACATCAGCCTATAGAGATTGAAAATGAGGAAATAGTTACCAAGGGAGATCTTGATCCTACACTGAATGAAGAATAAAGAAGAGAGAAAGTACTTGCAAAATTTGTGAGGAGACACCATCCACAAAATCAAATTATTGGAGATAAGAAAGATGACATGATGATGCAAAGTAAGTTTAGAAACAACACATGTTTAGTTTATGAATTTGAACCTAAAAATGTTAGAGATGCACTTGAAAATGATGAATGGATTAAAGCCATGAATGAAAAAATAGATCAGATACTAAAAAATAAAACATGGACATTAGTACCGAGACCGAATGATAAGAATGTAATTGGAACCAAATGGATATTCAGAAACAAGTTGAATGAGAATCGTGAAGTCACTAGGAATAAGGCAAGACTTGTATGAAAAGGATATGCACAAGAAAAAGGTATTGATTATGGTGGGACTTTTTCACTAGTTCCTAGACTTGAAGGAGTTAGAATATTGCTTGCATTTTCTACCTACAAAGGATTTAAAGTATATCAAATGGATGTCAAATCTGCATTTTTGAATGGAATACTTGAGGAAGAGGTATACATTGAATAACTTGAAGGTTTTGTTGATCCAAATAAAAAAAACATGGTATGTAAGTTGTACAAAGCACTAGATGGACAAAAATAATCACCAAGAGCATGGTATGAAAGACTGCATTCATATCTTATCAGTATTGGATTTGTTAGAACAAGTGACAACAACAATTTATACTTGAAAGGTGAAATTGATGATAAGATTCTTATTGCTGAAATTTTTGTTGATGATATCATATTTGGAGGACATGATAATCTATGAAAATCATTTGCTGATGAAATGAGAAAAGAATTTGAAATGTCAATGTTTGGAGAGATTAAATTCTTTCTTGGTTTGAAACTTTTGCAACAAAGTGAAGGTATTTTCATTACTCAATCAAAGCACATCAAAGAAGTGTTGAAGACCTTTGGTATGGAAGATTCAAAACTAGTTAGTACACCTATGGTCACAGGATGCAAATTAATAAAGGATGATCAGTCAACTAGGGTAAATTAGACATTATACAGATCAATGATTAGTAAATTGATGTATGTTGTGCATAGTAGACCGGGAATTGCACATGTAGTTGGAATTGTAGCAAGATTTTCTGCTAATCCTAAAGAATCACATATGACTGTTGTTAAAAGGATCTTAATATATTTGAAGAACATAGAAAATTATGGTTTATGGTATAAGAAAGAGAGAAATTTTGAACTACAAGTTTACACATATGTGGATTGGGCTAGAAACATTGATGACCGAAAGAGCACTACTAGTAGAGCATTCTTTTTGGGAGAAAGATTAGTAACTTGGATAAGAAAGAAATAAGGATGCATTTCTCAGTCTATTGTTGAAGCAAAATATGTTGTTGTTGCTGCTAATTATTCAAACATTGCATGGATAAAACAACTCTTGAAAGGTATGAATGAGGAGATCACTGACCCAGTGATAATATATTGTGATAACACCAGTGCTATAAAAATTTCTAAGAATTCAATGATGCATGCACAAAGACAAAGCATATATCTATAAAGTATCATTACTTGAGGGAAAAAGTACAAGACGAACAAGTAAAATTGGAGTTTTTGAAATCAAAAGAATAATTTGCAGATATATTTACTAAACCCTTACCTAAGGATACATTTGAGTACTTGAGGACTAGAGTAGGGGTCCATCCCCTATCTATCAGTAACTAAGGTGATCAAGAGGTTGCATCAACTTCTAATTTATCTAAATATAAAGTGATGTTGATGCATATTTCTCACACTTTAGGTTTCCTAAGGTTGTGAAAAGCTAGAAGATGGAAAAAAAATTGACACTACATATTGGTACATGAAAGGTACTTGATCTGAACTAAACACCAGAGATAATATTTTGGCTACTGAAACCTGTGGTTCCACTCCCACCGTATTGAGGAGATAACTTCAAATCTCAAATGGATAACAATACCAAACAATCAAGTAGACTAAGAAAGGATCCTAGAAGCTCCTATCTCAAATGTACAACTCATAAGTCTAAGGTATACATAATAATTCTAGAGAAAACCAACACATGTAGGAAACCTAGAATGAAATCAGGGAAGTGTCATCACAAGAGTCAACTCTAAGGTCACCTAGTAGCCTCAGTGGACTCCAGCCCCTAGTAACTCTATGTGGATTGTTAGTCCTCTCTTGTAGACAAGGAACAACTAACTATGCCAGACTCACCATCACTACTGGATGGGCAAGCATCTTCTCCCACTCTCATCCTTAGCCTATACTAGCACTCAAGGCATGGGCGAGGGATCATTATCTTATTATTTCATTTTAATCCCCATTTAATTTAATATCACCACTTGATTAACTAACCTACTAAGCATACCCAGGTAGCCACTTCTGGGCTCCGACACCTCCAAAGTAAGCCACTTTCCTTCTAACACCTAGATAACCTACCCTAGGTTTAACAATCTCAAATCATTACTCTAGGTCAACATAGTCTCATAATGCTCAACAAATGGCTCCAAGAAGTGATAGGAACACATAATACAAAATCCATCATAAAATAATTCTCCAATAGGCTTGGGTTTCATTTGATAAATTCCATTCAAGTATGCAAAGAAAATAAACATAAACGGTAATTTCTAACCTGCCTCTAGTAACAGTCCTACTAGGCGGACATACTAAATCTCTTTATACCTGAAATCACATAAGGCAATAAAAAGATAAATAATAGAATTTAATTTAATAAACTAATTTGTAAATTTTATCACGGATTAATTTATCCAATAATTACTAATAGACTATAATTACACTTAAAAATAATTAAATTCTAACCCTACAAATCAATTTATAACATCCACAAAATAAATTGATTTTAGGCATTATAATTACTAACCCAATATAATTTTATATTCTAAAAATACACCAAGCTGATTTAATTCACAAGTAGCAAACACAATATTAAAATCACTAAAATTCAGCCAATAGTTTAAGCAAATAATAAATAACTTTGCATAAAAAGTCCACTTAAGAATTAACCATGCAAAAATAAAATATAATTTATTTTCCCATTAAAAAAATATGCATTCATAATAAAAAACTATCTTCCATCAACATAATTTCTCAAAAGAAAAACTTACCAATTTCATAGTATAATAAACTCTGAATAAATCTAATTATTTTAACCCAATATGTGTATATATATATTAAAACTCAACATATGCATATAAAACAAAAACCAGTATTAACAATTATTAATAAACAACCTTATTTATTTTTTTTAAATAAAATAAACAAAAATAAAATTTGTTTTTTTAAAATAAAATAAATTTATAATTTAACTTTTTTGTTGGAGGGACAAGGCCCATTGTACCCCCATGGCCTGTTGTGGCAGTCCCAAGGACTATGCATGGCAATCCCAATGGGTTGTCGTAGTAGTCCCAAGGACTACTCATGGTAGCCCCTTTGGGTTGTCGTGATAGTCCCTAAGGACTGTGTGTTAGAGTAAAGAATTAATTTAATTACATTGATTAAATTAACTTTACTACATCTTAAGATTTCCCTTTATGCACTTGCATTAGTCATTTAATAATTAAATCTAATTATTAAATGCCTATTTACCTATTAGGGTTTCCCAATAGGTTTTTCAATCTCCTTCTATAAGGATTGATCCATTATATATTTGCATCATTCTTTTGGCTAATAATAAACTTTCATATTGTCAGAGCAAAACCCTTGTTTGTTTCCTACAGATTTCTTCCTTGTGACTGGTTTTTGCATGCAAGTTTCTTGGGCTTAATAGATTTGTTTTTCATCAGATCTTACATGGTATTAGAGCTAGATCTATTGTAGCTTGTTCATGTTAGAAGAAAAAAAGGAGAAAGCGTTTGACAAAAGAAATTTGGGATTTTTCAACTAATTTGAGAGGTTTGGGTTATAGTTTTTAGATCTGGTATACTCTATAGGATGTTATTTAATTTTTTTTAGCCTTTTCACAGGTGCCTGCATGTGAAAGGGCTTTTTTTTGCATGTCCTTCCTGGCATCATTTACCATCATTCATGAGCTGACGTCTATGTTGGCAGATTTGAAATGATAGAACTTCAAATCCTCGTGGGCATCATACTTGAATTACAAGCTTTTTTTCATGTGATTGCTATCCAGATTTATGGATATTTTCATCAAAAAATTCAAAGGTACACATGATACTCATTTGAAGATTTTTTTCTTTCTCATTGTAAGCAATATTTTCCAGCTTCTAGGGTTCGGTTTATTAAATTATGGGGTGTGTTTTATTTCTTATTTTCTGTAATTTACTTCAGTAAACTTGCAAATATCTCAAAACAAAACCCCTTCTAAAAAAAATGGCCGAGACCTCTTCTTGTCTAGAACTTCTGACCCCTCATAAATATCACACACAGAAATCCTTGATGACATGGCTTCTCTGGTCAAAAGGATTGTGGTCTTGTTTAGACGCAATGTAACTAGTTTTACAGAGGCCTTTCAAGGTCATGCAGCACAGGAACAAGATGGATGAGGCAATGGGGTTGATTGCTTTACATGTATTAGATAGTCTACATTTTCATCTTGATGGGTGCAATACCCCTCTAGCTATGTGGACCAAGCTTAACACCTTGTTTGGTATAGTGAATGATTTTAGAGCACTTTCAGATTGAGGCAAAGCTTACCTCTCTTATACCAGATCATTTTCCTTCCATTGAGGACTTCTTGATGAAGTTCAAGTGGTAGAGGTCTTTATTACAGGGATGTGGAAAGGCTAAGACTGACACAAAGTGTATCTACCTGATTCTTTCAAAGCTTTGAGGAAACTTTCAGATTTTATCCTCCACCTTCCACTCTACCATGGATGCATTGGGTCAGAGATTCCAGATGCCCACTTTTGAGGTGTTCTATGATTGGTTGACTATAGAGAAGGCCAAGCTCACATAGTTGGATTCTTTATCTGGGACTAAGAACCAAGCTTTGGTTGCTCAGACTTCTAAGGGGACACAGAAGTAGAAGCAAAAGCCCAAAATAGATTCAGTTGGTAGTGAGAATTCCTCCAAGCCACCTTAGAAAATAGAATCTAAGAAATCCACTCCTAAGGGTAAATATCCTAAGTCTGGTGAGTCTTCCTCCGAGACTAAGAAGTTCACAGGTGAACCTTGTAGTTTTTGTGGCAAGGAAGGCCATCTAGTTTCCAGGTGTTGGAAACATCTTGAGGCTCTAGAGGAAGCCTTACAACAGCATAGTATTGCTTCTCCAGAGCCTTCACCTACTCCCACAAGGTAAGGCCATGCTCTTTAATCATGAGAATTATCTTCCACTGCTACTTGGATCATTGATTCAAGTGCTCCGCACCATATGACACACACACCTAGTTTTTTTACCTCACTTGCTCAGAGTGCTACTACACAGATTGTAATTGGTGACTCAACACAACTTTTAGTTATAAGTTTTGGTACTATTTCATTGGATGGTAGCTCTCTATAGGATGTTCTTTTGGTTCCTGCCATTTCTACGAACCTCCTATCTATCTATCAGATTTTCCATTTTGGTTCTGGTAAAATAGTTGAGTTCTCACCGCATGATGTAGTTATTAGAGACCTCCATGATCATGATTTGGTTGTTGCTACTGGGAGTGTTGATTTGGAGTCTCACTTATACAAGTTTGATGGCTTTGAGAGCTTTGATTATATAGGTGTTTCTCTTGTTGCTCATGCAGACACAGTGAGCAAGCTTTGGCATGAACATTTTGTCCATGTCAACTACAGATATCTACAACAAATGAGTACATAGGAGTTAGTGATTGGGCTTCCTCAGATCTCTTGCACTGATGGTGTTTGTCGAGGCTGTGCAATTGGAAAACATCATAGAGATCCTTTTCCGATAGGTAGATCCTCATGTGCTAAGGCACCATTGGAGTTGATACATAGTGATCTCATGTCATTTCCCACTCCTTTTTCGGGTGCTCATTATGTGCTCACCTTTATTGATGACTTCTCCAGATGCACATGGGTGTACTTCTTGAAGTACAAGTCTGATGTCTTTGATTCATTTCGAGTCTTTAAGACATTTGTGGAGAAGTAGTTTGGTCTTTCTATTAGGTGGATATGCACTGATAATGGGGGGAATATGTGAATTAGTCTTTTCATGATTTTTGCACTAAGCGAGGTATATTGCATCAGCTTATAGTTCCTCATACCCCTCAGCAAAATGGTGTTGCTGAGAGAAAGAATAGAACATTGTGGGAGATGGCCAATTGTATGATATAGTCTCGAGATATGCACCCTTCTTTTTGGGAAGAGGTAGTGAATTGTACCAACTACATTCAAAATCATATGCCTCATAAGGAATTATGACATTTGAATCCTAAGGAGGCTTGGTCCCATGTCAAGCCTGATGTTTCTACATTTTGAGTGTTTGGTAGTGAGGCTTGAGCATTTATTCTAGATTCTCAGAGGAAAGCCATGGAGAGGAAGAGATGACCACTAATATTTGTTGGCTACTATGAGGATATGAAGGTGTATAGGTTGTTTGATCTTGATTCCAGAGAGGTCTTTTTTCGGTGAGATGTCTAGTTTGATGAGCGCTATTCTCAGATGGAGCCTCCATCACCAGCTTCTCCCTCACTACCTAGTACTTCCTCTTCTCCTCTTTAGGATTATATATCCTCTAAGGATGATTTAGATGATGATCCACCTTCCCCTCCACCAAATATTCTATGAGTGCCCAAGTGGGCTTTGGATATAGTCAATGCTGCTGGTTCTTTGGCAGGAGATCCTTTAGATACCCATCGTACTCGTGCTCAGTGATTTGGTACTTGTCTTTTGAGTTAGGCTATTTCAGATGATCCTCATAATTTTTCAAAGGTGAGAGGACATCCTGAGTGGGATAGGGCTATGGATGGGGAGTACTCTTCTTTGATGAAGAATCACACTTGGGATCTTTGTACTCTTCCAAAAGGAAGAAAGCTAGTTCGGTGCAAGTGGGTGTACCATACCAAGTATTCTACAAATGGTTCTATTGATTGGTATAAGGCACATCTTGTTGCAAAGGGATTTTCATAGGTGGAGGGTATTGATTACTCTAAGACCTTTTCTCCTATCACCAAGATGAATTCTATTCACCTAGTACTTTCTCTTGCAACTTCACAGGGTTGGACAGTGTATCAGATGGATGTGAAGAGTACATTCTTGCACAGGGATCTACATGAGGAGATCTATATGGAATAGCCTCAGGTTTTTGTGCAGGACTCTTCTCTTGTGTGTAGACTTTAGAGGTCATTATATGGTTTCAAACAAGCCCCTTGGGCTTGGTATGAGAAGATGGAGTCTTTCTTGCTAGCCTCACACTTCATCCGCTATCATTCTGATCCTACAGTGTACATTCAACATCATGGGGCTGATCTTGTGATACTTGTGTTGTATGTTGATGATCTCATCATCATAGGTAGGTCATCTTCTATGATTCAGAGTGTTCAGAGAGCATTGATGAAGTAGTTTGAGATGACAGATCTTGGACTTTTGCACTACTTTTTGGGCCTACAGGTTATTCAGTCTTTGAATGGGATTTCCATACACCAGCAAAAGTATGCTCTTGACATGCTTCAGAGATTTAGCATGCTTGATTGCAAGCCTACTCCCACACCTTTTTAGTCAAGTGTTATTTTGTCTACCACTTGCTCTACTCTTTCAGTGGACTCCACCTTATATAGGAGACTTTTCGGTAGTTTGTTGTACTCAACACACACTTGTCCTGACATTTCCTTTGTGGTTGACATTATCTCTCGATTCTCCCATGATCCTCATGAGTCATTGGAAAGTTTCCAAATGTATTTTGAGGTACATTTGGGGCACTACTTCATATGGAATTCACTATACATCATGAGATCCTCACATTTTTGGTTTCACAGATGTCGATTGGGGTGGTGATATAGATGGTCAGAAGTTTACTTCTAGATTTTTTTTTGTCTTGGTTCTAGTCCTATCACATGGTCTTGCAAGAAGAAGACTATTGTTGCATTATCATCTATAGAGGCAAAGTATCGAGTAGTTGTGCTAGCTAGTCAAGAGGTTTTATGGCTTTGATAATTGATGACAGAGTTTGGGTTTCCTCTTGATAGTCCCACTCTTCTTTGGTGTGGTAATCAAAGTGCCATTCATATTTCTCGCAACCCAGTTGAGCATCAATGGACCAAGCACATTGAGATCCATATGCACTTCATCAGGAAGTTGATTCAGGATGGTTCTCTTAGCTTGGAGTATGTTTCCACTTTGGAGCAAGTTGCTGACATCTTCACTAAGCCTTTTTCATCCCCATGGTATCTTCAACTATGTTCTATGCTTGGGGTGAAGGAAGTTGTCCTTGGGGGGTCTCATTGAGGCCTACCTTCCTTTCTTTTTTTTCTGTTTCCACATCTTTCTATCTCTTTTTGGAGGAGGGTTTTTCCCATGTGGTTTTCCTTGTTTCTCTATTTCATAGAGATTTGGTTGTGATTGGGTACCTCATCAGGCCATGTTGTCAGGACCCAAATTTGCATTCAGCATTGTAGTTCCTTTGCTTCTTTCTTGCATTGTTTGTAGCTACATTGTTGCTCATCTTAAGAGAGGGTGTTAGAGTAAAGAATTAATTTAATTACATTGATTAAATTAACTTTACAACCTCTTAAGATTTCCCTTTATGCACTTGCATTAGTCATTTAATAGTTAAATCTAATTATTAAATGCCTATTTACCTATTAGGGTTTCCCATTAGGTTTTTCAATCTCCTTCTATAAGGATTGATCCATTGTATATTTGCATCATTCTTTTGGCCGATAATAAACTTTTATATTGTCAGAGAGAAACCCTTGTTTGTTTCCTACAGATTTCTTTCTTTTGACAGGTTTTTGCATGTAGGTTTCTTGGGCTTAATAGATTTTTTTTTCATCAAATCTTACACTGTGCACGGTAGTCCAAGGGGGCCTGTATGATAGTCCCTATGGGGATGCACATGGCCCCTTTTGGATTACCATGTGGCGCTCTGTGGGGGGGCTAGGTTATGCCCGCCTCCCCACATTTTTAATTTGTTTTAGAAAACAATATTTTTAAAAAGTATTTATTTTTAAAAGGCAAAATATATTTTAATGTACTTGGAATTTTTGCTAGCAATTAAATGTTGTGCCAAAATAGCACGTTAGGATATGTTTTAACAACTATATATTTATTTTCTCTTGAATACTAATAACGAAAATTAATGAAATGTACTAAATTAATAATTCTTCCAGGGGTAACCATGTTTAAACCAGGTAAGAATAAATTCTTCATACAAAATTGAAAAAAAACCCTAATAACAAATTAACTGGCTATTTTCAAAATGTACTCTAGAGTTTTATCTGGATTTTCTTTTCAATTTTAACTACTAAATCTAATTTATTTCAATTAAATCCATTATTTTCTGAGCCTAGGGTTTTCCAAACAAAAATCAATTTCCACAGAATTTCCAATAACATTAATTCCCACCAAAATTCATAAATTCAAACCCTAATGGAAATTTAATCAAGGATCATAAAGCAAGGATTGCATGTAACTAAAATTTCCTTTAAACCAATTTCTAGAATATCACAAGAAGAGAAAACACATGAAACAAATTCCAAACATCCAGATCTGATAGGCACGAAGAATAGAGTTCTTTCCAAATTGCAAAAATACAATCACAAAGATAATTGAATTCTACCTCAAACACCAAAAGAATAAATCTAATGATGACGAGAAATGGAGACAATTCCAAGCTATCAAAAAAATTCCTCCAAATTGAAAACCTTCACCCAAAAATTCTCCAAAAACTATGTGTTGAGAATAATGGTCAAACCCTCACCATATAGGAAATTCAATTTTGCATGCAAGGGTTGGAACTCAACTCCACAGAGAGCTTTGTTTTTATAAGTTCCTAATTTCAATTCTGACTCAAGTTTGATTTTCCAATTACTCTTGTTGAAAGCTCTTAACTCAAAATTGACTAATTCTTTTAATTTTAATTTACCCAATTTTGATTGTGCAACTTAATGCATTCTAATTAATTTAAATAATAACATTTAGTCTACTTTAATTTCCACATGCCAATTTAATTTCTAAATTAATAAATACCTTTTAATTGAAAAGGTTAAATTTACAATTAAATAAATCTAAAGTGAATGTATTTAATCAATTTTCATTAATTAAATAATTCTATTTTTACCATAAGCCTTTTAAATAAAACATTAAATTTAATAATTGTATTTAATTAATTTTCAATTAATTAAATAATCTCACATTTAAATAGCTAAAAATAGAAAAATCTAATTTATTTAAATTACACAATTAATCTAAATAAATTATCTAATTATAGCAATCACATCGATAAACAAAAACAATTGAACTAAAGAACCACAACCATGCTCAAGGAAAGGGCTATAAACTCACATCACCTTGATGAATTTGGGAAGGGTAAAATATCAAAATCTTGTCCATTATTTAAGGAAAATAGTATGGCTTAGGCTAGGATTTGGATCTAATAATTATCTCCCCTCTTTTACCATTGAGACTATTAATAGGGCACGCTCATCCTGATAATTCAAGGAAGTCAATGTTTGGTACCTGTAAACAAGACCCGCATGTGTGTGTGTGTGTGAGTGTGTGTGTGTGTAACAAGCAATGTTGGGGATCGGGACATTGTGTGGATCCTTCAAATAGGTAACTATGACTCTGTTCCTAAACCATATCAAACACATCATACAGGAAAATAAAAGCATACATGATCACCATACACATGCAAGTATGGGGTAAGTATAATCATAATCATAAGCATCATTTCAAAACATGTAAATTGTCATCATAACTAACATCATCTAACTGCATCAACATAACAACCATAATCATCCATTTATTAAAATCACCATGTAGTGTCATACATCCAAAACCATAATATAACTGAAATATCAATGCACACATAAAAGTGGCCTAAAAGAGTTTGGAAATATAAAACTAAAAAGAAAAATATGGGTGGGCACTACATCCACCCCCCTTAGAATTAGGCTTACTCTTGAAAGCCTACAAATAAATATGGACATAAATTTTGTAATCTCATTGCGTCCTCCCAAGTCGCTGATGACTCATCAGTAAGGTCCCATTGGACCCTTTCTTGCTTGATGGTGTGATCCCTAAGGGTCAAATTTCACTGCTAAATAATGCGAATGGGCTCCAAATTCAGTTTCTCATCCTCTACCTACAAAACATTCCAATCAAGTACTTGGGCAACATCTGGTATACACTATCTAAGAACTGAAACATGAAAAACATCATAGATGCAAGATAAGCTAGGTGGAAAAGAAAGATGGTAAGAAACTGGTCCTATCCTCTCAAGAATCTCAAAAGGTCCTACAAAATGAGGTGCCAACTTTGAACCCTTTCCATAATGGATTGGATTCTTTCATGAACGCACTCTCAGGAAAACCTTAACACCAACATAAAACTGCTTGTCCACTATGTGATCATTTGCATACTTCTTATGCCTATCCTGAACTTTGGTCACATGCTCACAGATGCACTCCACCTATTGCTCCATATCTCAAAGAATCTTAGGACCTAATAGAATATGATCCTCAAGCCTATCCCAACTCAAAGGTGTATGACAGGGATGGCCATAGAAAGCTTGGAAAGGCGACATGTTAATAGAGTTGTAATAACCATTATTGTAGACAAACTTAACCAAATACAAAAATTCCTCCCAATGAGTCTATCTATCCATGACATACATCCTAAGAATATCCTCAAGCACCTGATTAACCCATTCTGTCTGACCATCAGTCTCGGGGTGATATTCCGAACTAAAATTCAATTATGCTCCAAGATCATGTTGCAAGGAGGTCCAAAATGGAGATGTGAAAATTGGATCCCTATCTGATATAATCCTACAGGGAATACCATGTAACCTCATGATAACCTATGTAAAGACCCTAGCTATGGAAGTTGTTGTGTAGGATACTATCATAGGAGAGAAGTGTGCCACCTTGGTCAACCGATCGATGGTAACCATAATAGTATCATGTATGTGGGGTTTCATAGGCAAACCCATAATTACATCCATCGAAATGATATCCCACTTCCATGAAGGAACAAGATTGGGTTTTAAAAGACCCATTGGATGCTAGTGATTTTCCTTAAACCTTTGACACTCTAGACATGTGGCCACAAAATTTGTAATTTCACACTTCATACCAAACCAATAGTTCAACTGTCAAAGGTTTGCATACATCTTCTTGATACATGGATGTGTCGATTAAGATGCACAATGAGCCTCAGATAAGATCAAGGAATGAAGATCATCTTATGGAGGTACATATATCTAGCTCATGTATCATAAAAGGCCATCTGCCTCCAAAACATCCCCTAAAAATCTACCCTCCAAAGGTCTCTCTAACTCAATTTCAGCACTCACTTCCTTGTACCAAGTATCTGAAGGAAGTGCCTGGAGGATATGACTCCGTAAGTCTACACCAAGAGTCAAAGTTGATATCTCATGTCTCCTACGACTTAAGGTGTCCGCTACCACATTTTCCTAACCCTAGATGTGCTTGACCTCAAATTCATATTCAGATATAAATTCCATCCATCAACTTTGTCTAGCATTCATATTAGACTGAGTAAAGATATATTGAAGACTATGATGATCACTATGAAGCTCAAATCAGTGTCCTAATAGAAAATGTCTCCATCAAACCAAAGCATGGATTACCACTACCAACGCAAGGCCATGTGCAGGATAATTTTGTTTGTGTTCCTTGAGCTTGCGAGATTCATAAGAAATCACCCATCCCTCCTACATAAGGACTTCCCCTAAACCTTCCAAAGAAGCAGCAACACACACCATAAAATCACCTATAGGATCTGGAATCACTAGAATAGGTGCATTGGTCAGATACTTCTTGAGGTTCTGGAAAGCCTCCTCACACTTCTCTATCCAGACATACTTCTTACCTTTCCTCTAGAGAGAAGTAATTAGATAAGAAACTCTAGAGAAGTCCTTGACAAACCTATGATAGTATCCTACCAAGCCAATGAAACTATGGACTTCAGATACATTGGTGGGTGTTGGCTAATCAACTATGATCTGAATCTTGGAGAGATGTATTGAATTACACTCACCTGAGGTAACATGCCCAAAATACTGAACCTATGACTGAAATAAATCACACTTCATTGCATTTGCATACAACTAATTTTCACGAAGACAATGCAAAACCATTTGTAGACGTTCATCATGTTCTTCCATATTTTTAGAATATATCAATATGTCATCTAGGAAGACAAGAACAAAATGGTCAAGATAAGAATGAAATACTCCATTCATTAAGCACATGAATATAGATGGATCATTTTTCAACCCAAAAGGAACAACTTTGAACTCATAATGTCCATAGCAAGTGCAAAATGTTGTCTTGTAAGTATCTGCATCATGGATGCACAAATGATGGTATCCTGATTTAAGATCAATCTTGAAGAATACCTTAGCTCCTTTAATCTGATCAAAGAGGTCATCGATCCTTGGTAAAGGGTACCTATTCTTGATCATTACCTTGTTCAATTGTATGTAGTCAATGCACAAGCGTAAAGATCTATCTTTCTTCTTAACAAAGAGTACAAGTTCTTCCCAAGGAGAAACACTTGAACAATATTTCCCTTTGCCAAAAGATCCTCTAACTAAAGCTTAAGATTTATCAACTTCTAAGTGGTCATCTGATAAGGATCTCTAGATATAGGTTGTGCTCCCAGAATAAGATCAATGTGAAAATCCATGTCACACTTGGGTGGCATACCTAAAATCTCACTAGGAAAGACATCAATGAATTCTTGTAGTATAGGATGATCAAGAATCTTCTCCTCTGTTTACAGCTCATCCAATGCATTCATAGTTACTGCAAATACTTGACACCCCTTTCACATATTTCACTTTATTTGTATAGCAAAAATCATATGAAGAGATATAGGGTGTTGAGTTCCCACTATCTCACAATCATTTCCAACATTGTCCTTGCATCTGATTAACTTTTGTCTACAATCAATATTGGCTCTATGAGAACTTAACCAATCCATCCTAAGAATAATTTCATATGATCCCAAAGGAATCACATGAAGGTCAACTATGGTGTTGAATGGACCTAGGTATAATTCACACTTATGGACTAGAGATTTTGTTGAAATCCTTGCCCCAGAGGAAAACTCTACTTACCAACCAATGTCTTTCTTTACTACAACTAGCCCACATCTCTCTACTATAAAAGGAGATAAAAAAAGAATTTGTAGCTCCTGGGTCAAATAAAATAGAAAGAGAAATACCTCTAGTGGCTCTAGAAGTCTCTACCATGGTACCCTAATGCTCTTCTTGACAATGGTCCACTAGTGCAAATACCCTATAATATATGTTAGCATCTCCTACAGTAGGCTTAGAAGTTGCAGGTCTCTGTCCTGAAAATTGTGATGCAAGCTGAGGACAATTCACTGCAATGTGACCATGTTGCCCACATGAGAAGAAACCACTACCTCTATCATGACCTCTCTGAGTGGAGGCTGCACTAGACTATTGGTATCTACCTCTTCTCACAACTGAATGTGTTCTCTATGCAGGTTGACTATTCTAATTGCGCTTGTTGCATGAAAAGCTACGTGAGTTCTTAGAGTGAGAAGCATTGTTCTATATTAGAGGATTAGTGCCCTTCTACTGGTGGCTGCAAAAATAGGGAGGGATTTTCTTGAAGTTTCTTGCAGCTTGATTCTGATTTTCTTTAAATCCTAAAGATGAAGGAACTCATGTCTAAACCCCTATCTATCCACCATGTCCTAAGGCCAAATTTACCTCAATCAAAGTAGCCTTAATCTTTTCTTCCTTGAGAGTTTTGGGTTCAAAAACCAAAACTCCTCCAATAATGTGGCCATTAAGTCCCTGATAAAATGTTGTAACAAGAGTGGTGATTGATCACTGTATCCTACATAGGGCTTAAGCTCAAAGAAATATCGCTCATACTATTGAACATATATGGAAATATATCATAGATTATGGAACTCATCTACGCGTTGTCACTATCACTACTCTGATAGAAACCATTCATGGAATTTTTTAAGGAAAAGCTCCCAAGTAACAGTATCCATAGTAATTCCAAGTTTCTGCTTCTCTATTTTCCACCATGAAGTTGCAAATCCCTCAAGACTCATATAATGACATATCTTGATTTAACATTAGTGTCAAACTAGTGCATGGAGAAACAACGATACAAAGAAATGAGCCAAGTCTCTACCTCAAAACTGGTGCCAAAACCATTAAAAGGAGGTGTTCATTCTCTCAGAAGGTCTCTCATATGATTATCCTTTATGGATCCCTTAATGAGGTTAGTGTCTCTCTTTTTTGGGCTCTGAGATCTTTGTTTCTCCTCATTATCAGAATGATGGGATACTTCCTGTTCGACCCTGTTCTATATAGGTAGGCACTCTAAAATGGTTTGGAGAATCTACATGGCATTAAGTTCTCCTAAGTCACCATGTTGTTCTCTACCATCCTCTTCCCTACTCTCCTCAGCTCTCTAACTAACAGGAGGGCTAGGAAGTCTACTTCTTCCACGTCCTTTGCCATGGCCTTGACTTCAACCTCTAGCCATGGATCTAGTCTCAGTGACTATCTTTCCTACAACATAAAATCAAGAATGAAAAAATAAATCAAACATGATAAGATTGCAAAAAAAATAGTCTTAAATACAAGTGTGTTATATGTCTAAGTTTTGTTTTCAAGTTTTGACCACTAGAGACAAATGGGCGTACAAAATTACTAGAGCTCCCAGTGTTTGAAACATGGGTTTTGATACCAAGTGTAATGCCCCCGCTAGGGAACCCAGGATATATTAAGCTAAAACATGTTACTAAGTTTGTAGAATAATTTTTTTTCTTAAATGTTTACAAACAAAGATGAATAAACAAGCAGAAGTAAAACATGAAGTCCATAAGAACAAAAACATAGCCATAAATATAATCTCTAAAGGTATATTACACATCTCAAGGGTTCTTTGATGTAGAAACTATGAATACAATAACAACCATGAATTACATTTTACATCATAAGTTACATATGAATAATAAAATACACATAATCATCAAACATCCATTGAACATGTCACAGGATATGTGATTACAATAAATTATAAATAGAAAAGAGAAGTATAATAATCAAGAATAAAACTCCAAGAAGATAGGAAAGGAAGTAATTGTAACTAGGATCATCCAGCACTGGAACAAGGATGTCAGAGTCTCAAATGGTAAAAGAATCACTACCACCCAACCTCGCGGAAACTTGTGGTTCCACTCCCACTGTGCTAAGGAGATAACATCAAATCCAAAATGGATAACACTACTAAACAATCAGGTAGACTAAGAAAGGATCCTAGAAGCTCCTATCTCAAAGGTACAACTCATGAGTCCAAGGTATACATAATAATTCTAGAGGCAACCAACACATGTAGGAAACCTAGAATGAAACCAAGTGTCATCACATGAGTCAACTCTAAGGTCACCCGATAGCCTCATTGGACTCTACCCCTAGTGACTCTATGTGGATCAGTAATCCTCTCATGTAGACAAGGAACAACTAACTATGTCAAACTCACCATTAGTACTACTGGATGGGCAAGCATCTTCTCCCACTCTCATCCTTAGCCTATACTAGCACTCAAGGCATGGGCGAGGAATCATTATCTTATTATTTCATTTTAATCCTCATTTCATTTAATATTATCACTTGATTAATTAACCTACTAAGGATACCCAGGTAGCCACTTCTAGGCTTTGGCACCTCCAAAGTAAGAAACTTCCCTTCTAACACCTAGATAACCTACCCTAGGTTTAACAATCTCAAATCATAACTCTAAGTCAACATAGTCTCATACTGTTTAACAACTGGTTCTAAGAAGTGATAGGAACACATAATACAGAATCCATCATAAAATAAATCTCCATAAGGGTTAGGTTTCATTTGATGAATTACATTCAAGTATGCAAAGCAAACAAACATAAACAGTAATTTATAAACCCGCCTTTGGTAATAGTCCTACTGGGCTGACATACTAAATCCCTCTACACCCCAAATCACATAAGGCAATTAAAAGACAAATAATAGAATTGAATTTAATAAACTAATTTGTAAATTTTATCGCGAAATTAATTTATCCAATAATTACTAATAGACTATAATTACATTTAGAAATAATTAAATTCTAACCCTACAAATCAATTTATAACATTCATGAAATAAATTGATTCTAGGCATTAAAATTACTAACCCAATATAATTTTTTAGTCTAAAAATACACCAAACTGATCAAATTCACAAGTAGAAAACACAATATTAAAATCACTAAAATTCAGCCAATAGTTTAAACAAACAATAAATAACTTTGCATAAAAAGTCCACTTAAAAATTAACCATGCAAAAATAAAACATAATTTATTTTCCCATAAAACAAACATGCATTCATAATAAAAAAAATATCTTCCATCAACATAATTTCTCAAAAGCAAAACTTACCAATTTCATAGTTTAATAAACTTTGAATAAATATAATTATTTTAACCCAATGTGTGTGTGTGCGCGTGCACACGCGCGTGCATATAAAACAAAAACCAATATTAACAATTATTAATAAACAACCTTATTTAATTTTTTTAAATAAAATAAAATAAATTAAAGTAAATTTTTAATTTAACTTTTTGGTTGAGGGAGGGGGGCCAAAGGTACCCCAGGGCCTGTCGTGGCAGTCCCAAGGACTACTCACGACAGGCCCTTTAGGCTGTCATGACAGTTCCTAAGGACTGCAAACGATAGTCCAAGGGGACCAGTGCAACAATCCCTATGGGGTTGTGCATGGCCCCTTATGGGTTGCCATGTGTGGCACTCTGTGGGGGGGGCTGGGCTATGCCCGTCTCCCCAAATTTTTAATATAATTTTTTTTAAACGAATTTTTTTAAAAATATATATTTTTAAAAAGCATTTATTTTTAAAAGGTAAAATATATTTTAATGTATTTAGAATTTTCACCAGCAATTAAATGTGCCAAAACAACAAGGTTGGATATTTTTTTAACAACTATATATTTATTTTCTCTTGAATACTAACAATGAAAATTAATGGAACGTATTGAATTTATAATTCTTCCAGGGGTAACCATGTTTAAACTAGGACAAAATAAATTCTCCATACAAAATTGAAAAAAAAACCTAATAGCAAATTAACTAGCTATTTTCAAAATGTTCTCTAGGGTTTTATCTGGATTTTCTTTTCAAGTTTAATTACCAAATCTAATTTCTTTCAATTAAATCCATTGTTTTATGAGCCTAGGGTTTTCCAAACAAAAATCAATTTCCACAGAATTTCCAATAACATTAATTTCCACTATAATTCATAAATTCAAACCCTAATGGAAATTTAATCAAGGATCAGAAAGCAAGGATTGCATGCAACTAAAATTTCCTTTAAACCAATTTCCAGAATATCACAAGAAGAGAAAACACATGAAACAAATTCCAAACATTCGGATCTGATAGGTGCAAAGAATACAGTTCTTTCCAAATTGCAGAAATACAATCACAAAGATAATCGAATCCTACCTCAAACACCAAAAGAATAAATCTGATGATGACCAAAAATGAAGACAATTCCAAGCTAGATCAAAAAAATTGCTCCAAATTGAAAACCTTCACCCAAAAATTCTCAAAAAACCTATGTGTTGAGAATAATGGCCAAACCCTCACCATATAGGAAATTCAATTCCACATGCAAGGGTTGGAACTCAACTCCATAGAGAGTTTTATTTTTATAAATTCCTAATTTCAGTTCTGACTCAAGTCTGATTTTCCAATTACTCATGTTGAAGTTCTTAACTCAAAATTGACTAATTCTTTTAATTTTAATTTACCCAATTTTGATTGTGCAACTTAATGCATTCTAATTAATTTAAATAATAACATTTAGTCTACTTTAATTTCCACATGCTACTTTGTTTCTAAATTAATAAATACATTTTAATTGAAAAGGTTAAATTTATAATTAAATAAATCTAAAGTGAATGTATTTAATTAATTAAATAATTCTATTTTTACCATAAGTCTTTTAAATAAAACATTAAATTTAATAATTGTATTTTATTAATTTTTAATTAATTAAATAATCTCACATTTAAATAGCTAAAAATAGAAAAATCTAATTTATTTAAATTACACAATTAATCTAAATAAATTATCTAATTATAGGAATCACATCGATAGACAAAAATAATTGAACTGAAGAACCACGACCATGCTCAAGGAAAGGGCTATAAACTCACGTCACCTAGATGAGTTTGGGAAGGGTAAAATATCAAAATCTTGTCCACTATTTCAAGACAATAGTATGGCTTAGGTTAGGATTTGGATTTGAATATTATATCCCCTCTTTTACCATTGAGACTAGTGATAGGGCACGCTCATCCTGAAAATTGAGGGAAGTCAATGCCCGATACCTGCAAACCTGCATACAAGACCTGCATATATATAACAAGAAATGGTGGGGATCGGGACATTGTGTGGATCCCGCAAGAAGGTAACTACGACTTCATCCCTCAACCATATCAAACACTTCATACATGAAAATAAAAGCATACATGATCACCATACATATGCAAGTATGAGGTAAGTATAATCATAATCATAAGCATAATTTCAAAACAAGTCATCATCGTAACTAACATCATCTAACTGCATCAATATAACAACCATAATCATCCATTTATTAAAATCACCATGTAGTGTCATACATCCAAAACCATAATATCACTGAAATATCAACGTAAACATAAAAGTGGCCTAAAAGAGTTTGGCAATATAAAATTGAAAAGAAAACTATGGGTGGGCACTAGAATTTATCTTGGTCTCATTCATATTGTAACATAATGAGATACACTATTTTCAGCTCGATCTAATCTAGAAATTGATTAATGTGCTTCAGAAACATTGTATGCATTGTAATGTGTAAATTATTCTTTGGCTCTAGATATTATGGTAAATAAGTAGTGTGTTATTTTGAGCAAGGATTTTTTGTGTGGTTCAAGTTTCATTCCTTTCCAATGTGGGAATATTTTGTGTTGACCTAATTCAAATTATGTTTGGTCAACTTAGAATATTATAAAGGCATAGAATTGTATAAGTAAAAGATTATTATGTTTGATCTTTGTGTGTATGGAAAGATGTAAATTTGAAAGGAAAAATCTAGATATTGTAAAGTATGAAAAAGTGTGTGACTGGAGGTAGATGACCATGGGTTTCTTCCAATGTTGCAATTTGTGACAGTTATTTCAGTGGTGGATTCCCTTTCATTATTCTTTTTTTTCAATGCACCTTTTTATGTTGGCTATGATATTCGGGCAGTGATCCCACCTACGGTGAGCAACTTGGCATTGAACCACCCTTTGTAAAAATCACCTTAACTAGTGTTACCTTAACTGGAATTTTATAATTGAGAATTAGCATTCTCTGTGGTCTTTTCCATCTTGGATTTTGTATGTAAAAATCTAGTGACTGTGTATGGTGTTCTTGTGTGCTTTCATGTTCATATAAATGTTTTATTTATCTAGTTGAATTAAGCTTTGTCTAGATCAATTAAGATTAATAAAAATATTTTATGATAACTTATTCACCCCCCTCTCAACTATTTGGATTGTTTAATAGGCAATTCATGCATTGGAGAATGTTTTTGGACCGACTAGCAACCTCATTTTAATGCTTCTTCACATGTTACCTTTGGGTCTAACTTTGGAATTGATTGTGATGTTTATCAATTAATTAATTTTCTTGGGAAGGATCTTTTGGGATGTGTTTGGGTCATCTCTACCTTTTGGAGTGGACCACATTGACTATTTCTATTTTAATATGGTTGACCTTTTATTAATAATGTCAAATTTTTTTTGTAGCCAACCTTATTGATACATCCAATAAATAAATCACTATATATTTTGATGGAATGAATGAGAAAGGGTAAGAGTGTGTAAGGATTTATGCAAAGTGTGCAAAAAATAAAGGTAAAGACAAGATCTAGAAATCAAGGCTGAATTGAGAAGTTATTTCAAGGAATAGACCATGTGATCAAATAATTCAATTATTGAATTAATGAGTTCTTATTTTTTTTCATTGAGGATTTAGTGCAATCCATGGCAGTGTGCCTAAGCTGATAGGGATAGTGATTTCCTTGGCTTCTAGCCTAAATGTTTTTAATCAAACAATTATATATAGTGAGTTCATTTCTCATCATGTAGGTTTACACCACCTTGGGTCTTCCACATAGATCTGGTCTTCGTGTGTATCTAGAACCTTTATCTTATTTTGCATTGAACATTAATTAAATAATTTTGAGATCTAGTATAATGTTAATGAATTTTTAGCAATGTTGATTCACCCCCTCTCAACACTGAACTATGTTCAACATTAGGTGCATGAGATGGATGGTATGTGTAAGATATATAGTTGGTGATACTCCTGAGAGAATCTTTCTCTGCAAGTATATTTTTAATATGTTATTGATTTTTTAATAAAATATTATGTTGATTTTGGAGTGTAGTTTTTTCTCCCAAAAGGGTTTTCTAACCCTCGTATATCATAGTGTTGTGGTATGTATGTTATTTATGATATTTCTATTAAGTTTTTATAAGTATTGTAAATATATGAAAAAAAATTATATTAACCTATCCTCGATATTAGTGTAGGATCGAGGTTGTTCTACTACTTAACTTCCTTATAACTAAATTCTATAAAGATTTTGGCATTTATAAATAGAAGATAACTCTATATTCTACACAATAGAATGGATTTGTAGAAAGGATGAACAAGATGTTAATGCAGAAGGCTAAGAGCATGTTTAATGGTGCTAGCATATAGAAAATGTTTTGGGTTGAAGTTGTTTCCACTTCTTACTACATAAATAACACAAGTCTCCTATATCAGCTCTTGTTGCTAAATACTTGTGGAGGCATGATCAGGTCATAAGCCTTTATTGGGACATCTTAAATTTTTTGGTTGTAAGGAATATGCATATGTACCAAAGGAGAAGTGAAAAAAGTTGGAGAACAAGATTGTGAAATGTATCAAAATAAAATATAGTTATGGTGTGAAAGGATACAAGCTTTGAGAAATTTTTTCACTGAAGATGATACATAGAAGAAGTGTTATTTTTAGATAAACTAACCTCCTATTAAATTACATGTCCTAAACAAATTAAAAAGGAGGATGTGATTCAACTACCTTTTACGCCTAAGAAAGTTGAATTGAGGGCTCAAGAGAGATAAGAAGTTGAGGAGATCTCCAACTCATCTTGTTTGAAAGTCTATAAGGAATGGACAACCACCTGAAAGGGTCTCTCTTGATGATTGGTTATGTCTTTTTTCTTTGAATACTAGCATGGATGAACCTAGATCTCTAGAAGAAGCATTAGGTATGAATGATGTAGAATCCTAAAAAAAATAGCTTTGAATGAAGAAATGGTAGCTTTGAAAAAGAATTATACATGGGATTTCATAGTATTCTCTAAAGGAAAAAATATTTTTTGGTTGCAAATGGGTGTTCGATAAAAAGATTGGCTCAAATGGATGCATTGGGAAGTATAAAGAAAGGTTGATTTTGAAGAATATTCTTAGGTTGAGGTTATTGATTATGGTAATATATTTTCTCCTATTGCAAAAATGGAATCCATTAGATTTTTACTATCTATTGATGCTTCTTATGATTTATAAGAAAATGGATGTGAAAACTACTTTCCTTCATGGTGATTTGGAGGAGGATATTAAGATGACACAACTAGAGAGATACATGGTAAAATGTAAAATTAATTTGGCTAGTAAATTGAACAAAAAAAATTATGGCCTTAGGTAGAGTCTTAGGATGTGCTACCAAAAATTTTATAAATATGTGTTGAGTTTGGGATTTGATCATTCTAAATCACATCACTGTGTTTTTTATAAATCTGATGGTGGTCATTCCTATACATTTAATTTTATGTTTATGATATTTTGTTCATTGGTAAATGGAAAGGCACGATTATAGAATTTAAGTCTCGACTTGCATCTAAATTTGAAATCAAAAATCTTGGTGTACCTAAACATATTCTTGGAATGGAAATTAAAAAAAGGTAGATTGAGTAAAAGGTTATGACTAAGTCATATTAACTATGTGAACTCAATTTTATATTTATGTTCAATATGTGTTCCTTTTATAGTTGGAATAAAGTTAGTTTTAGATTGTTTTGCATCCCCATCAAAGATGGAAGACATGATAAAATTACCTTATGAGAGTGTAGTTGGAAGTTTGATGTATTCTATGGTTTGTACTAAACCAAACTAAGTGCCCAAGTAGTGGGAGTTCTTTCTAGTTATATGTCTAATCCTAGAAGATTTCATTGGGATGTAGTTAAAAGAGTGCTCAAATTTTTGAAGGAAACTTTGAAGTATTATTTGTATTATTTTGTCCACTACTCAAGAAAAGTGTATATAGTAGCTACTCATGCTTGTAAAGAAGTCATTTAGCTCAAGAGATTATATTTAGATATTGGAATAAAAAAAGATGCAATGATAGTTTATTATGATAGATAGAGTGCAACATGTATAGCTAAGAACCTTACTTTCTATGCCAGGACCAAGGAAATTGACGTTAAATATCATTTTTCATAGATATGGTTGAGGATGATAGAGTGAATCTGATTAAGCTAGAGATTTTGATGAATGTTGTCGATTCTTTGACTAAGGATGTGAGAAAAAAGAAATTTAAATGGTATTTTGAGTCTATGGGCCTCTTGACCACTATTGATTAAACAATGATGTTGGTACCCCTCCCATTTCTCTTGTAAGGTGTTCAACAAGTATGAGATTTTTTAGGAAAATTGTGTCTCAACCTTGCAATAATTAAAAGAACACTATTGATATGTGAGAAATAGGGGTTTGGGGATTTCCCCAAACTATTGGGGGTACATGGTAGTGCCCATGACATGGGTTTTACAAGGGGTTTCCTCCTTACTAGCTTCGATCCTATAACTAGCTAGAGATCCAAGGGACATCACACCCCAACGGGGTTTTTCAGGTGCAGCGCCCCCAAAAAAAAAAATTCATATTTAATTTTTCATTATTGTACCATCTTAAAATGGATGCACTCCTCATTTAAGACCTTTTATCTCCCATCATTAATCAAATTTTTGGACCATGGATGGATTTGTGCTCAGTTTCCTTTTTCTCTCATTCATCCTTTCACGTTTCTCCTTTTTCCAGCTATGCAATCTCTGAGACCTTAGGGCTAGCTCCTTGTGGGCCAACCTTGGAACAAGTCGACCAAGTTGACCTATTCTAGAATAGGTTGTGAGCCTTAGGCCTAGTTTTTTCTTGGGGATTTAATTCTCAAAATTTGGTGACCCCGTTATCTTTCTTTATTTTCCCGCCCAAAAACTTGTATAAAAGGAAGCCTAAGCACCTCATTTTGTAAGGAAAAAAATAAAAATAAAAGGATGAAAGCATGAAAGAAATAAGAGAATAAGAAATAAAGGAAGACAATTCATGATAGAAATCTCATGTTCAAGCATTTAATAATTTAATAATCCAAGCATTCAAGCATTCAAGTCTTTAAAGATTCAAGGATCCTTTGTGGGTATCTTTCCTCTTCAAGATCTAGCATATTGTTGGCCATTAAGGGAGGAGATATAAATTTAGGAATTCATCATCTTCTTCATTTGATGCATACTTAAATCCATGGCTCCATGAATTGATTTTGGTATATCCATAGCATTTGTGGAGATTTCCTACATTGCAAGTCCAAGATCAACATACAAACACAACAAAATCCTTATTGACAAGGGTTTCTTCAAGCAAGATGAATATTTACATTTGTCTTGTTTCATTTACACATTTACATTTCAATTAAAGGTTTATTCCTCAATCTAGGGCTTGACCAAGGTAATCTCTTATCCACCCCAACCCCAAAACCTAGTTTTTTGTGTGCAGGAGCGGGATCTCAAAATTGAAGGTACAAATCTTGAAGTTGCAGACAGAGATCTACCAAACAAATTTGGGTCAACTTAAATAAAGTGCATCATGAACATGGTGACTTTTTTGACCTATTCTAGAACATGGTGACATGGTTGACCCATTCTTGGCAGCCTAAGATTTTTAGCATTTTCTAGGTTTCAGTCGTGATCGCAGATCTGCAGTCAAAAATTCAACTATAAGTCCAAAACAACAATTTTCAGAGAAGATAAGCATATTCTTCTTCATACTTAAAGGTGATTACCTCATTATCTATTTCATATCTTAGCTTAGATCTATTTTTACATCTTAATTGGGTGTATTTCTTATGTTTAGCACCTAAATCTCTATTGCTTATCTTGTTAAATCAATTAGTTCAATTTTACAAGTTCATTCATACAACCTTAATCAAATCTTACATTGAATGAAAGAGGACTTGATTGTGTATTTCCTTATTATAATTTGGGTTTAGCATTAGCATCCCCTCATCTTCTTTTATTTTTCTAATCTAACTTAGGTTATCTTGGGGGTTACACCTAGAAGCCCCTGTTTCTCTTGTATTTCTAATGTTAGTGTGGAAATGGTTAATTAATGAACACTTCTCACATAGTTTACATTACTAAATTCATTGACACCATTTTCCCCCTAAAAATTTTTGTGAATCTGACGTGTTACAACTACCTTTTGAATTTGGAGTTAGATCCCTTGATCTCCTTTTCTTCTTTTTTTCCCATTGGTGAATCATGTTTTGGAGTTAGATTTAGCTATATGTGTGTGGTTAGATCCTTATTTTCTCTTTATTACATTTATAATTGTGTGGTTAGAACTCATTATAGTTTCATTTTGTGATCTCCTCTTTTATGAGCTTTATTACACTAATTCCAACCTCTAGCATTCCCGTTAGGAGAAGTCATAGACTCATGGTCTCTTTTGACCATGATTCATCTTTCCTTCCTAGGACCCATGATGATATTATTATTTTCCCTCAATATTTCAATCCCATAATGGAGAATAATTATTCTCATTCATCCCACGATGAAGATGAAGCCTTAAGAATTCCTCCTTCCCAAGTTAATAAGCTTTCTCATGAGTTTGATAAATTGGAAAATTTGCTTGTGCAAGAGAACCCAAATCCCAATAGTGTTACCACTATTGAGGCTATTAAGAAGCTTATTACTCATGATGATAATAACATATCCATTTTACGTGGTATCTCACACCTTATCAATACTCATGCTAAGCCTTTGACAGAATGTTCTCAAGAGTTAGGATACGCTCCTCCTTCCACAACCGTTGAACCTTCTATCCTGATTTATGCTATCATTCCTAGTATTCCTACTTATATGCCACCTCTCATGACAACTTATACACAAGTTTCCACTCCTTTAAGTGTTGGTCTTCCTAATCCTTCACTTCCTTTGAGTGTTCCTCCTACCTCCATACCTTATTCATTACCCTCATACAATGTTATCCCTTTCACATATTTCAATCCTCTTCTCATTCGTTCTAATCCTCCACCAAAATCCTTTCATTTTCCTTTAGCTTCCTAAAACTTTCCTAGTACATCCAATATGTCTATGCCTACTATTGGGTCTTCTAATCCTATCATTAGTAGCTTAGTTCAAATTTTCCCTTCTTTACAACAAGTATATCAATTTACTTAATCCAAGTACAACATCCCTACATGTGATATTTCCAATCCCATTTCCTTACATATCCTTCATGTTGTTATCCCACAACATATGGAAATACCTCATCTTGAGACTTATAATGGTAAGGGTGATCCTTTGATTCATGTTAGGACTTTCCAAACTATATGTAGTGATTTTTCTCATGACTTTAGGCTCGTGGATAAGTTGTTCACACATACTTTTAGGGATAAATATTTGCGATGGTATTTCTCTTTACCTCCTCAATTTATTAATTCCTTTCAAATGCTCGCTAATGCCTTCATTCAACAATTTCAAAATAATATTGGTCCTCAAATTTGGTTGAATAATTTAATGCATTGTAAGAAAAATGTTAAAGAAAAAGTTAGAAACTTTATTGGTAGATGTAAATATTTGTATGCTCAAATTTCTTACCATGTGCCTGATCATGATATTCAACATATTTTTATTTCTAAATTTTAAGAGGATATTAGAGATAAGATTCTCCTTACTGAGCATACTTCATTTTCACATCTTTTTATAGTGCTTCACCGCTATCAGTTACAAGTCATCCAACTTGAGAGCTCTACTCCAATGGCTCTTGAGACTGTGGATAAGAGTGATGTCATCATTAATAAAATAAGTTCTCTAAGCCTAAAAACTACATAAAGATTCACAAGTCAATAAACACAGTTTATGATCAAGTGGCCACTACATCCAAAGGTACGACTACTTTTTCCTCTGTGTATCATCCTAATTGTAAGTATACTTCTTTATCTGAACCTTTTCCTCCAATGATGATGAATTTAATTAATGCTAACATTCTTAACTTCTCCTATCTATCCTATTGACACTAGAAAACCAATGCCTAAGTCATTTCATCAAAATGCCTTTTGTCAATACCATCATCAACCTGGTCATGATACTCAAAGGTGTTATGGTATGAAGAATGTTATTCAAGACCTTATTGATTCCAATTCTATATCTATTGATACTGAGGTTAATAGTATGAAGAAGTCTGTATAACCTCCTAACCAGAATTTACACCAACCCTTTTCCTTCACATTCAACAAATGTCATTAATCAACCTTCTTCTTCGGTTACTTACATTAGTTATGATGATAATGTAGAATAATCTAATCATGTGGTTAATAATGTTGAGTCTCAACTTTAACCTTCATCTAAACCTTCATCTCCTATCACCTTTGATGACTCTAATATGTTTAAAGAACCTAATGGTCCTCTATACATTACTCCTAGGGTTTCTCATATCTCTTCACATGGTATTTTGATTGATCCCTCTTCTATCATGAATGTTATCACTGAAGAACATCTTTTTAGTAAAGGATACCTATGATACATCTAGTGTTTGGATTCAAACATGTAATGGTTTTCTTTATCACCCTCAAGGTTTTATTAATCTTCCTATGACTATTTTTGGTAAGGTTGTTTACACTACCTTTGTTGTCATTCTTACTTCAGACCAATTTCAGGTTAAGCTTGGTATTTTGTGTATTTCCTCCATACAAGCTATAACCTCTCCTATTCATCAGTGCATAAAGTTTCCCCATAAAGGATAATTTATCACCATTAAGCATTCCCTTTAGAAACCTTCACATCCTTGAGATTATGCTGATAAAGATTTATTTAAGCCATCTCTTCCTCAAAAATTGCCTAACCATCGTGATCATCTATTTCGATCCTATCAAAGTTACAAGTTAGAAAAGATCCTTGAGCTTAGTAATGAAGGGTGCTCCCCTTTATACCACAAACACATAATAGAAACAGAGAAACAACAACAATATGCAAGAACAGAAAATGGGCTTCTTATTATCTCCACAAATGTGGAATTACAAACTTTCAAAATTACAATATGCAAAGCCACATGGGCATTCCCCTTACAATATTCTATAGGACAAAGCCTCGAATTATTACCCAGAGTTGTCCCCAAACTGCCTTAGACAACACTATGGGCCTTCTTTATATAGGCAATTTCCACCACCCGAGAAGGTTCCAGAAATTTAGCCCTTAAGGCCGACTATACATAGAATTATTTTATTTTTACAATTATTACACTAGGGTCGACTCAAAGAAAATACAAAATATGCTTTTAGGTAACCCAACTTCTGGAGGCCATAACTTTTTAACCGTAGCTCCATTTTTCTATTGTAACCACTTTTCAGAAATGCCATGACAAGATCTACAATGTTTGACATGTGCTAGCACCAGTCAGCTGGGGGTCAATCGCGATCCGGAGCCTCTAAGGCCTTCAAAATTGACTTGAAAGATTTTGTACCCAAAAACCCCAATAACTTCACCAATACAAATGATGTGGCAATGAAACTCAACTGGTAGGCTAAAATGACTAAGATGAACCTCCAACTGTGAAATCAGAACATTTCGAGATCATAAGACCAACTTACTAAAAATAGTAAGTTTCCATAAATAGCAGCTTCACACAAGATAGCCCTTATTGAAAACAAAACCAGAAATATTTTTGAGTGATGCAAGATTGCTCTTACACCCAGGATGCTCCTGCATTAGACACCCGAGGTAATTTGAGAAGTGACCCTGTCATGACTCAGGTATGAAGAGGAAAACCAAGACGGTTAACCTCCTCCCTTTTCAGCCATGATGAATCTTCAAAAGGTCATCCTTTCCACTTGACCAGATATTCTTCATATGTCATGTTCCTTGTGCTTCTACCAACATGACTATCCAGTATGTCTTCAATCTCCTTGATATCTGGACTGGTTGCTGGAATACTCCACTGTGCTACTATAACCTCATCTTCAACACCTCCTTCATGATACTCTGTCAAATCTGAAACATTAAATACTGGTGAAATATTTAGCTTAGTAGGCAACTCGACCTCATATGCATTTCCTAAATCATGCTTCTTCAATATCTTACATGGCCCAAACTTCTTCATTTTCAGCTTGTTATATGTACCAACTGAAAATTGCTCCTTCCACAAATGAGCCATGACTTCATCTCCAAACTGAAATTCTTTATGCCTCCTTTTCTCATATGCCTTAGCCTTATACTGTGCATTCATCTTGGTAATATGCTTCCTCACCTCCTCATGGATTTTCTTCAAATGTTCTACAAAATCCTCAGCTGCAGCACTACTTATTTCTCCTTTATCTATCTTCCTCAACTTAGATGCATTTCTGGGACTACTTCCATATACAATCTGTGGATGATGTGATGAACTAAACTTCAAATTTATCTTCAACTCTTCACTGTCTACTAGTGTCATTCTATGTGCTTCCTTATTTGGAAAACTGACTCCTAGAATCAAGTCCATCTAATGACTGATCTTTCTTACTGGTGGTAATCCATCAGACACATTATCAAATACAATATCCTGAAACTCATTCAATAATTATGCAACTTCTACAGGTACATCTTCTACTTCCTCTTTCCCAGCCTTTGGAATTAAGGTAAAACACATATGCTCATGTTCCATACCATCTAAGAAATTTCCTCTATCAACAAAAGTTATTCTTGCATTACCACATACCTTTTCTTTTGTTTCCTTCAATGGTTTTAGCTTATGTCGCACTCCATCCTTTGTCAGGGAATAGGTATTCGCACGACCATCATGTACAACACATCTATCAAACTGCCAAGGTCTACCCAACAACATATGACATGCATCCATAGAAATGATATCACATAGTACCTCATCTTGGTACCCGTTGATCTTTAACTTCACTAGGCACTATTCACTGACCATGACCTTGTGGCCATCCTGCACCCAGGCAACCCAATATGGATGTGGATGTTTCTGCCTCTTGAGCTTCAACTTTGTCACCATCTGTTCTGACACCAAATTATTAGTTTTACCACTATCAATAATCACATTACAACACTTACCCTCAAACTTGCACTTGGTGCAAAATAGGCTCCTCCTTTGCTCAGGTTCATTCTCACTATTTAGTAGGACTCTTCTGTTAATCAACATTTCTCCTCTTTCAGCATCTTTAGAATTTGATGATCTGGCATCTTCATCTACATGTGCAACTCTAGCCTGACCTTCATTCCCCCTATCTGTCCTTCCTTGGCATTGAGGACATTCAAATGCCCTATGACCTTCTTCTCCATAGTGAAAACATGTTCCATGGAAGCCTCCTCTTCCAAATCCTTGTCCTCTTCCTCTTCCTCTCTGATCTCTATTATTTTGATCTTAGAAACAATTGAAATTATCTCCTCTTTGATTCTGACTATTACTGGCCTCATCCTACTTTTTTGGATCTTCATTTCGATCTTCATATGACCGTCAACCAGATCTTCCATCATGACCTCTTCCACTTTGTTTGCTCTCAAGCTTCTTGTTGAACTTTTCCTCTACTTTTAGGGAAAACTGGTATGCCTCTTCAATACTGTTCATTCGAACCAAATTCAATTCTTCCTAAATGCTCAGCCTTAACCCATTAAGGTAACGAGAAATTTTCTCCTTGTCAGCTTCTACATGGCCTATTCTGATGAGGATTCGATATAATTCCTCTATATACTCCTTAACAGATCATCCCACTTGCTTCAAACTTTACATTTTCTTCAGTAGGTCAAGCTCATAATCAACAGGGATGAACTGTCACTTCAATTTATCCACCATCTATTCCCATCTTGTGATTTTATCCTTTCCTCTTTGATTTCACTCTAACTAAATCTCTTGCCACCAGATCTTCGCATGACCCTTCAGTCTGGCCTTCACAAACTTGACCTGATCAAGATCCTTGATATCTTCATACTCAAAATATTCTTCACATTCATTGATCTAGTCAATCAATTCCTATGGGTTAAGATTTCCAAAAAATTTTGAAATCTCAATCTTAGGTCTCTTCTCAATCTTTGAGATGGCTTGGGAAAGTCTTTCTTCTTCTTAATTCAAAACTTTGACTTCTCCTTCCTGATCAAAATTTCCTTCTCCCTCAGCTTCATCCTTGCTTTCATCTCTAACATTAAGATTCATTCCTATGTAAATCTCCTCTTGCAATGCTCACACTTGTCTCTGTAGTTCCCTAACCTTAGGTGTTACAACACCATCTCTTCCACCACATTCCCTTCATGGAGGCATTTTTGCGTTTCTCACTAAAACCCTAACCATAGTCCTAGTGCAAACTGCCTCATAGCCGGTGATCTATTTATATAGAAACCCTAACCCACAGTCCTGGTGCAAACTACCTCATAGTCAATGATCTGTTTATACAGAAACCCTAACCCATGGTCCTAGTGCAAACTACCTCACAATCAACGATCTGTTTACACACTCAGGAACTCCTACTCTAATACCACTTGATGAAGGGTGCTCCCCTTTATACCACAAACACATAATAGAACAGAGAAACAACAACAATATGCAAGAATAGAAAATGGGCTTCTTATTATCTCCAAAAATGTGGAATTACAAACTTTCAGAATTACAATATGCAAAGCCAAATGGGCATTCCCCTTACAATATTTTGTAGGACAAAGCCTCAAATTATTACCCAGATCTACTACCCAAAACTATCCCAAAACTACTTAAGACAACACTACGGGCCTTCCTTATATAGGCAATTTCCACCACCTAAGAAGGTTCCAGAAATTTAGCCCTTAAGGCCAACTATACATAGAATTATTTTATTTTTATAATTATTACAATAGGGTCAGCTCAAAGAAAATACAAAATATGTTTTTAGGTAACTCAACTTCCGGAGGCCATAACTTTTTAACTGTAGCTCTGTTTTTCTATTGCAACCATTTTTCTGAAACGCCATGACAAGATCTATAGTGCTTGACATGTGCTAGTGCTAGTCAGCTGGGGGTCGATCGCAATCTAGAGCCTCTAAGGCCTTCAAAATTGACCTGAAAGATTTTGTACCCAAAAACCCCAATAACTTCACCAATACAAATGATGTGGCAATGAAACTCAACCGGTAGGCTGAAATGACTAAGATGAACCTCCAACTATGAAATCAGAACATTCTAAGATCATAAGACCAACTTACTAAAAATAGTAAGTTTCTATAAATAGCAGCTCCGCACAAGATAGCCCTTATTGAAAACAAAACTAGAAATATTTTTGGGTGATGCAAGATTTCTCTTACACCCAGGATGCTCCTGCATCACTTAGCCTTCCTAAGGTTGATACTCTTGCAACTTTATTACCTACCCCACGTACTGCTCCACATATCATTCTTCAATCCATAGTCATTCCCTCCCTAGAACCTATGATTGTGGAACCTAATCCTTCAAGTTTATCTTGTAAAATAATTCATAACCAACATGCTCGTCAGTGTCACAAAAACCAAAAAGCTAAGGCTAAGGATGATTCCCTTTCTTCTCGCATTGTATCTTCCTCTAAACCTTTTCCTTCCTTTGATCAACCCATTCTTGAGCCTTTAAATGAACTTAATCAAAATCACAATATGAAAAAGGATAAACATGGTGATTATGTTCATATTTTAGATTCTCTTAATCTTGATATGGAAGCTACTCTTGATGATGATTATTATGCACATGTTAGTGATGATGAATATGAGAATATTGATATGGATTATGATTTTCCTAACATGCTTTATACATAGCTTACAATCACTCCTAGTGAAGAGCACAATGACTCCCACCAGAGTCCTTGCTTGGATCTAGTGATGGTTCCTACTGTGTTGGATGTTGTTTCTCTTGCGAGTTTCTCACCCTTCCCTAATATTTTAGACTGAGATGGGGCAGGCATGCAACATGCTTGATGTGGACTTCTCTAACATGGTAGTCTTTGTGTGTTCATGTTGTGTTTCCCCCTTGTTGTGCTTTTTGTTATATATTTTGTCTAGATTGCTTTAGATGATTCTTGACTGCTTCATTAGCACAAGATGATAAAGTAGTCAAACATGTTGTGTGATTATTCTATTTTTATCTCTATCCTTCTATTTTTTGTTACATGTTGTGTCATATATTCTTTATTATTCGTAAATGTGCCCTTGTGTAGTCTACTCGGATGCTTGTGACATAGTGGCACCAATTCTTTTTGGCTCTATGTTGCCAGCCCAAAAAGAATCTTCTTCATATATCTTAAGTGTTTTTTCCTCCATTATGTTGTATTTATACTTCCTTTCTAGGGAATGATGACAATTCATACTTGATATAATATTACATATTATCATATGATCATACCGACCCCAAAGTTAGTGGATCCCTTTGTGTTCGCTATTTTTTTATGTGTTCATTTCCCTTGGAATGTTCTCTCCTAGGGGAACTTCACAATGGAAACATTCTTCATGGATGCATGTACACTTCTGTTAAAGTTGAGGTATTTTAAATTGCTTTAACGAGGGGGCATACACTCTGCTCACTTTTTTCACACACGCACATTGGTAGTTTTGTCTCCTCTATCAAACTATTGATAGTTCATAGGGGCTCTTTGATCTTTTGGATCTCTCTTTAGATTATTGACAGTCTAGGAGGCCTAATCCTTATTTTTTATCCTTCTTGGGACTATTGATAGTCTTGGAAGCCTTATCTCCTTTTGATCCCTTAAGGACACACACATCCTTATGCCTGGGTCATCTTTCGATTCTTCTTTTTGGGACATTGAGTTCCCTTGAATTTGAATCCTTTGATGAGTTGACTAGCATGCCACACACACTTTCTAGACCATTCAATTCATCTTATATGGTTTTACTAGCATGTCACACACACTTTTTAGACCATTCAATGCCATCTTTTGTTGCACCCCCTTTTTCTTTTTCTTTTGTTTCATGTAGTTCACAATAAGGAACACAAACCTTATTGGGCAAGTTGGCTACACTTTCTTGTTAGTGAAATATCTCTTATTGTTTTGGCTTTGGATGTGATGAAGACTCAAGTATCTTGGGGACTTGATGATTTCTTCATCTTTTTAGCCATGATAAGATCATCTCTTTCTTTTTTATCTACTTTACCATGAGTTTGAGGCAACTCATACTTCTACTAAAGTGGGGGCTAAATGTACCATCTTAAAATGGATACACTCCTTATTTAAGACCTTTTAGATCCCATCCCTTATTAAATTTTTGGACCATGGATGGATTTCTTCTTAGTTCCCTTTTTCTCCCATTATTCTTTGTTTCTCCCTTTTTCAACTATGCAGTCTCCGAGACCTCGGGGTTGGCTCCATGTGGGCCAACCCTGGAATAGGTCGACCAAGTTGACCAGTTCCTCAAGAATAGGTTGACCAAATCAACCTATTATAGAATAGGGTTGACCTATTCCCTTGAGGTTGTGATCCTTAGGCTTGGTGTTGTCTCAAGGATTTAGTTATCAAAATTTGGTGACCCCATTGGCTTGCTTTGTTTTCTCGCCCAGAAACTTGTATAAAAGGAAGCCTAGGCACCTGATTTTGTAAGGAAAAAATAAAATGATACAATCATGAAATAAAGAAGATAAGAAGAAATCAAAGAATACAAATCATGATAGAAATCTCAAGTTCAAGCATTCAAACATTAACCCATTCAACCATTCAAGTCTTCAAGCATTCAAGTCTTCAAGGATTCAAGGATGATCCTTTGTGGGCATCTTTCCTCTTCAAGATCTAGCATATTGTTGGCCCTCAAGGGAGTATATCTACATTGGGGCATTCATCATCTTCTACATTTGATGCATACTTACATCCATGGCTCTATGAAGTAATTTAGGTAGATCCATAATATTTGTGGAGATTTCCTACATTGCAAGCTCAAGCTCAACATACAAACACAACAAAATCCTTATTAACAAGGGTTTCTTCAAGCAAGGTGAATATTTACATTTGTCTTATTTCATTTACACATTTAAATTTCAATTCAAGGTTGATTCCTCAGTCTAGGGTTTGACCAAAGCAATCCTTTATCCACCCAACCCCAAAACCTAGTTTTATGTGTGCAGGAGTAGGATCTCAATATTACAGGTATAGATTTGGAAGCTGAAGATAGAGATCTACCAAAAAATATGGGCCGACTTCAGTAAAGTGCCTCAGGAACATGGTGACTTGGTGCACCTATTCTAGAACATGATAACATAGTCAGCCTGTTTCTGGCAACCTGAGATTTTTAGCATTTTTTGGGGTTTTAGTCATGATCGCAAATCTATAGTCAAAAATTCATCTACGGGTCCAAAATAGAAGTTTTCAAAGTAGATAAACATATTACTCTTCATACTTCAAGGTTATTATCTCATTATCTATTTCATATCTTAGCTTAGATCTATTTTCACATCTTAATTAGGATGAAATTGCTTACATTTAGCACCTAGATCTCTATTGCTTATCTTGCTAAATCAATTAGTTCAGTTTTACAAATGCATTTATACAAACTTAATCAAATATTACATTGTATGAAAGAGGACTTTCTTGTGTACTTCCTTATTATAATTTGACTTTAGCATTAGCATCCCCTTATCTTCTTGGGTTTTTGCTAATCTAACTTAGGTTATATTGAAAGTTATGCTTGGAAGCCCCTCTTTCTCTTGTATCTCTAATGTTAGTGTGGAAATGGTTAATTAATGAATACTTCTCACATAGTTTACATTACTAAATTTATTGACACCATTTATCATTGGGTCATAGGTCCAATAGTGGATATTTTGTGCATCATTTATGGGTGGTTTTAGCTAATAGTTTTGTAATATATTTTGACAATTTCATGTTTTGTATATCCTATATATTAGGGGTGTGAGATGAATTTTGAGGTATTCTAAGAGTCCGATAGTTGTTGAGTTGCCTCTAAATCTCCATTGGTAACACTCATGTAAGAAGCTTTCTCTACAAGTATAATGTAATAAGTTAATGATATCTGAATAATATATTGTGAAACTTTTGAAGTGTGAGGTTTTTCTCCCATAAAGGTTTTCCCTGCGTAAATCATTATGTTATGCTATGCATGTTATTTATGTTTATTTTTATTAAGTTTTTATAACTATTTTTTAGATTTGTAAAAGTTTTTATATTGTCCTCCTCTCAAGATTAGTGTAGGAAATTTTTCTACTACTTAACTTCCTTATACAATATGCAATAGAAAATTTAATCTATTAATTCATGTGCAATCGTTTAAAATTATATGTACATGGAATATTTTTGTGAGAATGGATTACATGTATAGTTATTTTCGTGAAGGAAATTGATACATCTAGAAGTGTTAATCCACATTACAAGGATAGATTTTTTGTGGCTATTATAAAAAATGGACATGCCACAATTAGGTGCATCACATTTATGATAAAATGTAACATCTTTTAGACCAAAGTGCGATACAAGTATAGACAACTCGTGAAAATGCAAACATGTTTTTAGTACCTCAATATGATGAACCTAATTAGAGGGGGAAAATGATGAATATTTTTCTAATGTTAGTGATAATGAGTGTATTTTTCTTGACTAAAAAATTAATAGCATATCTAGCATACCTTATATCAATACAAATCAAGGAAAGATGCACAAGCATATAACCACTACATAATTAATCTCAAGAATATGAACATAGAACCTAATTCAAAGCATGTAAGCTAGTTATTTCAATGATACATCACATGTGGAGTGCGTATAAGCTACTCATGTTTGTAGAGAGACAATTTATGATTATATATTATCATCATCTTGTAGTATGTCATCATAAATGATAGTTGCATGTGGAAAGCATTGATTTATGTGACACATCTTGTGGTTCCATTGAGATAAATCCACATCCAACTTGTCTTATTGAATTTAATTATTAGTCAATTACTATATTTATCATTTGAGATTTATTGCACATCATATCATAGTTACATATGATATATTCAAGTTACTTCTATGATGTTCATTTGATCTTACCATTCGAGGAGCAATGTAGAATTTATTTTCTAGGTTATCAATGTTCATGCAACTTGCTCATCGAGAGAATATTTTTATCCACACCATTCATTCACATTGATAACATGCAAGCATCTAACAATTAAAAATATTCTTTATTTAATTTTATATTTAAAGCTTATACTTTTTTCATGGTTATTTTTTATTAGTTTATTTTTATTTTCCTCTCAATGTGTGTGCATTCCTTTGTAGCACCCACAAATATTAAGGGGACATATTATTATTTAATTTAGAATGAATTTATGCAATTTTCTACATAGTAGGAGCTCACAATTAGTCTAATTGCTTAGATTTCCAAATCCAAAAAAAATATCATAGTTATTTTCAATAATTTCTACTAGGGCATGCATGCTCACCTATTTTTGCACACATACTATTCAAGTGTGGGGAAACATAGAAAATCAAATTGCATATCTCTTATTTTTTCACTTTTTGTAACACCAATTTGCACACAATTATTATCTTAAGAGTTCCCTTATAGAATTAACCAATTTTATCACATGTTTACAAAGTGAACCTAACACTTGACAGGTTTAAAACTATGTGTCTAGCATTGAGAATTTGAAGGAATCATCCTAGCTTATAAAAATCATAACATATAATCTCTTTGAAATCAAATATAATGGAGTGTGTTTGATTAAAATGGGTCTCAATAATGTTCTTAGCAATACCTAGTTTCATTATATATACATCAAGTGAGAATATTTTGCATGTATTAAAGATCTAGGCAATAATTTCATGAGTATGGCATCATGACAAATAATCATATACTAGCATTACAAGGAATACAACCACTTTACCTAGGTATGTTATAGTAGGGCCCAATGATGTTATTAGCATGACGTATTTTTCATAGGAAGGTATACAATGAAGGTGAACATCCTTTGCATCAAACTTAGAATGAGAGGAGAGTCTGGTGAGTATGGAAAAATTATTGTTACCCTAATTTTCTTGTGCATGCAAATTTGGCTAAATCCATCCACAAGTCTTTGTTTTTATCTTGCCAAGCATCCCTAAAAATTTCATGGCTCTATTCTTTTTCCTCTGGCCTCTGCAATGGTTTCTAGGTCTTTGGCTAGGTGCAAAAAACCCTTAAAAATTCATAAAACTAGCCATTGTGTCTAAAAACCCTAGGGCTCTGTTCTATTTTGCAGTTACTTTTTCTACCACTTAAGTCCCTTCATTTTGCATGTGCATTTTTAAATCCTTCAGTCACCAAATCTCTGATTCCTGGCAGTTAACCCCTTAACACTTAGTGATCCCGCGAGCAATTACCGTTTCGGTTGGCGGTCTCAGTTCAGCGGCCAAATCAGGATTCTAGATCTGATGGTTGTCACATGATCTCATGGCCTTGAAAGATTCCATGAGATCTTACGATGATCGTCGATCTTCCTCCCTATAGATTTTATCTTGTTAGTGGGACTGGTGCCACCTCATCTACTTTGGCAGCTTCTGATTCGTTGGCGATTGGTGATTCAGGGATTTGTCAGTGGGCCTATGGTCTTTGGCTCTACTGGTAGGTTAAAGTACGATCAAGATCCATGATTGTCATTATACCACTGGGTGAAGATGCAGGTTATTTAAGGCTATGGTATAAAGATGGTCATCCAATGCTCTTTCTGCAGGTCATGGGTCCGCGTTGTCAGATGGGTTGATGTGTAAAGCTTCTGATTGCCACATGCTAATGATCATCTCTTGTCAGTAGGACCAGGCCCTTTCGGTAGTCAGAGGCTCTAACATCTATAGAGGATCGATTACTGGCATATGTCTGCAAGGCTTTTTGTCAAAGCATGTGATCACATGATAGCCATTGATCTTGCTTTATCTCTGGACTCTGTCAGGTGGGTCCTTGATTTCTAACGTGCTCATTCTTCATTGGTTAGTCAAATGATAGTTGGGCTCTTTTGGTAGGACCATGTCAAATTATCTACAGGGATGTCAGTAGACTGAAGATCTATGATCATCACTTGATGACAAGGAATATTCCTTGCCCTTGCAATCTTGCGACAATCATTCGATGTGATCTTAGTCTGCCATGGGTCCTGTTGTCAGAGGATCTGCAACGTGTCTCATTTGGTAGCTTTTGATTGGCTGGTTGGTATGCTACATGGTGGTTGTCAGTGGGTCTGTGGGGTCAGAGATTTCTAAAGCACTTAACGTCTAGCTTGATTTGGCAGTTGTCATTATACCATTTGGTCAAGATGCTCGACCTTTAGCATTATGGTATAGCGACAACCATCTGATGCTCTTTCTGTAGGTTGTGGGTCCAAGTCTGCCAGGTGTGATGTTTTGCTTGCATTTCATTGGTTGTTGACTTCCAGGTGGTGTTTGACTTGTCAGAGCTGGGTTTTTGGCTATTTTTTGAGTGTATCACAGTCGTTCATCTGCTGGGAAGATTTTGCATCGATGACTACATTTTAAAAATATATCTGCTAGCCGTTAATATTTGAATTTGAATATCTCTGTGAAGGTTTTGCTAGGGTTTTGTTCTTGCGGCCATGCGCGACAAGATGGGTAGCTAGAATTTAATTCTTCAGGATAAGTGGAGGTTGGAAGGATGATGATGGATGATCTGATCATCGACACCATGGATTTTGCAAAGTACCATGTCGTGTTCAGGCTTTAATGAGCTTGGCGCCACCTTTTGTAGGGTTGATCATTTTTAACCCAAATATCTTCAGGATCAGATTGAGAGCCTTCATGATGAAGTGGAGTTGCAGGCTGGTAGATGAGTCCAGGTTGTTTGTCTGCAAGCTATTTGTAGTACGGGGATGGGCATGCAAAGATCAATATTTGATTAGCCATGATTTTGTAGAGTTACATTTATGATCAAACTTGACAATTAGGGTTTGATTATTGTATTGCAAAATCTTGTAACCCTAGTTAGGTTAGTTTTTTTTTACTCCTGCCTGCGTGTAGTTGAGTATGTATATATTGTATTTTTGGAGCTTTTGAGCTCAAAGTTCACATTTTCTAAAGAAGAAATTCTCTTTCTTGGAAAGCTATCCATGGCATTTCTTCTTGCCCTCTGGTTTTCCACATTCTGTAATCTCCCATTGATTATTCAAACATTGCAGAGGTATTTTGTGACAATACTTCATGTCCCTATGGCTCCTTGTTTGAATTATCTCTTATTGGATCAAAGTATATGATTTTTTCAGTGATATCTTAGGGTTCCTGATCCCTCTTAGTTTCTGCAATTGTGTGTGTTATTAGGTTTGTTCTGATTTAGATGTTTTTGTGGGTATACTTCAACCCCCTAACAGTCTTGTCTCAATCCTACACCGAGTTGCAGAAGTGAATGTCTGTTTGCAGGTCATAGGTTGTGTCTTATGTTCAGGCCCTCCTATGAAACACTTATGCAAACCTATTCAGTAAGATGTGACCTACTAGACCTGAGCTTTTCATTGATTCTATTCCTCTATACTGAGATCCAAACCCTAATTTCAATGTATCACCTAGTAGGTAGTTTTCTTTCAGTCATTTCCTTTCCAAGCATTCCTTCTATCCCTTTCCCTCAAAAGTTTACTTTCATGTCTAGAAGCAAATTAAGGTGATTATCCAAGAGGAACCAGCCTAGAACCTAGAGGTCTCACCTTAGTTAGCATAGGTTCCACACCTGGAGATGATTCCCATGTTATACTAGGTTATCAAGACTACAAGAGCTTGAAACAAGGGTGCAAGCTTAGTGTATAACAATTCTAGCACGCCCGGTGGGACTACAAAAGAAACTACTGTTTGAAGATTATGTTATCTCTGATATACAGATTACATAATACAGACCTTTAGAGGTTGTTCAATTAGGTATATCTGGCGACTCCACTGATTTCAAAGATCCAGGCCAACCTTGTTTAAGATTTATGAGAAAGATTGAGACTAGGAGGTCAAAGCCCACTAAATTTTCAGAGTTGCCCTCAGGAAGAAGTCACAAAGGCAGGACAACTCAAAGAACATCCCCTATAAGGAGAGTTCAATCAACACCTCTTGATACCTCAAAAAGGAGACCTTTGTCCTTTCATTCCAGAATAAGAGGCAGATCTTTAACCAAAGATCTAGAAGAGGATTCAAATCCAGTAGTAAATACAACTCACATAGTTGTTAACCTTCAGATTCCAACTCCCACAATGGCTAGGTCATTTGCCTTTGCACCTTTCAATTAGGGTAGCCCATTAAATTTTTCTCAACATCATGATGTGCCCTTGGTGGAACTAAAGAGTATACCTAATTTCACAAGTGAAGGGCAGACAACTACTTTTGAACACATCAAAGATGTGACCACCATCTGCAGCATACACAACATTACTCAAGAAGATGTGGCCACAAAATTATTAGCAGCCTCTTTAAAAGGTAAGGCTCTTGAATGGTTTAGAACTCTAACTGTTGGTTCTATTACTTCATGGGATGAGTTAGGGGATGCATTAAGTAAACATTTTGAGGATAAATTAGATAACTTATCTCTGGTTGAGTAGTTAACAACTATTAAGAGAGACCCTCAAGAGAAAATGATAGATTACAATAGTAGATTCCTCAAGACATGGAATAGAATTCCAGTCTCTGTGAGGCCATCAGCCGACCATGCTTTTCTATACTACTTGCAAAGTTTGAATGGTCAAATTTCTGTCATGATCCAATCTATGGGTGGTACTTCTCTGCCCCAAGCTTTTGACATAGCTATCAGAGCTGAAAATTGTTTGATTCAAGTAGGCATGATAGCTAGAAGGCCACCAATGCCCATTTTTCCTAGCCTTCAACCCATTACACCTACCCAAGTACCCCCATTTACCCCTATTCCCTCTATATTGGCACCCCAAGCTAGTACCAGTGGTCAAGAGCTAACAACAAGTTTTTCTCAAGAGCTACAAGAGATAAAGAATAGTCAAGAAAGCAGTAAGCAAGAAATGACCAATTTGTTGCAGACCTTGACCAAAGAGGTTACAAATCTAAAGAAGCAGGGTCAAGGAACCAAACCACCCTTCCAACCACAAGGCCAAGGTCCTAGTCAGAAATATCAAAATCAAGGACAACCTTATCAACAAAATAGGCCACCATACCAAGGAGGCTATCAAGGACAAAGGCAAAGTTTTAATCAAAAACCATTCCAACCATATAACCCTGCACCTCTCAATTCTACAAACCCAGTGAGGGATATGGTTCCTAGTCAAAATAATATGGCTATGGATAATGAATGGTGTTTTCCTTGTAATCTACCTCACAATCAGGCTACATGTTCAAATGGATGGATGAACCAAGCTCTAATGGTTCAAAATGCCTCACAAGCTCAATCAGAGGCTTCATCTAGTGGATCAGTCCCTCAACAAGAACCACAAGAGAATGAGACTGCTCTCTTCAATTGGGAGCAACCAGACTTCAATGAAGTCAATGATGAGGTTGCTTTTATTGCTTATACAAGAGCAAAAAGGAGAGCTCAAGACATGGAGAGAGTAGATTCCAATGCTAAAGCCACTACATTTGTAGAGCCACTACAGCAAGCTAATCCCATCACACCTAAGGATGCTCCTGTCATCACAAGCAAAGAAGGCCAATAGTCTAAAGAAGTGGATCCCATCATAGTGAAAACACAACAAAGAGTACACATTGGGACACCTTTTAGCATTGTAGACAACATTAAGAAGGTGAATGTCACCATGTCCATGTGGGACTCTTTGGCTCTTCCAGGACAGCCTGAAATTTTGAAGAAGGCCATGACAGAAGTGACAACTTCTCAACCTGCAAAAGAATCTGCAAAGCCAGTGTTGGTTAACACCAATCAAGAAAAGGAGGCTCCAAGTAACAACTCCAAAGGCAAAGCCACACAAGGTAGGAACTCAAATCCACCTCCCTTTTATGTATCTCTAATTATTGGAAAATCTTTAGTGCATGTATGGTAGATAGTGGAGCTACTAGCACTGTGATGCCCAAGAAAGTAGCTGACCAATTAGGACTGAAATATGAGCCCTTTCAAAAGAAGGTTACCCAACTTGATGGATCCTCATTCAATACTATAGGTGTGGCCAAAGATACTAGTCTAATCCTACATGCTAGTCCTAATTTTTCAATCCTCCTTGATATATATATTATAGATCTCCCTGCATTATTTTCTATATGTCTTTCAATGGAGTTTACAGCCAAGATAGGAGGTTATCTATCCTCTAACTAGTCTCACATGATATTTCATACAAGGTATGGGACCAAGGTTACCATTAAGTCAGAACCATTAGCAGCACACCATATAGAGCCATATGTATCCAACATCATCAATGTAAATTGCCCTATTTTTTATGACAGTGACTTCCAAACTATTAGTGAAGCAAGCAAAAAGACAGAGAGTATCCTTGATATTTTTCTAGATGAGAGAGCTTCAGAGGCCCAAGAAAATCTTGTTTGGGATTTTGGTTTGGGAAGTTATTTGATACAAGGAAGTGGAGCCATAGAACCAACCCTTTTCAAAGAAGACACCGATTCAAAGGATCAGAGCAATCAGGTTTGGGAACTATTTTTTGATGGAGATAGAAGTAGGCATGGTTCTGGTGGTGGTGCTATGCTAGTGTCCCCAAAAGGAGAAAGATATTATATTGCCTTTAGATTCAGTTTCTCCTACACTAGTAACACTGCAGAGTATGAAAGTCTAGTCAATGGACTGGAATGGGCTAGAAAAAGAGGCCTCAAAGCCTTAAAAGTTTATGGTGACAGTGAGTTAGTTGTCAGCCAAGTAAGAGGGATAAGTGCAACAAAAAATGACACTTTGAAAGCATACAAACATAGATTTTGGGATGCAATTGAAGATTTCCATGCTTTCAATATTGTTGCTATCCCTAGGAAGCTCAACCAAAATGCAGATAGGTTAGCTGCTGTTGGATCTCAATACAATATTCCAAATAGTGTTTCAAAAGAAATAGATCAACAGCATATCAAAGTGATTTTCAGACCCTCTATTCCTAATAATGATGTCAATTGGAAAGTGTTTGACAATGATGAACAAATTTTGCAATTCTTGTTTGAAGAGGATGTCTTTTTAGAGCACAATCAAGATAGGCTATCACAAAACTATGGTGATCAAGTGATACAAATGAAGTCCAATAAGGTGCCTAGAGGTCTTGTTACCTTGGAGACTATCTTCAATAAGGATGATGAAATTAAGAGAAGCAAAGTTGGCCTGGTGGTTCAACAAGAACATTGTGTTGAACTAGAGTTGGAACCAGGTAAGAGCTTACAATTTGGAAAAGTAAACATTGAATTGGAAAAGCAAGCTTACACTCAGTTATTCAAAGAATTCAATGATGTTTTTGCATGGAAATATGAGGACCTCAAAGGTTTTAATCTTTCTCTTGCTCAGCACACTATTGAGTTGGAACCAAATGCCAAACCAGTGAGGCAAAAGCAAAGGCCTATTAATCCCAAACTTGAGCCGCTTATGCATAAGGAAGTGCTCAAATTGATAGAAAGTGGTATCATCTACCCCATCAAGCATACGAGTTGGGTTTCCAACCTTATTCCTGTTAGGAAGAAGAATGGGGAGTTGAGGATATGTGTTGACTTCAGGGATCTTAACAGGGCCTCATTAAAAGACCGCCATCCACTACCCTCTATGGAACAAATCTTACAATGTGTCTCTGGATCTGAGAGATTTTCATTATTAGATGGCTATTTAGGATACAATCAGATCTTAGTGAATGAAGAGGATCAATACAAGACTACATTTACAACCAAGTGGGGAACCATGGCTTATCAAAAAATGTCGTTTGGTTTGTCAAATGCAGGTGCTACATTCAAAAAGGCAATGGATATGGCCTTTAAAAGCCTCATGTACAAGTTTGTGCCAGTTTATTTGGATGACATAACTATCTATTCTAAGCATGCAGTAGATAACATCAAACATTTGAGGAATATTTTTGAAAGGTGTAGAGAGTTTGGGATATCTCTTAATCCCAAGAAATGTGTGTTTGCAGTTTATGAAGGAAAATTGTTGGGATATGTAGTATCCAAAGAAGGGATCACAGTAGATCCTGAGAGAATTGTAGCTATCCTAGAGCTACCCCTACCACACCACAAGAAAATTCTCCAATCTTTCATAGGAAAGATTAACTTTGTTAGGAGGTTCTTGCCTAACATTGTAGATTTACTCAAGCCCTTAACAGCCATGCTAAAGAATAGTTCAACTTTCAGCTGGACCAAAGAAGGGAGAGTCAATTTCCAAGCTATCAAAGAGGCTTTAATAGAGGCTCCTGCTCTCTTAAACCCAAATTTCAATAAGGATTTTATCCTTTATGCTTATGGAGGGCATGATGCTATATCTGCAATGTTGACCCAAAAAAATTCAGATGGATTGGAGCAGCCTATTGCTTTCTTTAGCAAAGGTTTAGAGGAGTATGAATAGAGATACTATTTTGTAGAAAAACATGTACTTTTTGTGGTAAAGAGCCTTAAAAATTTTAGATATCTATTGACCCATAGCAAGGTACACTTGAAAGTTACTCATCCAAGTGTCAAAGAATTTTTTCTTTCCAAGGACCTAAATGAGAAAAGAGTTGGTTAGATCACCAAGGTGATGGAATATGACATAGATATTCAGACCACCAAGCTGGTTAGAGGAAGAGATCTTTGTGAGAATTTGGCAGAGGATGAAGGTTCAAATAAATTAGAGAAAATAGATGCATCTCTGGTGGTGCATTCTATAGAAGAACAAGCCAAGGCAACAAGCTAGTTGCCTAATATGATCAATTACTTGAAGACAGGACAATATCCTGGAGGTTTGGATTCAGCAAAAAGGAAATATTATAGATTACAATTTTTTCCTTTTCTGTTGATAAATGAGGTTCTCTTTAGAAAGGATCACAATGGTGTCCTCTCAAGATGCATAGATTCAGAAAAGGTAGTAGACATCCTATTTGATTTTAAGGATGGACCTTCTGGAGGTAACTTTTCTCCTAGGACTACTACTTTTAAAATCATGAGGGCTAGATACTATTGGCCATCTATCTTCAAGGATAGCCATGATTATGTGAGAAAATGCATCAAGTGTGCCATGTTTGCAAGAAAGGAAAGGCTTGCAGCCTTTCCCTTATAGCCAGTTTGAACAGAGCAACCCTTCATGAAGTGGGGCATAGACTTCATTGGCATGATCAATCCTCCATCTAGTGCAGGACATAAATGCATAATTACTGCAATTGATTATTTCACTAGATGGATAGAAGCAATTACATTAAAAGAGGCCAATGAGAGTGTTGTATTGACCTTTTATGATGATATAATTCATAGATTTGGCACTCCAGACTCTATAATATCAAATAATGCACTAGCATTCATAGGCCTCAAAGTCTTAGAGTGGGCAGTCAAAAATGGAATCTATTTGAATACCAATTCCAATTACTTCCCCCAAGGCAATGGCTTGGTAGAATCCACTAATAAGAACTTGATTAGGATAATCAAGAAGACTCTTCAAGAAAATCAGAGAGATTGGCATACTAAGCTTAGGTCTACAGTGTGGTTAGACAAAATTACCCCAAAGAAAATCATTGGGAATTCTCCTTATGTGCTAGTATATGGCAAAGAGGCCAAGTTGTCTATCTCAGCTAAATTGCCAGCCCTGGACCTAGCCACTCAATATGTCCTATTTGAAGAGGGAGATCCCTTACAGATCAAATATGCTTAGTTGATAGAGTTGGAAGAGATCAGAGACAAATCAATGTAGGATATGGAATTCAATTAGATTCAGACAAAGAAAAGCTTTGATAAAAGGGCCAGGGCCAGGAATTTCAAGGTTGGAGACATAGTCCTCAAGTGGGATGAGTTCAGATCCAAGCCTGGTAGGCACACAAAATTTGACTCCTTTTGGGGTGGACCATTTGTAATCATAGAATGTAGGGGCCCTAATGTCTTTCAACTAGCAACTCTGGAAGGAGTTTCCCTACCAATTTTAGTCCATGGTTCCACTTGAAACCTTGTTTTGAGGTTAATCCCTCTTTGTGAATCTCTATATATAAGTTTCCCTATTTTCTTTCCTTTCTTTCTAGGTTAGTTCCCTATTTTCCAAGAAGTGCTTTGAGCATAGTTCCAGTTCTACCTCTCTAAGAGAATTTTTGATTTTTGATGACCCCATGCCCAATGGATTGATGTCAAGGCCACTGATCCATGTCTAGCAGGCTGACATCCAACAGAAATTGCCAAAATGTTACCCTAATTTTCCTGTGCATGAAAATTTGGCTAAATCCATCCCTAGGTCTCTATTTTAATCTTGTCAAGAATCCTTGAAAATTTCATGGCTCTACTCTTTTTCCTCTGGCCTCTGCAATGGTTTCAAGGTCTCTGGCTAGGTGCAAAAAACCCTTAAAAATTCATAAAACTAGCCATTGTGTATAAAAACCCTAGGGCTCTGTTCTATTTTGCAGTTACTTTTTCTACCACTTAAGTCCCTTCATTTCACATGTGCATTTTTAAATCCTTCAGTCACCAAATCTCCAATAACCAGCGATTAACCCCTTAACACTTAGCGATCCCGCGAGCGATTACCGTTTTAGTTGGTGATCTCAGTTCAACGGCCAAATCAGGATTTTAGATCTGATGGTTGCCACATGATCTCATGGCCCCAAAAGATTCCATGAGATCTTATGATGATTTTCGATCTTCCTACCTACAGATTTTATCTTGTCAGTGGGACCGGTGCCATCTCATTTGATTTGGTAGCTCTTGATTCGTTGGTAGTTGGTGATTCGGCAATTTTTTAGTGGGCCTGTGGTCTTTGGCTCTGATGGTAGGTTAAAGTCCAATCAAGATCCATGATCATCATTATACCACTGGGTGAAGATGCAAGTTATTTAAGGCTGTGGTATAACGATGACCATCTGATCATCTTTCTGTAGGTCATGGGTCTATGTTGTCAGATGGGCTAATGTGTAAAGCTTATGAAATGTCCACATGCTAATGAATCATCTCTTGTCAATAGGATCGGGCCCTTTCGGTAGTCAGAGGCTCTAACATCTATAGAGGATCAATGGCTAGCATATGTCCGCAAGGCTTTGTGTCAGAGCATGCGATCACATGACAGCCATTGATCTTGCTTTATCTCTAGGTTCTGTCAGCTGGGTCCTCAATTTCTGACGTGCTCATTCTTCATTGGCCGGTTAGACAATAGCTGAGCTCTTTTGGTAGGACCGTGTCAGAGTATCTATAGGGATGTCAGTAGACTAAAGATCTACAATCGTCATTTGATTACAAGGAATATTCCTTTCCCTTGTGATCTTATGACAACCGTCTGATGTGATCTTAGTCTGTCATGGGTCCTGTTGTCAGAGGATCTGCAACGTGTCTCATTTGGTAGCTTTTGATTGGCTGATTGGCTGGTTGGTATGCTACATGGCAGTTGTCAGTGGGTCTGTGGGGTTAGGGATTTCTAAAGCACTGAACATCCAGCTTGATCTGGTGGTTGTCATTATACCATTTGGTCAAGATGCTTGACCTTTAGCATCACGATATAGTGACAACCGTTCGATGCTCTTTCTGTAGGTCATGGGTCTAAGTCTACTAGGTGTGATGTTTTGCTCACATTTCATTGGTTGCTGACTTCCAGGTGGCATTTGACTTATCAGAGATGGGTTTTCGACTATTTTTTGAGTGCATTGCAGCCATTCATCTACCAGGAAGATTTCGCATCGATGGCTACATTTTAAAAATATATCTGCTAGCCATTAATATTTGAATTTGAATATCTCTGTGAATATTTTGCTAGGGTTTTTTTCTTGCGGCCATGCACAACAAGATGGGTAGATGGAATTTAATTCTTCAAGACAAGTGGAGGTTGGAAGGATGATGATGGATGATCTGATCATTGGTGCCATGGATTTTGTAGAGTACCATGTCATGTTGAGGCTTTAATGAGCTTGGCGCCACCTTTTGCAGGGTTGATCATTTTTAACCCAAATATCTTCAGGATCAGATTGAGAGCCTTCATGACAAAGTAGAGTTGTAGGTGGGTAGATGAGTCCAGGTTGCTTGTCTGCAAGCTATTTTTAGTACAGGGATGGGCACGCAAAGATCAATATCTGATCGGCCATGATTTTGCAGAGTTACATTTATGATCAAACTTGATAGTTAGGGTTTGATTATTGTATTGCAAAATCTTGTAACCCTAGTTAGGTTAGTTTTTTTTTTACTCCTGCCTGCGTGTAGTTGAGTATGTATATATTGTATTTTTGGAGCTTTTGAGCTTAGAGTTCACATTTTGTAAAGAAGAAATTATTTTTCTTGGAAAGCTATCCATGGCATTTCTTCCTGCCCTCTGGTTTTCCACATTCTATAATCTCCCATTGATTATTCAGACATTACAGAGGTATTTTGTGACAATCCTTCATGTCCCTATGCCTCCTTGTTTGAATTATCTCTTATTGGATCAAAGTATATGATTTTTTTCAGTGATATCTTAGGGTTCCTGATCCCTCTTACTTTCTACAATTGTGTGTATTATTGTGTTTGTTCTAATTTAGATGTTTTTATGGGTATACTTCAGCCCCCTAACAGTCTTGTCTCAATCCTACACTGAGTTACAGAAGTGAATGTCTGTTTGCAGGTCATAGGTTGTGTCTTATGTTCAGGCCCTCCTATGAAACACTTATGCAATCCTATTTAGTAAGTTGTGACCTACTAGACCTAAGCTTTTCATTGATTCTATTCCTCTATACTAAGATCCAAACCCTAATTTTGGTGTATCACCTAGTAGGTAGTTTTCTTTCAGTCATTTCCTTTCCAAGCATTCCTTCTATCCCTTTCCCTCAAAAGTTTACTTTCATGTCTAGAAGAAAATTAAGGTGATTATCCAAGAGGAACCAGCATAGAACCTAGAGGTCTCATCTTAGTTAGCATAGGTCCCACACTTGGAGATGATTCCCATGTTATACTAGGTTATCAAGACTACAAGAGCTTGAAACAAGGGTGCAAACTTAGTGTATAACAATTACATACAATCATATTCTAGCATGAAATTGGATTATGACCTTGTTTATATTTTATCATTATATTACAATCACATCTTTTTTTAAGCGATCAAAATCCAAAAAGTATAAATATCTCTCAATCTCATTTAAGCATTCCAAATCTTTCTATAAAAGAACTAAAATTCATTATTCTAAGTTTGTGAGTATCATCCCAATCTATCTTTCTTTACAATTTCTCTTTTAACACTTGATAAAGAATGATTTATAATAAATTCTTTTGTAAAACATTCAACTTCATTATCAAATTGCAAACCTACATGTGTGTGTGGGAGGGGGGGGTTAAACCATCCAATTCCATTCATAAATTACAAATGAATCCTGTTGCAAATGTGTAATACTTCCAATTAACCTATAACTTATAAAGGAATAATCTCATAAAAATACTAATTAAATAATTTTTAATATTAAATTACATGAAGTTGTAAGATCCTAAAGGTTTTTATATTGTTGCAAACTTCTTAGATAGTTTTTGAACTTCAAAATTATCAAATTATAAGTTGAAAAATAAAAGCTGGTTTTTTTACCATATGCACCTTCTACCTACCTATGAGTATTTATATCCATTTTCATTTCAATCTATGTTCAAATTTCTTACTCAATTAAGACATTGTAAGTATTGTTAATGGTATAATCATATCTTAAGAAAATCAGAAATTTAGATGAAGAATTCAAACATTAACAATCTTCAACTACAACATTTTAATTCTATAAAGAAAACCTTTTAATTTAGAAGGGAGAAACATATTATTGAAACCATTAAAATAAAATTAACAAAAAAATTTCTCCCAAAACACTTAAATACATTTATAAATTAGTCCCAACTCTTCTACAAATTTTTAACCAAATTGAATTTACAAGTTTTAAATTTGATTAGTTTAAAACATATATATACTTTTATTGACTATGACTATTAGTAGGTAGTCAAAATCATGAATTCTAAATTCAAAAAATTTAAACCTATTGCTTTTACCAATTTTTTCATTCCTATTTCTAATCTACCATATAACCATGGATATTCATTTGTCCTTAGCAATCAAAAATCAACAATTAAAAGAATGGTTGGTGATTGTAACAACTATGGACAAATAATTAATTGCATGGATACAAATCTGAATAATATTGTAGACCCAAAAGGAAGAGTGAATAATATTGCAATTTACCATTGGAGCTTCATTGGTTATACAAAACCTATAATATCTTTTCCAAAAATATCAATGGCCAAGCATAAGAAAACCATCAGTGCATAGTCCAGGAAAGGTCTACATTAACATCTCAATTCATAAATGTGAATTTGTGGTATCCAAAGATCTGATTCCTAAAAAAAAAAATTAAATGATCTAATCAATCTTGAAGGATGGCTCAAGTGATTAGGATATTTTTCATTTAAAACCATATATTATGGAGAGTACAGGAATACTAGGCAGGCTCAAATCTATCTAGGTGGGGAAATGGAGTTATTATAGTGTTACAAAAATGATAGATGAGGCACATCAGTTTATGGTGCCTATCCTAATTTTTCATTGAGAACATTTATTTGTAGGTGTCTATTTTAACATTCAAGTCACTTCCATTAGTTACAACAAATATGAGATTTTTGTCTTCAAATAAAATCAACAATGCTTGGATAATTCAACCATTATCCAAAGCCAGTGAAAGAAACAAAGCAAGAAGAAACATAGGATAATTCAAGTAAGTTAGTGATAAATACCAAGACACTGGCTTGATTCTAAAATTGAGTGGAGGATCCATTGATTCTAAAGTGGAGCGGAGGATCCATCTCCAACCAAGAACAATTAGAACCTATTAATGATTGAATATAACCCTCCAACAAATACTGAGCTTATCTAAGGAAAAAATCAAGATTCAATACCCCATATAGAGACTCATATAGTTAAAGATCCATTAGAAATAACATTAGTACCCTCAAATGAGATGGAGTGGGACACGATGACAAATAGTCAAAAGGGGGAAGCCAACAATGAATGGATTACAAAGGCTGATGGAATAGATGATATTGAAACTAACAAGGAAGGTGATTTAGATATTGAATTGAATTGTAATGTGCTCAATTTGGGTATTGAGAAAACCCTTTCCAATCATAGGAAACCTTCATACATTGTCCCAAAAAGATAGGGGTGAAGAATAAATAAAGACAAACTGGTAATGGCTGCCAACACTAAAGGTCAAAGGAAACTTAGAAATAGGAAGGAATATGTCCTTCCCAAGGACCAATGAGGATCATTACCTGGAATACTAGGGGAATTAATTCCCCTAGCAAGTGGCACCTAATTAAGTGCCAAATTGATCAAAGTAGCGTAGATATAATACTACTTCATGAAACCAAATGGGATAAGATTGAATGTGATAAGTACATGAGAGGATGGAAGAAGTGGGAAGGTGTGTTTGTAGAAGAAATTGGTGCATCACAAGGAATAGGAATAATTTGGAATCCTCTATCTACATCATGTGCTCTAGGAAAAAATGCCACTACTAGATGACTATCAACTATAAAATCATAAGCATAAGTAAATAATTTCAATTGATAAATGTGTATGGCCCCATATCCACACTAGAAAAAAGAGTTCTATGGAGAGAAATAAAAATTTGGCTCGATCATCACACTGATCTCCCTAAAATTGTAGGTGGTGACTTCAATGCTACTCTGGACAATTCAGAGAAGCATGGATGATTGCAAAATGTTTCTAGGGTTCACTTGGATTTCCAAGAATGGGTGCACAATAGAAAATTGATATAAATTATGGTAAAAAAGAAGATTCACCTAGACCAATAGATTAAAGGGCTTTACCAATATTGTGGAGAAACTTGATTGCTTCTTCATCAATGAAGGATGGAATGGAGGACATGACACATTTGAAACTATCATATTACCGTACACTAGATTCGACCATTTCCCAATCCAAATGATCCTCAATCAGGAGCAACACAAATGAGGACCTTCATTCCATTTCAAAAAATGTGGATGAGAGATAAAACTCTTCATGATCTAGTTAAAAAATGGTGGGGACAAGTAAAATGCAGAGATAAACCAAAGATGAATAAATTTAAGATGAAGTTAGCCCATCTTAAGAAAAACCTTAAGGAGTGGAATGTGAACAGCTTCAAAAATATCTTCACAGAAAAAGAAAAAGTGGAAGGGGATTTGGTTGTGCTAAATGATAAATTAATTGATAAGGGAATGGAGGATATAGACTATAACAAAGAATAAGAACTCAACGTCGAGCTAGCAAAACTAATCAAGAGGGAGGAGATCTTCTGGAAACAAAAATCTAGGGAAGAATGACTAAAAGAAGGGGATAAAAATGTGAAATATTTCTACAAGACAACACTGTTGGATACAATTGTCTGAAGGAGATTGTTGGAATGATTATGTGTTGTCTTTGATGTCACATAGATGTCATATCAATTGTCAGCTCAGTCAGTCAGCAAAGTAGTTCCCAGTTTCTACCGAGCTTAGTCAGTCAGCAAAGCAGTTCCCAGTGTCTAACGAGCTCAATCAGTCAGAAAAGTAGTTACCAGTGTCTACCAAGACCTCTCAGGTGTCAAAAGAAAAGTATGGCAGAAAATAGTGTTAACCGAGCTTCCTCAGTTATCGAAGGAAAGTTAGTGTCTACCGAGTTCACTCGGTCTCCAAAGGATGTTGAAGAATTCGCAGTACTTACCGAGTTCTCTCGGTCGCCAAAGGAAATCTTCTTCGGATTAATGTTTACCAAGAAAGGTCGGCCCAGTAAAGGATTTTGTCAATTTGAGAAATAAAGTTGGTTTATTCCAGCTAACTTTTGTAATGATTAGTAATGTTTGTAATAACTATTAGTGCCGACTTGGTAATCTGAATGGTATATATATACAAGGTCAAGTTGTGAATTAAGCGTAAGAAAAAAAGAAGAAAGAGAAGAGTAGTATGAGAAAATTTTAAAGGATGGTTAGATATCCTTGAAGAGTAGCAGAGATATATTTGAAGAAGGATCTAGTGAAGCAGAACAGAGATCTATAATCAGCAATTCAGTTGCATCACTATTCAGGTCACTTCATTGTTACTTTCTTACCATTGTAGTAGTGATTTCAAAATCTCCTAACCAAGTTGGTTTAACAGCCATTTTGTAAATCCTCTAACAAGGTGACAGTTCTATTAATTTGTTTCAAGACCTCTTACAAGGCCACTCCTAGCGGGGTGATTAAATCCTCTAACAAGGTCACACCTAACAGTGTGTTTTGTAACCTTTTACCAGGTTGGCTCCTAACAGGGCATCACTTCAGAAGAGTGAAACTCAGTAACTAGTTACATTGGTGGTTTTTCCCATATTGGGTTTCCACGTTAAATTTGGTGTCTCTTGTGTTCATGGTATTTTCTTTATTCATGCATGTTAATCACTGATGAATGCTTAAGAATAGTTATAATTAATACTCTCTGCAATTATCGAGTTTCAACATTTCTCTGTATGTCAGCAATAAATAATTTAATAGGACATCTAAGGGATCAGTGGTAATATTTTATGGTTAACTAATTCACCCCCCCTCTCAGTTACTACATCTATATTTCCAACAATTGGTATCAGAGCTTTTGGTGCTTGCAGGAAGGGTTTTAAGGACCTAAGCTAAAGATCAGGATGTCTTACAAGAGATAAATTCCAAGGCTTAATAGAGATAACTTTTCAGCATGGCAAGGTCTCATGAGACTTCATCTGGCTTCCATTGGTGATTCAGGATGAAAATATATTGATCAAGAATATACTATTCCTACTAGTGCATTAACTATTGAAGACATTGCAGAGAAAAAGAACCATAACACCATGATGATAGATATTGCATCAGCCCTTAGCTATGAAGAATTTGATGAGATCAAAGACTGCACAACTGCCTATGAAATGTGGAACAAGCTGAAGAAAATTTATGGTGGTGATGACAATGTGAAAAGAGCCAAAGCAGAAAGCCTAAGAGGACAATTTGATCAGATGAAGATGAAAGAAGATGAAAACATTGCAAAATATGTTGAAAGAATCAAGGTGAGTGTTAGTGCAATCAGAGCTTCTAGAGGAAAAATTGATGATGAAACTATTATAAGTAAAGTTCTTAAAACATTGCTTCCTATCTATGCAATAAGAGTATCTGCTATTCAAGAAAGAAGATGTGAACAAAATCACAATATAACTTTGGATGCCTTAGTTGGAAAATTGACAACTTTTGAATTGGACAACTATGATAACTATGTTCCAACTTCTAAAAATATTGAATTAGCATTTGAGGCCAAACTCTCACTTAAGAAGGACAAGAAAATCCAGTCAGAAAGTGATGAAGAATTAGAGGAAAGTTCAAACAGTGATCTTGAAGTTATTGAAGCATTACTTGCAAAGAAATATACTAGAGGCAGAGGTAAATACAAAGGTAAAACTCCCTTAATCTATTTTTCATGTGAAGAAATTGGTCATATTGCAGCTAGGTGCCCAAACAAACAAAGCAAAGATGAGAAGAAAGGTCACAAGTATAATGGAAAGAAGAATTTCAAGTCATTCAAGGATAAAGGTAAGAAAACATGTTTTTTGGCTAAGGATTTTGATAGTGAAGAAGAAATTGTCTTCATTGCTGTAAAAGATGAATCTGATGATGATGAAGATGAGATGGCACTTATCTCTCATATAAGCAAAAATGATACATGGATTATAGATAGTGGATGCTCACATCATATGACTGGTGACAAAACTAAGTTTGAACATTTTGAAGACTATGATGGTGGTAGTGTAAGGTTTGGAAACAATGAACCTTGTTGTATAAAAGGAAGAGGATGAATTTCATTAAACAAAGAACTTATATGTGATAATGCATATTAGGTTGAAGGACTAAAACATAATCTTCTAAGTGTAGCACAGCTAATCAACAGTGGACTCAAGGTTGAATTCATGATTGGCAAAGCAAGACTGCTAAATGATAAAGGAAAACTGATTGGTTCAGGCAAACAAACCAAAGGTAACCTGTTTTATCTTGATCTCAGTGAATTCTCATGTTTTATTGCTCAAATTGAAGAAATTTGGTTATGGCACAAAAGGTTATGTCATGTAAATTTTGATAATATGGTGAAAATAAGAAAATTCAAGAAAGTAAGAGGTATTCCTACTTTGAAGAAACCTGATATTGGTCTATGCAAGAATTGTCAGATTGGTAAAATGGGAAAGACTAGCTTTAAAAGTAAAAACTATCAGTCTGAAGATGTTTTGGATATTGTGCATACTAACTAATGTGGACCTATTGGAATTGAAAGCTATACTAGAGAAAAATTCTTTATTCTCTTTGTTGATGATTACTCTAGAATGATGACTGTTATGTATTTAAGAGAAAAGTCAGAAGCATTTGAGAAATTCAAATGGTATTTGGCAAGAGTAGAAAAGGAAACAGGAAAAAGAATGAAGTGCTTGAGATCAAACAGAGGTGGTGAATTCATCTCCCATGAATTCAATAATTTCTGCATTGAAAGAGGAATCAAAAGATAGGTATCAGCTCCAAGGACTCCTGAGCAGAATGGAATAGCTGAAAGGAGGAATAGATCTATCATGGATTGTGCAAGGACTCTAATGATTGAAAATAACATTGCTATGAAATACTGGAAGGAAGCTATTAGCACTGCAGTTCATACCTTGAACCGAGTATAGTTGAGGAAAGACACATTCAAAACTCCTTATGAGTTATGGTATGGCTATAAACCCAATGTAAGTTACCTAAAAGTATTTGGTAGTAAATGTTAAATCTTGAAAGAATCTAGAAAAGGCAAACTTGATGCAAAAGGTGATGAAGGAATATTTTTGGGATATTCTTGCAAAAGTAAGGCATATAAATGTCTAAATTTGTCTACTCATAAAATCATAGAAAGTGCACATGTGAAAGTAGATGAGTTTGCAGAAAAGACTGAAGAAGAAAGCAAAAGGGAACCAGAGGATTACAGAAGATTTGTTTACATTGAACCTGATACATTGCTAGACACATCTGTTAATGAGGAGACTACATCAACCGAGCCCAGTACAGTAACTGAGTCATAAGAAGAAGTTCAGACCGAGTCACAAGAAACTAAGTCTCAGCCTAAAGTTACCGAGCAAATATCTACCGAGCCTGAGCAAACTAAACCTGAAGATGAAATTCAAGAAGATGACAATGTAACTCATTCAAGAAGAAAGGGACCTGTATTGGCTAAGTATGTCAGGAAGCATCATACACCAAATCAAATTATTGGAAACAAATTAGATGGCACTATGACAAGGAATAAACTAAAAGGTACATGTTTACTTGCTCATTTTGAACCTAAAAATGTCAAAGATGCATTGGAAAATGAAAGTTGGATTGAGGCTATGAATGAAGAAATAGAGAAAATAGAGAAAAATAAGACATGGACTCTTGTACCTAGGCCTAAAGATAAAAATGTAATTGGGACAAAATGGGTATTCAGAAATAAGTTGAATGAAGATGGTCAAGTATCAAGAAACAAAGCAAGACTAGTATGTAAAGGATATTCTCAAGAAGAAGGTATAGATTATGGAGAGACTTTTTCTCCTGTTGCAAGATTAGAAGGTGTAAGGACTCTACTTGCATATGCAGCACATAAAGGATTTAAGGTATATCAAATGGATATAAAATCTGCATTTCTCAATGGTATTCTTGATGAAGAAGTCTACATTGAGCAACCTGAAGGTTTTATGGATCCAGACAAAAGGGATATGGTCTACAAGTTACACAAAGCACTGTATGGTCTAAAACAAGCCCCTAGAGCATGGTATGAAAGATTACATAACTATCTAACTCAGATTAATTTCAAAAGAGCCAATGACAATAGTAATTTATACATCAAAGAAGGACCAGATAACAAAATTGTTTTGGCAGAAATATTTGTAGATGATACTGTGTTTATAGGGAATGATGATCAGTGCAAAGAATTTTCAGAGCAAATGAACAAAGAATTTGAAATGTCTATGTTTGGTCAGATAAAATTCTTTGTTGGACTTCAAATTCGGTAGAACAAGAACGGTATCTACATTACTCAGTCTAAATACATCAAGGAAATACTTAAGAAGTTTGGTATGGAAGATTCAAAACCAGTTGGTACACCCATGTGTACTGGACTGAAGCTTACCAAAGATGATGATTCAAAAGAAGTAGATCAGACCTTATATAGATCAATGATTGGAAAATTATAGTATGTAGTACATACAAGGCCTGATATTGCCTTAGCAGTTGGTATAGTAGCAAGATTCTCAGTAAAACCCAAAGAAAATCACATGATGGCAATCAAAAGAATCTTGAGGTACTTGAAAGGAACTGAAGATTATGGCTTGTGGTATAAATTTGGAGGCAATCTAGACTTAAAAGTGTTTACTGATGCTGATTGGGCAGGAAATATTGATGACAGAAAGAGTACAAGTGGTGGAGCATTTTTTTCTTGGCAAAAGATTAGTATCTTGGACCAGTAAAAAGCAAAATTGCACATCCCAATCCACAGCAGAAGCAGAATATGTTGCTACAGCAGTAAACTACTCTAATATTGTTTGGTTCAAACAGTTATTGGAAGGCATGAAAGTTGAGATCAAAGAACCAGTTGTTATGTTCTGTGATAATACAAGTGCAATAAATATTTCAAAGAATCCAGTAATGCATTCCAAAACCAAACACATTGCTATAAAATATCACTTTGTCAGAGAATTGGTGTAGGACAAGGAAATCAGATTGGAATATATTCATACAAAAGAACAAATTGCAGATATCTTCACCAAGCCACTACCTAAGGATGCATTCTTGTATCTAAGAGGTAAGTTAGGGGTCATTCCCCTATTCAGGGCTCACTAAATTAAGTTTTAGTAATGCATCAACCAGAGCATGTTGAAGATCAGTTAGTTGATGCAGCATAGTAAAGGAATCATTGCATATGAATCAGTACTTAAGGTACATTGGTATTCAATGGAAGTGTGTTATCTTTGGCATATGTTGTCAAAGAGGGAGATTTTTCTGTTTGCTATCATTATTTCATGGAATGATTATGTGTTGTCTTTGATGTCACACAGATGTCATATCAATTGTCAGCTCAGTCGGTCAGCAAAGCAGTTCCCAGTGTCTACCGAGCTCAGTCGGTCAGCAAAGCAATTCCCAGTGTCTACCAAGCTCAGTCGGTCAGCAAAGTAGTTACCAGTGTCTATCGAGACCTCTCAGGTGTCAAAAGAAAAGTATGGCAAAAAATAGTATTAACCGAGCTTCCTCGGTTATCGAAGGAAAGTTAGTGTCTACCGAGTTCACTCGGTCTCCAAAGGATGTTGAAGAATTCACAGTACTTACCGAGTTCTCTTGGTCGCCAAAGGAAATCTTCTTCGGATTAATGTTTACCGAGCAAGGTCGGCCCAGCAAAGGATTTTGTCAATTTGAGAAATAAAGTTGGTTTATTCCAGCCGACTGTTGTAATGATTAGTAATGTTTGTAATAACTATTAGTGCCGACTTGACAATTTGAATGGTATATATATAGAAGGTCAAGTTGTGAATTAAGAGTAAGAAAAAAAAGAAGAAAGAGAAGAGTAGTATGAGTGAATTTTGAAGGATGGTTAGATATCCTTGAAGAGCAGCAAAGATATATTTGATCAGGAAGGATCTAGTGAAGCAGAACAGAGATCTGTAATTAGTAACTTAGTTGCATCACTATTCAGGTCACTTCATTGTTACTTTCTTACCATTGTAGCAATGATTTCAAAATCTCCTAACCGAGTTGGTTTAATAGTCATTTTGTAAATCCTCTAACAAGGTGATAGTTCTATTGAATTGTTTCAAGACCTCTTACAAGGCCACTCCTAGCAGGGTGATTAAATCCTCTAACAAGGTCACACCTAACAGTGTGTTTTGTAACCTTTTACAGGGTTGGCTCCTAACAGGGCATCACTTCAGAAGAGTGAAAATCAGTAACTAGTTACATTGGTGGTTTTTCCCATATTGGGTTTCCACGTTAAATTTGGTGTCTCTTGTGTTCATGGTATTTTATTTATTCATGCATGTTAATCACTGATGAATGCTTAAGAACAGTTATAATTAATACTCTCTACAATTACTGAGTTTCAACATTTCTCTGTATGTCAGCAGTAAATAATTTAATAGGGCATCTAAGGGATCAGTGGTAATATTTTGTGGTTAACTGATTCACCCCCCCTCTCAGTTACTACATCTATATTTCCAACAAACACTAGAAAATAGAAGTAGAAATTAGATAAGTGAAATTACCAAGGAGGATGGTACCAGAGTTGCTACTTCAGAAGAGATCAACCAAATGATAATTGAGTACCTCCATGATATCTTCAATAGGAAAATAGCTGAAAATGAGGCTAATAGGGAAGAATTCCTAAGCCAAATCCATGCATTCATTAATGAAGAGGACAACCAAGAACTCAACAAAGCCACAAGTATGGAGGAAACCAAGAAGGCAATTCTCAAATTTGGTGCAAACAAAGGCTCGGGTCTAGATGGGTTCCCAGCAAGATTCTATCAAGAATTTTAGAGATTGTTGGAAAAGACCTTCATAATGCGGTAGAGGAATGTAGAAGGAATAAGTAATTCTAGGATCTTTCAATCATACATTTCTAGCCCTAATTCCCAAAAAGAAGGTTGTGCAAACAATAGCGGACTATAGACCCATTGCACTATGCAACATGATTTACAAAGTTATAACTAAATTTATCTCAAACAAACTCAAGAAATTTATCCATAAGATCATTTCAGATGCACAAAGTGGGGTTCTCCCCTAGTAGATCAATTGTGGAAGGTATAATTATAGCCCATGAGACCATACATTTAGCCATAAAAACAAGGGCTCCTAGTATGATCATTAAGCTTGATATTCTTAATGCATATGATTTGGTGGACATGCAATTTTTATTGAGTGTGCTTAAAAAATCTAGGTTTGGTGCAGATTAGGTGAACTAGGTGAATTATTGAATCATGAATCCTCATTACTTTTTCCTATTCAATGGAGTAGCACAAGGGTAAAGCCCTTATACTAGATAAATAAGACAAGGGGACCCCCTACCCCCATTTCTTTTCATCATTATGGCAGAAGCACTGGACAAGGTCATTCAACACCAGACATCTGTAGGGAGGTGAATTGGAATGGAAGTGTGTCCAAGAATTGATAACCCCACTCATCATCGATTTGTGGATGATAAAATCATCTTTGGGAAAGCTTGTAGAGTTGAAGCTAGAATCATAAAGAACACTTTGGATAGTTACACAAGGGCATATGGGTAGATAATTAATTGGAGAAAATCAAATGTTTTTTTCTTAATGTTCAACCAACTTTGTAGATCAACATTGCCAAAATCTTGGGTCTGAGAATTACAACTTTGTTAGGTATATTTTTAGGTGTTCCTCTATTTGGGGGTATCAATAAGAGAAGCTACTAGAACAATCTTATCACCAACTACAAAAGGAGGATGGACCTACAAAATGGAAAATGGTTATCATCAGTAGGAAGAATTCTCCTAATAAAATCAGTCTTGTCAGCAATACCTATATACTCTATGTCATGCATCAAAATTCCCAAGGCAATTGGTAATGGGCTAATTCAAATAATGAGGCAATTTTTGTGGAATGGATCGAAGGACCAAAATAATATTTCTCTACTAGCATGGGATAAAGTTTCTAATCCATTCAATGCAAAGGAGCTAGGCATTAGGGAGATTCCCAATATGAATCTAGCCATGGGTGCTAAGCTAGTTTGGAGTCTTTTTTGAGAAGGCAATCAAAAATGGGTTCAGATTCTTTGAAGGAAATATTTGGATTCTAAGGATCCAATCAAAATATTAAATACTCATGATCCTCTAGGTGGCTCTATTGTATGTAACCTCATTATGGAATTTACAAAATTAATCACCAGGTATGTTACTTGGGAAGTGAACAATGGCAGCCAGGCTCTTTAATTTTGGGAGGATTCATGGGAAGGAAACCTGGCTCTCAAGTCTCTGTCAGATTTGGATCAAATTAGGGAAGAAACTACCAAGATTTGGTGGAATAATTTTGTAGACTATGGAAAGATGGTGGAGGAAAATGGCATTCAAATATGGAGATGGAAATCCTTTCATGATATTCAGGTTCTAATTTAGCAGAAAAGGAGATTGAAATGAGATTCTCAAATCTCATGGTTTTGTATAGTCTAGCAAGAATGATGAAATTTGATAAGGGGCTTCCAAAGATGGGGAGTATAAGGTGAAATTGGGCTAAAAAAATCTACAAATAGTGGAAGCTTCTCTCTTATGGCCTAAAGAACTATAAGGTGTTCCTTTGCTTGGCTCACCATTTAGGGTTGAATCCTGACCTCAGATAGGTTAAACAAGTTCAGGAAAATAGGTCTGGGTTGATGCCTGCTATGAAAGTAGAAGAATGAATATGAAAACCACATCCTACTTTGGTGCCCCTATGTGAAATTCTACTAGAACTACTTCCTTCAAAATCTCAATCTTCACTGTCTCAAACCTAAAACCCTTGAAATTTGGTTCTATATGTGGTCATCTCATCATCGAAAGTGTGTATTTAACATCTTATGGAAAGTGACTCTGTCTATGGTGGTGTAGGGATTATGGAAGGAGTGCAACAAGAGGGTGTTCATAGATTGAATCTATACCCAGAGAACAAATGGTCAAAAAAAATTAAGCCTCTATCACAAAATTGGTAAATATTGTTGTAAAGAAACAAACAAAAAACTTTTTCACTATGAGCTGACAATATAACCAAGTTATTAAAGGATCTTACCATTCCACATCTAGTAGGAATATTCTATGATGATGAAAAGGCCAAAGATCACACCAACACCCTCTAGAAAGCTTCAAATTCCAGTTGGGTCAAGCCCAATTTTGATGGAGCCACACAGGGTAACCCAGGGCCAAGAGGAAATGAAATTGCAATTAGATATGAACATGGAAATATACTTGCAAAGTATAAAGATCACATTGGAATGGGAACCAATAACAGAGATGAGTTTAGGTCAGAATCCAAAGGGATTGAATTGGCTCTACAACTAGGTTTAAGAAGAGTGCATATGGAGGGAGACTTCATGATTGTTGTTAATGTACTAAGATTGAAGAAGACATGAGATTGGAAGATAAAAAAGTGGATATGTCAAATCTCGGGTCTCATTGGGAAGTTGGAGATTTTAGAATCATACATATCTACTATGAAGGAAATACAGTTGCAGACGCTCTTTCCAAATAATCCTTCATGGAATATGACTGATTACGGGGATGAAATAGACAAGGTATATTGATCTCTATTATGAAGGATGATAAAGGTAATTTTGTTTGTTGTGCCCACTTAACCAATCATGTGATCACATTCTTTATAAAAATGTGATAAATTATGATGGGACATTATCCAATATTCTCATAAGAATGTCCTTAGAATGATGGCGCCAAGTTGGTATGGAACACACCTCTCATGAAGGAATAGGATGACATAACTGTATGCACCCTAAAATGGTCACCTAGACTTTGGGCCCCCATTCAACAATTTATCAAATCCCTGAATTAGTATTTTCAAAAATCAGTGTTTTTATCAATTTCCTTGATCAAATCCTATTTTATCATTTTCGATTATTCCTTGGGCTAACCATTTTATCCTAAAGTCTTTATTTATTAAAAGGAATATCTCCTCCCCTTTTATTAAATAAAAAGCCCCCACCTTTTCCTCTTATCCTAAGTTGCACAAATAAAGCATTATTCTTATTTTATAAAAAGGGAAAAAGCACTTTTTGTCTCATATGGACACAAAAGTCAACTCTTATTTTCTCATTGGAGGATATTTGTGTACATGGATCTCTCCTCTTTGATGCTCCACCATTGATTAAATCTTTTGCCTCTTAATCTCCATGGTCCATTCCTTTTCATTTCCTATAAAAGAAGAGCTATCTTCCTCATTTTCATATGCATTTTTGAATACTAATGTTATGTTGCAGGTTTTCTAGGTCACTTTGGAGCTTTTGAAGATTTGGAGCATTCTTGGATTTCATACTTTCATGCTATCAGAGTTTCATTTCTTGCATTATCATGTGGCATTCATACCTTCATATTAGCTTAGATTTCCTTTATGCTTTAGAGTAACTCATCTAGCTTAACTAGGAAGGCTTGGTAATACTTGTACTTTCCTTTTCATAGCATAGCTTGTACTTTCATTTCCATAGCTTAGCTTGCATCTCTCATTTCTAGCTTGCATATTCATCTTAATCTAGTTTTCACTTGCATTTCATAGTGATTCTTGGGGATATTGGCATTCTTTCCCTTGTCTTCATTTGAATCTCTCATTGTGTGGTTGACTAGCAAGGTCATTAGCTTAATAGCTCTAGCTGAGAGCAAACTTCAAATAATCTTGCAACTCCATGCATAGAGAGCTCTAGGTCACTTTCTAAGGTTTCCTCTTCATGGATTCCCTTGGATATAATGACTTGGAGAAGTGCACCATTTGAGTGTGTACATTTTTGGTGCCCACCGTGGGGCAGAACATTAGCATTTTGTCCTTTAATTTCTACATTTCTGTCAATTTTTCGGCAAGTTTTTAGCTCATTTGTAGTCTCTGGTTTTTTGGCTCAGAGTATCATGTGATACTTTCAGAAGTATTGTGCGATAGCTCTTTTTATACTGGCATGATACTTTACCAGTTCAAAGTATCACTCAGATATTACAGGAACTATCGCCTAGTGTAAGGAGAAGTATTGCCTGGTGTAGGATGAAGTATCGCCCAGAAATATACTATCACCCCAATATACTATAAAGTATTGCATGATATTTCTGGTGTCTATACTGTCACCTGTACCTGGCAGTGAGTTGAGTTTTGGGTTTTTTATTTTTTTTTAAATTGCAGCATTTTTAGAATCTATGCCACTCTGGAAAACTAGCACCCATTTTTTAGAAATTTTCACATATGGTATCAAAAATTTAAGTGTGATATATCATTGGAAAGCTCTTTCTGAGCCTAATCCAACCATATTGGTTTCATTTTCAAATTTTTCTATTTGATCAGCTATTTTCCTTACAGATTATTTGATTTTTGATGTGCTAACCATTGTAGGGCTAACAAGTTGTGCTTGTAGGTGCTCTCATTTCTTGAAATATTTTCCCAAAAGAATGCATGTCAAAGCTTCAAATGCACAAGGGCTACTAACCATTTTTGTAGGGCTGCCCAAAGCATAAAAACCCAATCAAGTGCTTGTTGTTTATTTTGTTTTCAAGTGTGGCAATTACTAGTTGTTTCATTTCATAGGAACATAATATCTTGTTGTAGGAATTCTTTTGGTGGTAGAAGAAGTATGCTCTTCACCCTTGTGGTGAACCAAAAAATTTTGACCCATCTTTGGATTTTGAAAGAAAGAGGGTAATTGAACATTTTCTTGGTGTGTTTGGGAGAAAACTTTGAGATAGGGGAGTATGCTCTTCACCTTTGTGGTGAAACAAAAACCTTGAACCTCAAAAGTCAATCCACTCTTTGTTTAGCATTAGGATCCTTTAGCGGGCCTGCTCTTGAGCAATCAAGAGGAATGACCCAAGTGGGGACAAGTTAATACTAAGCTATTCCAACCCACTATAATCTCAAGGCTATCAAGGACACAAAACCTTGGTAGACGTAGTACTTGTCTTCACTTGATGTGAGTACTTGTGGGATTGTGACCATGAGGAAAGTATTGAGCAAGAATGCTTAAGGTACTCTTGAGGCCATGAGGTCTGTTACTTGCTGCAAGTTAAAGAGTCCCTTTGGGGAGCAAGAGGAGTGCTATGAACAGAATCCCTTACTAAGAACCATAGTTAGAAGACACCCTATTTTTCCACTTAGCTTCTTGGTGCAAGGATTGATCCAAGTGGAATAACCTGGATCACCCCAAGATTACTCACCATCCATGTTCCTTTGGTTGTTTCATTGGCACTTCCACAAAAAATCCAACATTGATTGTGGGTAACCACTTTGTGTGAGGCAATGGGACTTCAAGTGTGGGCCAAGTTGCTAAGTATTGAGCCTTTGTCCTTCTAGGCTAGCAAGTTCTTGAAGTGTTCTCGTTGTGATCTACCCATGTAAATGTTCTCAAACATCAAACATCACGGTAGCATTCATAGGATTTTATTGCTTTGATATCATAATTGCTTGTCTTGGCAAGGCTGCTTTCACCCTTGTGCAAGTGTTTTATGACATGTTTGATCACCTACTATTTGAAAACTTGTCTGATTACTACTAGTACTGTGTTTGGAGTCAAAAAATTGAACCATCAAACTAAAATATTGACTGAATTGCCTTCAAAACTGAGTTTTTTTATGTCCACTATTCAAGAGTCACACTGCTTGCTTGAAAACTATCACCACAAACTTATTTTGTTGTCTCATAGTTGTTTGCAATCTGAAGTTGACTCTTTCTATTCCCAGTCTTCCTTGGTCGGTCCAAGTTGGATCTTAGGTGCCATGACATGTTGCTCAACATCCAAATAAACCTCAATGGTATCAAATTGCACAAAATGGCTCTTGGTCTTCTTTCTTTCACTTCTTCCATGTCTTCCTAGTCTTCCATTTTCATCCTTTCTCTTCTTTCTTCATGATTCTTCCTAAATTCTTTATGTCTTCTTGATTCTTTTCCTCTTATTATTTAGTCTACCTTCTTCTATTCATCTCTTCATTTCTTCCATGCTTGATTCCTCCTCTTCTACAACCATGAATTTCAACTATCTTGTTATGGAACCTCTCTTGAAAATAGATGATCTTGAACTCATTTCTTAATTTGAAGAGTATTATTCCTCCAAAAATCTCATGGGTGATAAATTTATGGCAAAAATAAAAGAAAAATTGATTGAATCAAATGCCTTTGCTAGGATCATAGACATGATCATATCATGACCTCCTTCTTCTAAACATTCTTCATCATCTAAGTCTTCTCATTCTTCTCCACATTCCAAGTCTTACCATGACTCTTCTAGACATTATTCGCATTCCTCATTATCTAAGTCTTCTTCCTCCACTAGGTCTTCAATTTCCTATCATTCACAATCTCATTCCTCTTCTACTTCTCCCAAGAGTCTTACTCCTCAATATGAGAAATATAGTAATCCTCATGATACCTCTCCCATGAAGAATGGAACACTCATCTTTGATGACTATGATGACTATTATGATGACTATTATGATGGCTATGATGATGAACCATATAGTCATACCTATGACACCTCTATTCCTAAGAGTCCTCCTCATTGTGTACTCATGCTTACTAAAGGGTCATCCCATTGGATAGATTGTAATGGTGATCCATATGATTCTGATTTTGAAAGAGACTTTGATGAGTTTTGTGAACAATACCTTGATGATGATCCATCTACTACTGTTGAGGACTATAAAATGTACCACGCTAATTTGAAACATAAATATTATAAGAATCCTTCTTCTAAGAACTCTCATGCTGAAAATAAAGATCACACTCTCAAGAAATATTATGTTAATGATGGACCTTTGTCTTGTGATGGTTCCCTTTCATCCCCTACTTCCTCCAATACCCATATATTTCCTAAAGCTTCCAAGTCTTCCAAATCTTTCACAAATCCTTCATCCAACAAAGATCCTAATACTTTTCATGTGGTTCCCTATAGTTATCCTCAAGGGATATCTCTTAAAGAAACTTAACCTAACCTTCACTTGGCTTCAAATACTTCCAATAATGCTACACCTAGCGAGCCTAAGCATTTATGCACTATAATGCCTACTTTAGCTAGTCCTTCACTATCTCTTCCAAAGTCTTCCATACAACTCAAACCTGCTTCCTTGTCCTTAGAAGTGGCTCCATGTCAAGAGGACTCTAAAAATGATAAAGAAAAGAACATAAAGAAAGATCAAGATCAAGAACCCTCCATGTCATCCAAACCTTTTCATGATGTCTCTTATCCGCTTCAAGGTTCTTTTGACCCTCTATGCTCTTTCTCATTCATTCCACCATGTCTTGAGTCTTTTCCTAAGCAAGATCAAGATACTACTTATGCCATTGGGCTTATTGACAATCAAGATGACCTTACTCCCATTGAGGTTATTTAAAATAGTGATGTTACTTCCAATGCTAAGCCTATTGAAAATCAAGAAAAAAATGATGTGTTTATGCCATCCAAAGATACTTGTCAAGATCAAAGTCTTCCATCTTCTTGTTCTACCATTCCATGTTCACCTCCACTTTCTACTCTTCCTAAGTCTTTGCAAGCTTTGAAAATTCCTATCGAAGAAGTTGCTCCTATTCAAGATGTGCATGATCCTATTGAAAATCCTAATGCTCACTCTAAAGATGCTGATGTCCTTGGCTGTCATATAAATGATGATGAATTGGTTGATTATCCTTTTGCATCTACCACATCCATCCTTGGACTTCCTCCACCAATACCTTCATGTCTTCCTTCCATCTTGGGCCCTTATGTCCCTTCACTTTCCCCTCCTAACTCTCCTAATTCTTCATCCATTTTGGGTCCTTACATCCCTCCATCTCCTATCTTTCCTCAAGATCAACATAGATGTGTACCCTTGAATCCTTTTCATCCACCCACTCATCTAAACCAGTCATATTCTCCTTCTTCTTCCACAAGTCCCAAGTCTTTTGGAAGTAACATGAATGTTCAATATAAGAAAAAGAAGCAATCAAAGAATCCATCAAAAAAATAAGATCACCATGTCTCCTCTAATTGACATGGAAATATAAAGTCAAAAGAGATATCTAAGAAGAAAACTACAAGACAAGTATGGGTTCCAAAATCCATCATTGAAGATATTCTCTCTAAATCATCAAAAAGAAATGAAAAGCCTAAGGCTATATGGATTCCAAAGTCTCTATTGATAGAGTCTAATATTGAACAAAAATTGAAGTTGACATTCAAACTTCCAAAAGCTCCCACTTCATCTTCTTCCAAAAACATTCTTTCATTCCATGCACCTAAACCACAACCTTTGCTATCTATTCACCATATTCCTTCATGTATTCCTTCATTCACATTTCCTCCATCCTCTTGCCACCCTTCAAGGTGTGTGTTGATGTTGATCTTGCCTTCATTTCCATCTACCCTTTCATGATCCTTCCATTCGTTATCCTTCTACCTTCTATCCTTTTTCCTCATTTGCCTATTCCTCCTATCTTCCAACCTCACTCGCTTTACATAAAACCTTATCCTCCATTTTTCTCTTCCATCTTCCTTTCCCTATCAGCATCTTTGAGCATATCATTTTGAATCCTTGGAATATCATGGTTTATCCTTTGAAGGAGCATTATCTAAAAAGTTTGCCTTCTTCCAAAAATCAAAAAAAAAAAAATGAAAAAATTGAAAATGTGCCTTGGTGGAAACCTGGAAACAGGTGCCTTGGTAGCAAAAGTAAAGAGAAATAAATTTGTCCTATGGTGAAAACCACTCCCTTGTGGCACCTTGGATAAGTACCATGATGAAAACCTGGCAATCAGGCATCATGCATAGTTCTTCTACATATTTCATCCATTACATCTTCTCTTTTTTATCTTGACAATATTGATCTATACACGAACATTTGGCTATCTTGTGAGCTATCTTACAATGATTTTTCTTTCATTCCATTCATGTTTAGCCTTCATATTTATTTTCCTCCATTCATTCTATCCTTTCGCTATCCTTTTCCCCTTTGCTCTTGATCTAATATAAAAAAGAGTAAAACACGATGCTATGAAGCCTCTTGACATGTTTGCTCCTTTGGACTACATCCTTTCCTTCTTTTGCATTACGCCTTTGTGACTTATCCTATGATGGTCTTTCATTGCTTGTCCAAATGTGCTTTACATGATAATTTTTCCCTAGCCTGGGTACTCTTGAGGAGTTTTCCTTCGAGGATTTCTTCCCTTCATTCTCCTTCATTCTCTTGTCTTCCATCTCTTCCACCAGCTTGCTAATCCCTCTTGTCCTCCACCTTCCTAGACATTGGGACTACACGATGTGATCTTGCTTGGGAGTTTGATGCCCATTCTGTCTGGGGGCATCCTTTGTACATATTTATTGATTTTGAAAAAATTCCAAAAAAATCATATATGATGCTGAAAAAATCCTAAAAAGCATAAAAAGTCCTGAAAAAAATATTTTAAAAAAAAAAATGTAAAAAATTCAAAAAAAATAGAAAAAGTGCCTTGGTGAAAACCTAGAAACAGACGCCTTGGTAGCAAAAATACAAAAAATTGAAAAAAAAAAAAAAAAACTCCAAGTGGTGAAAACCTAGAAATAAGCACTACTTGAGGCCCTTGCACCCTTGTTTCTTAGCATGTGTCCTCGACACTTAGCCTTTGTCCATCATGCCTTGACCTTGTTGCCTTGGTTTGGAATTGGTCCTTGTCTTCATCTAGGGGGCATAACTATGTTAGCTTTGGTCCTTTAGGATGCGTTTGTCTTTAGGACACCACCCAAGCGGTGTTTTTCAACACTACCCTAGTGTCAAGTGTTTCTCAACACTTATCAGATATCCTACCCCACAGTTCAGCATGATATGATATTTCTCACTCATAGATGTGATACTCAAAGTTGATTCTCTGACCTACACACACGCACTTAAACAAAACACTTGACTCATTGAGACTTGTTTGACTTTATTTCTTTGTGTGCTATCTATGATGATTTCTTTGATGAGTGTTCTATCCCTAAGAAGTTTTCGATGATGCCTAGCTAGAAGACTGAGGGTATGAGAACATGTTTTATTGCTTTTTCTACTTGTGGGTATATTTTGTTGGTCCTAATTTTCATTAGCATTTATGCTTGATCCACTTGACACCTAGGACCTACTAGATATTATCCTTGACTATTTAGCAAGTGCATACTTATAGCCATCTTGACTTTCTTATGTCCTGATGCAAGTATAATCTTGCTATATTAAACTTAGGTAATCTCACCGCACTAGTCATCTTGACCTATATGTCTTTGGTGCCTAGGTGGGATTCCCACATTCTATCAGATATCGATCATATTCATATACCCATAGTCATACTAGTGTGTATTTTATGATCTTATGATGCTACCAATAAAGCTCGATGATGATTATTAGATGTCTATTAGCGTTGTGACCTTGCAAGTCAACCAATTTTCATAGTAGCTTGCATTTTTAGGTTCATGTTAGTTCTTGCACCTTGCATATGGAAAGAGCTCTCCTTTTATCTTTCGTGGACTAGTCGGTCAACTGCACTCACCTTTTCTTTTCTCGATCATGTCTTTCACTTCTTGTCTATAGCATTTTGACTTTTTGACCTAATTTTCAAAACTCCTCAAAATTGCGTGAAAATTGCACCCCTAGCTAATTTTGATGTCCTGGATCTATTTTCAGACTTGAAATTAAAATCCAAGTTAATCTTAATAGTCAAAATCACATTTCAAATTTTCCTCTTCTTCTGCGTAGTTGGCTGACCATTTCAAGCCTGATCCTTCGATCTTTGCTGGGGCATCTTCATTTCTTCATCCCCATCTCTTTCAAAACTCCTAGTCTACCATTCATTTTCATTCGCTTCATCTCTCTAAGGTTTGACTTCATCTTTTCAATCAAATTGGGGCATCTCTTCACTGCTTGATGGTTATCCTATCATGCTTCACCTTTGATTATGATTTCTAGTGACTTGATCAAGTTTATCAGTTTATTGCTTCTCCTCTACCTGATTTCAATTTCAATTCTGAGGGGGCAGTACCTATTAGCTTTAATCTTTGATTCAGCTTATCATTTAGCTCAGCTTGAGATTCTTATTTTGAGACTTGATTATCACTTAACAACAATGGTGTTGATCTTATCTTTTGATTCTTATCTCTTATTTTCAGACTTGATTATCACTTAATAGAAATAGTGTTGATCTTGTCTTTTGATTTTGAGACTTGACTATCACTTAACAGTAACGGTGTTGGTCTTGTCTTTTAGCTGGTTTATTTTTGTCCTGATGTGTTCCCATCCGTCGAACACACATCTAAGTTGTTTTTTGATCCCAAATCATTCTCACATTTCAATTCTTCTTTGACCACATGTGTTCCCAAATTGATCACACATTAGTCAAAGAGGGGAAAATGTATGCACCCTAAAATGGTCACCTAGACTTTGGGCCCCCATTCAACAATTTATCAAATCCCTGAATCAGTATTTTCAAAAATCAGCATTTTTATCAATTTCCTTGATCAAATCTTGTTTTACATTTTCGATTATTCCTTGGGCTAACCATTTTATCCTAAAGTCTTTATTTATTAAAAGGAATATCTCCTCCCCTTTTATTAAATAAAAATCCCCCACCTTTTCCTCTTATCCTAAGTTGCACAAATAAAGCATTATTCTTATTTTATAAAAAGGGAAAAAGCACTTTTTGTCTCATATGGACACAAAAGTCAACTCTTATTTTCTCATTGGAGGATATTTGTGCACATGGATTGCTCCTCTTTGATGCTCCACCGTTGATTAAATCTTTTTCCTCTTAATCTCCATGGTCCATTCCTTTTCATTTCCTATAAAAGAAGAGCTCTCTTCCTCATTTTCATATGCATTTTTTAATACTAATGTTATGATGTAGGTTTTCTAGGTCACTTTGGAGCTTTTGAAGATTTGGAGCATTCTTGGCTTTCATACTTTCATGCTATCATAGTTTCATTTCTTGCATTATCATGGTATTCATACCTTCATATTAGCTTAGATTTCCTTTATGCTTTAGAGTAACTCATCTAGCTTAACTAGAAAGGCTTGTTAATACTTGTACTTTCCTTTTCATAGCATAGCTTGTACTTTCATTTCCATAGCTTAGCTTGCATCTCTCATTTCTAGCTTGCATATTCATCTTAATCTAGTTTTCATTTGCATTTCATAGTGATTCTTGGGGATATTGGCATTCTTTCCCTTGTCTTCATTTGAATCTCTCATTATGTGGTTGACTAGAAAGGTCATTAGCTTAATAGCTCTAGCTGAGAGCAAACTTCAAATAATCTTGTAACTCCATGCATAGAGAGCTCTAGGTCGCTTTCTAAGGTTTCCTCTTCATGGATTCCCTTGGATATAATGACTTAGAGAAGTGCACCATTTGAGTGTGTACAATAACATGCTTTGAGTTGGGTAAAACTTGCATTGGGTTGTATGTACCTGGGCTAGGTGGAGATCAGATGGGTTATGCATTGTGACGCATTTCACTTAAAAAAATTATTACTACTATTAGATGGTACGCTTGATAGGTTACTACTTGATAGATGTACCTTTCCTTTATAAACATGATAGGTTATGAATGGTGAGTCATAGTTGATCTATCTATGAGAATAAAATATGCAGAAATGGATACTCCCATATGCTTGGAATCCACAATGAACATGGTGTCTTTTTTAGGAGAAGTGTCAGACAAGTGGTAGTTGCAGATGTTAACAATAAGGCACCGGCTTGTATTTCATACAATTAAGGAAGTGTTGGGAAGAAAATATTTATGGACATACCAAATATATAGGGTGAATAAGGATGTCACTGCTATGTTTCTAACTAGAGGTGTGAAAAAAAGATAAGGCAAAGAACCTGTTCCAACAGGTTTTTAAGCATAAGTACCTGGGGGAGATTGACACACTACTTGATAATGTAGATGCTCAAAACATGATTCTGGTAGCACAGTAGTATTATCCATGTCCAGAGCAGGGGTTTGTGGGCATAGTAAGGAGGTGTATATGCATCTTCTCAAAGGAACTAGAGGAGCTAAAGGGTATACTAGGCAATATAGATAGGAACTGTTAGAATAATAATGTCTTACACAAATGAGAGGGGGGTTGAATCATTTGTTAGAAATATAATTAAACTTAATAGCAGATATAATCTTATGCAAACCAGAATGAAAAACCATATCACATCATTGAACATAAGTGACACTATGATTTGTTCTTGAGGAAACCCTGTTAAGGGAAAAAACCCAATGGGGATGACACCCACAAATATCTACATTATATGAATAAAACCCTATTAGGATTTATATCCCTATTAGGAGCTAATTAATACAATACGAAGGTCACTATTAAAGGAAAGACCCTTTTAGGAGTCTCCAACCCTGTTAAGGGCAATACAACTGGCTACAAGCCCAAATACAATCAGAAGGTTAAATCCACCTTCAATCCTTTACACAGTATTCTTTGTAATACTTGAATTTCCTGTTAGGACAATCCAACCCTTGTACCCAGAAGAAAAACCTTCTTCCTTGTTAGAAGTAGATCTTGTAGCCTTCTAGCTTTCTTTTTACCATCACAATCCACACTTGATCTCAAGGAAGAAACCCTTCCTTATCTACAAGTTACAAATAATAATTCATCTAAAGGTTGTCCATTATAGGACCTCATTACATAACAAAAAATTACATTATCCAAGGATACAACACACAATTCATCCTTGATCATGTTACAACAATTATAATTCACCAAGAGTTGGCTCCATCAATTATTCAATCATAAATCAATCATCTACTCATTACTCTTCCTAGTTGACTCCCAAATTCTTCCTCATAAGAAAATACACCATAAATTACATCAAAAATTACAATAAAATGTTTTGATCACAATGTAACTTCTTCATAATGTCTTCTGACATTTCCCAAGTGTGCGTACCAAGATTCATCATTGCACAATAGTTCTATTCTGAACATTGTGTTCTAGGTCTAAGAAAACTCTATCTTTGTTCTTACAACTAGTCTTTACTAAAATAGTCATATCTCTATCATATGATCATATAAAAATCTTTTGTCATAGGGATAATCTCAACACACATCCTAAAACATATATCCAAGTTTTCAAGAGCTCTGAAACCGTACACTATTTGTACCACTTTCTACAGTCAGCCTATCTGAGTTGTTCTACAATTTCTGATACTTATGTCTGAATATATGTTGACATCAATGAAAAACTATTGAATGACAAAAATTCCAACAATACACCCCTTTGGATTTTATGGAAACATTTGTGAAAAATCCATCAACCCAAGAGTAAAACATTCACAAAATCTTCTTCAAATCCTCCCATAAACCAGTAGGGTTTTTCACTAATAACTCTCCCCCTTTGACATCAATGGTAAAGGGTGCCACTATTATTCCTTCTTTCTATAAATTTTTCAACTAACAAGTGCTAAATCATCATGATTTTATTGGTTATGTTCTTCCAATTACTCTCCCTAAGGAGCAGAGTTCTACAACAAGTCCATCAATGACATTGCTCTAATAGCTGATGGACTTGTGCACTTCCTTAGTTACCTATTGGTGGGGATCTAACCCCAAGATTACCTATTAGATATTAAAAGGTATCTTTACTCAATGGTTTTTTGAATATGTTTATTATCTTCTCCTTTGTACTGATGTACTCAAGCTTTACCACTTTATCTATCAGTTTATCTCTTAGAAAATTATACTCGATTACAATATGATTACTCTTTGAGTGCATCACTGGGTTTTTTTGACATGTTTACTACATTTGTGTTATCACAATGTATGATAATAGTTTCTCTTGAATTCACACCAATGTCCTTCAACATTTGCTTCATCCAAATAACTTGAGTGAAATTAATTGTTGTCACAACATACTCTGATTCCATCATTGACTTTGATACACTATCCTATTTCTTGCTAATCCAAGAGATAAATATCTTCCCAAGGAAAATGGCTCCTCCACTAGTGCTTTTCCTATCATCTACACATATTTCCCAATCTAAATCAGTGTTAACATTGAATATAAAGTTATCTGACCTATCATACCACAATCCTAGGTCAATTTTTTCGTTGAGGTATCTAAATATCTTTTTTAATGCTAAAAAATGTCTACTTTGGATCTTCCTGAAACCTGGCAATAATTCCAACTACATTTGCAATATTAGGTCTAGTATGTGTTATATATTGAAGCCCTCCAATCATTGATTTGTATTATGTTTGTGGTACATTATTTTTCTTATCTGAAATGGATAACTTACTCCCTGTGACCATAGGAATTCCAACTAGTTTACTTTCATCCATACCAAACTTTTTCAACAACTCTTTTAGATACTTTTTTTGTGATATAAATATTCCATCTTTGTTTTGATTTATTTGTAATCCTAGGAAAAATTTCATCTCCCCTATCATTGACATCTAAAACTCATTTTTCATTTCTTCTGCAAACTTACTACTCATAGCATCATTACCCCCAAAGATAATTTCATCAACAAATACTTCTATTATCAAAGTACCTTCATTATTTCATCTTAGGTACAAGTTACTATCTACACTACCCTTTTTGAAACCAAGATGTAGTAAATACATGTCCAACCTTTCATACCAAGCCCTTGGATCTTGCTTCAGTCCATATAATGCTTTCTTCAATTTGAAAACCATGTTTCTATCATGTTTCAAAGGAAAACCATCTAGTTTCTCAATATAAAATTCTTCTTCCAGATCACCATTTAGGAATGCGGACTTGACATCTATTTGATACACCTTATAATCCTTGTGTGTAGCATAGGCCAAGAATAACCTTACTACCTCTATCCTCACAACTGGTGCAAAGGTTTCCTCATAATCAATTCCTTCTTGAGTTGTGAATATCCTTTACACACTAATCTGGCTTTATTCCTAATCACCAAACCATCTTCATTCATTTTGTTTCTGAATACCCACTTTGTGCTGACATTCTTGTCTCTAGGTCTTGGGATTAGTTCCCAAGTGTTATTATTCTCAATTTGATCTAGTTCTTCTTTCATTTCCTTCATCCAATAGTTATCATTACAAGCATCATCAAGTGTCCTTGGCTCAATCCGTGAAATCAAGAAGACTCCATTTCTAACTTGCGACCTTTTCCTAGAACCTTTACTTTTCTCCCCAATGATTTGATCTTCTGGATGATTCACCGCAACATATTTAGGTTTTTTTATCACTTTTGACTTACATTGATTTATGTCTATGCTACTTCCTGGTAACAAATCCTCTTGCATTAGTTCTTGCATTTCTTCCTAACCTTGTTTCTCTGAAATATCTCATTTTCAAACCTTTCCCAATCTAGATCATAAGGATTGAATTTACATGTTCTTTCTTATACTTGGAACCTTTCATCAATTTTGACATTCACACTCTCAATCATTTTCTTAGATCTTAAATTATAACATATATATGCTTTTCTTTTAGTGGAATACCCAAGGTAGATTCCTTCATCACTTCTAGCATCAAATTTCTCTATGATATCATCTCTTTTGATAAAACACTTGCTACCAAAAATTCTAAAGTAGCTAACAGTGGGAACTTCACCATACCATAGTTCATAGGGTGTCTTGTTTGTTCCTTCTTTGATCTGGACCCTTTTCATTGTGTATACTGTGGCATTCAGTGCTTCTCTCCAATGCACATGTGCCACTTTTCCTTCAATCAAAATTATCCTTGCAGCCTCAAGGACTGATTTGTTTCTTTTTTTAGTAACGTCATTCTGTTGTGGTGTCCTAGGTACAGATGTTTATCTCAAAATTCCATGTTCATCATAGAAAGTATTGAATTCACCTGATGTGAACTGACCACCTTTGTTTGATCTCAAACACTTTATCTTTAATCTAGTTTCATTCTCTACATTTTCCTTAAGGTGTCAAAATTTTTCAAAATCTTCTAATTTTTCTCTAAGAAAACCAACCCACATGATTTTAGAATATTCATCAATGAAAAGTATAAAGTACCTATCTCCAAAGTAATACCTGGTCTCCATTGGTCCACAAAGACCTGTATGAACATGACCTAACTTTTTTCTTGCTGAAAATTCTCTGCTCTAAAATTTGCTTCTTTTTTTCTTTTCCATCACACATTCTCTAGAGATAGTGTTAGTAGGCTTCACAATTCTAGGCAGGTCTCTAATGGCATTGGAATTACTTTCCCTTATAATTTTATCAAATTTGACATGACAAAATATCCTATGCCATGACCAACTATCATCAATCTTTGCAACAAGACAAATTACTTCACTTGAGTTTAAATGAAACACATTACCTCATGTCTAAATCCCAGTAGTAATCAGATCTCCTTTAGCACTCCTGATTGAGAACTTTCCATCCTTGAATTCCAATTGATGACCCCTTTTCAAAAACTAACCAACACTTAACAATTAATATGTTAAACCATCAACAAGACATACATCATCAATATTAGTCTTACCATCCAAAGTAATGGGGGTAAGTGCACAAAGATGGGGGACCAAAAATGGGGTATAAGATGCCACTTTTTTCCTAAAATCAGCAAACTCTGAACTTCAACAAGAAATTGAAGATAGTTAGATTCAAAATTTTAAGATGCGACAAGAACAAGAGTTGTAATACTCTGAATCTAGTTCCTAAACTACTAGTTTATTTTGAAAATGGTGAAGATTAAGGCCCTCAAAAAGGGGGAGCACAAAAAGTGGTCCTATTTTTTATGAAAAAATATAACATAGCGTCTGGTGTGCTCCCCCTAAAATGTTAACTTTTTTTTAAAAAAATTTAATCACTCTAGTGAGAAGTTACCTAACACCACGTAGTATATCCCTAATTTTTTTGCTATTTTTTTGATGAATGTATAATTTTTGATGAATTTACGAAGTGCGCACATCCTGAAAACATGAAAATTTTTTGCGCTCCCCCTAGAAATTATTTAAAACTAATTGAAAATCAAATTTTCTTTTTTTTTAAAGTGTGTAGAATGCAGTCTATTTTCTAAAAATGTAACTTGTTGCAAAATTCGATGAACGAGCCAAAATTTATGCCCAAAATACTACACGTTGGTTTTTTACAAAAAATGGACATACACACAAAAGAAATTAGAGATGAAAAAATTAACATAATCAAAATTCAAAATAAATTATATGCTTAGATAGCTAACAGAGAGATTTGCAATATCACATTGTATGATTTTTACATTATTGAACCATGAGTAAACATGACGAGGAGCACACAAAAAAAAGATGTCATTTTTTTGTATGTCTACTGGAAAACACATCTCAGGCCTATTTGAATCCTCGAAGCCTTTGCATTAGATCTCCAAGGAAAATCAAAGCCTTAGGATTGGTAAATTTCAATTCCTTACAAAGCATGTGCGTGCTATAGGGTGTGCGCACTATGTAAATCTATGACTTCTATAGGGCGTGCATGCTATAGGGTGTGCACGTTATAGGGTGTGCATGTTATTTAAGTCATAGATTTTAATTTTGAGGAGAAATAGTCAGAGTGAGAGGAAGAGTGAGAGATAGAGGGAGAGAGAGACAGAGAGGGGGGAGGGAGAGAGAGATAGAGAGACAGAGAGAGACAGAGAGAGAGATAGAGAGAGACAGAGAGAGAGATAGAGAGAGATAGAGATAGAGAGAGAGGGGGGAAGAGAGTGAGAATGTGTGTGCATGTGCCTCTCTCTCTCTCTCTCTCTCTCTCTCTCTCTCTCTGATGCAAAGGGAATCGTTCAATGATTCAAATCTGCATATATTTCATTATCTCACTGATCTCCCTTGACAACTATTGTTTTAGAGATTTACAATCCTTTCATTATTCCACTAACCAATAAAAAATACTCCATGATTACTCACCGAGTCATCTTCCTGATCATCACTGATGATATTCTATCATGTAGATCCTTTGTGGTCTGTGATTATTCTCACTAATTTGTAGTTAGCTCCAACTCAAACACATGACATTCACCACCTTTTCTCCATTTGAAGGCTAAATCATCCACAACGTGTAATATGATATGTTCAACTACCACCTTACACTCACAATTACTTCATGCCCTACGGGTCTATAGGAAGGTGGGATTGCCACCTTACTTCTCATTCACAAACTGTGATTCCCTTTCACCACCATGCAGGACTATTATAGTGCAACTCCACTGATACATAAACACTATCCTAAAAGTGGCTCAATAATGGATTAATATTAAATCCAAAGCAATTTAAAATGTAGAGGGAATCAATCGATGATTCAAACCTACACACTCTATCAACACTTTCCTTCAATCTGCGATGACTATTATAAGTCATCAAATTCCTTCTTCTGATCACTATCCCTATCATCAAATTAATATACAAATAATTGATTCCCAGAAGCCTCCCTTAAGAATTATTCTTTCCTTGAAAGAACTTAAGCTCAACCCCTATGTTTACCTTATAAACAATGCATTAAAAAGCCTTACAGTTTAACACATAAAAGAACCAAAGCATCCATACACAAAGACAATCATAAAATAGTAATGAAGTTCCTATATTTTGTATTAATAAATCAACTCCATCAGTACAATTTGATAGAGATTTCTTAGAAAATCCGGTCCTATATTCAAAACTTTCTTTACATAGTATAACTGACCCCCCTTGCAAAAGAAACAAAATTGCTATATATACTACTAGCCATCTTGGAATCCTCAAGAGGATGCAAAAAGATTCAAATGGATAGGAAAATGACTTGCACTACAGACAAAAAGGTACAAATGTAATGACAAAGACTGGAGAAAACAAAAAGTAATTCCCAACAACTAGAATCTTCACAGGTGGCACCTTTGTCTGAGGATACTTCAAAGCAATTACTTGATTTGTCACATGAATGATGACCGCCATTATAGGCTAACCTACATCATCCTTTGTTTGATACATGCTCTCCCTAGAATTCTAGATTAGGTGCCATGTGTACTTTTACTCTTCTTCTTCTTCTTCTAGCTCTAAGACAACTGGCTTCTTCTTTTTCTTTGTACTTTTTTCCCAAGCTGCCACATCATCATCAGATGGCCAATTATAACTTTGCAGTTCTTGTAGTGTATTCAACTACTCTTCCCACTTGGAATCAGTTATGCCCTTAACCTCTGTAACAAACTTTGTGCAATCCTTTTCAACTTTGAACAAGTTGTCAATTATACTGTTGCACCCATCGAAGTCTACAAAACCATCACCATCAAGGAAAGCCTCCTTCCTAATCACCATTTGATCCATGGATGACTTCCACTCATCAATACTTACCACACCTCCATCATCATTATAAACAGAAGGCATATATTTACTATAATTCTTGTCAAACATGGCTAGCCTAGCCTTTACTTGATTTGATTTTCCTTTGAAGAACTTTGAAACAACACTAACTAATCCAATCTTCTCATATACCTTTGTCACCACTTTAGGGATATCAAGCCTATGTTCCTATAGGGCATCAAGCTTTTGAAATGAAAAATTCCTCCTGGACCATGCACTATAAAGCAGCTCTAAAGTAGCTAGTGACTCATTTACTTTCTCATTTGCCTTATGTAACAAGATAACTAACTGATGGACTGACTCCATCTTCTCCTTTATTTTGTTCTGTCTATGTTGCACAACCTCTACCATGGTCTTCAAGGCTGCATCTAGTCTCACTTTCTCTATATCCTTAGTTGGCTAGTCAGGAACTTCTGCTTCTAGCTGAGGAGGGGCCTCAATTTGCAAAGGAGGAGGAGGAACTTCCTTTGAAGCTTCTTCAAGCTTAGCTTTTCAATCCTCAAGTTCACCCTCCATTTTCTTGATTATCATGAGCTTAAAATCTCTGTCCTTACCAACCTTCATTGAATTTTCAAATAACTTGTCATACCTTTTAGAAAATTGGATGGTTTTTGCCTCATTAAGGTGGGAAAAGTGTGTTACTACCTTAGATACCTCAAGATCAATGGTGTTTTGGATAGTCCAAACAATTTTGTCTCCTTCCATCTTATCTTCAATACTTACTAGAGATGGCTTTTGAGTTCTAGGAACCAAGGACCACAATGCAATAGCTTGAGACTTAGGGTCATAACCACTCCCTCTTATCATGTCATCTATCTGCACTTCATATGACAGGCTACCCTCTGGCTATTTTCTTATCTGATCAATGATGAAGGCATAGGTCAAGTCCCATCCAGGAGTTAAAAGCATTCCACTTGATCTAACCATCTCCCTTGTCTCCTCCATAGTAATCCTTTCAAGACTAGCGTCATATGATGTCAGAGCACTCATAGTCTCCTCACTTGGTTGCACTCCTTCAGGCAGGGTCTTTGCTACCTCATTTTATTTCCTCCAAATGAGGAAATCCTTGAATCCTTGAAATCCCCTTCCTCTTTTGATACAATATTTTTACCATCTCTAATGGCCTTTCTTATCTAATGATGGTAGGCACTATTACTAGGTACAAGAGCTAAAGCTCTATCAAGTACCTTCTTCAATTTTTTCTCCTTTGAAGGCCCACCTACCACAAGCCTTTTTTTTTTCAATGGTGGCTCTAAAGTAGTTCCTTCTTCTGGTGGATCTTGGGTCAAATTACTAACTGGTGAGTCCCCTACTTGAGGTGGACTACTTCCTTCTTGCGAGTCATCAGTAGACTCCTCAGGTTCGGATGTAGAGTAATCTCTTGGTACATCCAACTTATCCTCAAGAAACCCCTCCAGTTGATTGGACAGGGTGCCATACATTTCTATCATCTTCTCCATCCTTTTCAAGTATGGGAGCTCTGAGAAATAGCCATTAAAAGGAATCTCAGCCTTCTTAAGTCTGACCTCTATGTCTATCAAATCAAAATACTTTCTCCACCTTCTTTGGGCTTCATCATAATCCAAAATGTTTCTTATCACATCTTCTTCATCTAAGCCTTCATGCTCTCTGATTGTCCCAATGTTTGGGATCAAGGTCATCCTCAAAGTTCTGATAAATTCTTCAAGATCAACATACTTGAAGGTGCCTGAAATCATCTTGAAATGATTGAGCCAACTACTGATCTGATCAAGTGCCCTCTTCCAAATCAAGAAACTCCCAATTCTGAACTACCTTGGTGTGAAGATACCCTTCCTATGAGACGCCAAGTGTTCTCTGTTAGTCCATATCAATTGCCAAATAAATTCCATCATAGAAACTCTAGGAGGCACAAATTTGGGTAGCAGATGTGGGGGTTGAGGGAAACCATAAACTCTAAGAACTGTGAAGTTGGTCTCAAGGTAGAAATCACCCCAATTATGGTTTCCTGGCCACTTATCTTCATACTACATTGGCCTTAACAACTTCAAAACCTTAGTTGACATCCTTACTATATTTTTTCCCAATAACCCAAGAATCGGATAAACAAAGTAATTCTAGAAAATGGAAAAATTACACTCATTGGACGTGTAATTCCAAGCCCTCAACCAAAATTGCAATGGGTTAGGCTGGCCCTCAAAAGTAGTCCTCAACTTCAACATTCTTACATCAAGACAATTGACATGGTGGTACAAAATCAAGTGCATAAGGAGGGAGTAATGCATAAACCTAATAGGTCTCTTATTTTCCTTAACAGATATCAGCCCCTCATGCATTCTATCGATCACATACTAGATGTAATCATAGTTAGTGTTAGAGTGGAAGCTCTGAATATCTAGAATTATCATTAATAGGTCAACAGGCATTTTCTCTTCATCCCGATCTATCCCTAGAACCCTACACAATCCATGACACAAGAACTTCATGTAGTGATTGATGGATTTAAATTCATAAGGAGAATTCATACTTGCGGGAAGGGGAGCTATATATTTACCCTGCTTGGGCATGTGCTTAACTATTTGACTTTTCACTAATCCAATATTACTTGCATATTTCAGCCTTTCCTTCTTCAAATGAATTTTAGTGGAAGAAGAGGCATAGAAATCAAAAGCCTTCATGAACGACCCCCTATACAAGTTAATAAAAATAGATTGGTCCTCACACCTAATGGTTCTAGAGATAGGATCATACAGCCTAGCCAACACAATAATCAAGTCAACATCTAAGAAAACATCAAACACAATTAATTCTACCATCCCCAAAGGCCAAGCATTACAAATAGGTATAGCCTTATGCTTGTTATTATAAAAGTATGATAAAATTGTGTAACCTAAGCCTGAAGGAGTGATAGGGTTTCTTTGTCTTCACCACCCTGCTCTACTAGATGATGCAACGCTTGCCTTTGGATGACTCATCTTGACAAAACAAAAAACCCACAGTTCTGCAACTTATTTTACCTCTCACTCACTACTTCAGTGCCAACAATCTCAATAATCTTCAAAATAGCTTTGAGCACAGAAGCAATGAAGTCCTATCTATATACTTTCAATAATTGAATGCATACAATTGCTAAATCATCACAAATCTTGGCTAAGTCACTTATGCATTCAATTCTGCATACTACTAACCTTCAAATCAAAGCTAGCCATGGCATGGATGTTGACAAGATGATTTTTTAAACTCATAAATAAAGTGCAAAAGCAATGATTACAGCTTTTGGAATTAAAACCCTCATTAACTGATAAAAATCCTCATTAAGAATCTGATTGGACATAGTTTTACCCTTTTCCATCTTGGAAAAGTACCTTTTCCACATTGCAATGGCTCATAACATTGATTAGAAAGAAAACTTAACCGGACCCAATTCAGAGATCAAGCGAACAAAGGATCTCATGATCTCCGCAAGAAATACTAATCCCAGCTTAAGTTTGGAGATCCAGCAACAAGGCCATTTGTGAAATCTTGAAGTGATCTCTTAACTCATGACTTTACTTGGAGATTTAGCGACCACTGTTGATCCCAAAGATGATCAATGGTTCCCAAACTATCTTTTTAAAATCTATCATAATCCTGCCATAATCAGAGATTGGGTGACTGAAGGCAATCTCTAGTTCTTAGAACACTTGATTCAATCATAGTTAAACTTAGAGAATAAGAGACCAAAGAACTCACCAATTCTCACAATCCTTTTCTTAACTCAACAAACATCTGGAGATCCCATGAATAGAGCCTTTTACAAACCTGTGAGCATACCACCTTAACCATAGTGACATCTAGATAATTGGTGAACATGAATATCTCATATTCTCAAAAAGAAATTCTTAACTCTTATTCCATCTTGTGATTCAGTGAACATGAATATCTTGCATTCTTGAAAAGAAGTTCTTAACCATAGTCAAATTTTGAGATTAAGCGAATAACCCATATCTCTTGTTCATTGAATGTTTTTTATACCTTAGGTTACATTCTGATAATATATGCTGACCATAGATCCTGAAAATAATTAGCGGTTGTCTCTGAATCACCCAATCCATTAGACCTTTTCTTTTTAATTACGAGACTCAAAAAACACATCACTCACTCAATCTACCAAGGTTTAGAACCTTAATCTTTTTATTCTGAGAATCTGTGACTAAAGGAAACATACCTTTTAACTTTTCTTTGTTCGCCAAATCGCTAAAAGACTTGGGACTTCACTAACTGATTCTGACATTTATTTAACACATGATTCACTCAATCACCAAATAATTTGGAGCTTTTCCATCTTTTCCTAAGATCAGGTGACTGAAGAGAATTATATCCTTTGCTAGATTACTTTATCAGAGCTGCCAAACTTAATGACCATGAAAATAAGACTTAGTCGCTGAATCACCAAATGATTTACTATAGGACCCATTCTTTGTGAGATTAAAACAATGTCATTGATCCCAGAGATGATCAATGGTCCTCATTGAATCACTGGAAGATTTTAAACTTAGCCACTTGATTCAGAGAATAGGAGATAGCCACCATGCCAAGTCACCAGAAGTTAAAGTGAAACTGCCAAGAATCAAGTGAATAAGAGAACACACATTTTCTGAATCGTTGAATGTTAAGACCAACCATGACATAAACTAGGAGACTCAACGACTAAGAAAAAGATAACAAAGGACTCACCACTATCGCTAGTTCATTGAAATACTTTAAGACATGGAAAAATATTGCGCAATTCAATGAAGACAAGGAAAAGAATGACCATGTGCAAATTGGAAGACTTAAGTGACCAAAAAGTAACACACAAATATAAGGAACTAGGGCACACTTAAGACAAACCAAGAGAATGATCACACCAAGGCCAAAATACTAAGGGAAAGGGTTTACCAACACAAATATGATAGATTTTGAGAAATTCTGAAACCCTCAACCAGACAAAGCATATGCAAAGATGAAGGACAAGGACCTAGAGCCAAAAACCTCAGAAAACCTAAAATATATCCAACAGTGGCTCTATCTGAGGATGCTTGAATGCAAGTTCATAGAAAGAAACCATGAATCTCTGGGTGGCAGACCACAAAACCCTAACCTAAGGCAAGAAGCAAACACACCTATACATATATACAAAGCTATTGTGTATGGAAGAGATCAAGAATAAATTGAAGAAGTATTTCAAGAATTGTCCATGCACTAGCAATTCATGTTCCTCACCATTCAAATTTCTTAAAAAATATGAATCCCTTCCATGATTTTGATGAATAATGAAAGGTCCTAACCACAAGGATTCAATTTTTTTATGCTTTCCTTTGTCCTCAACCCTGGCATTCCGTTGAAGCACCATATCACCAGGCTGGAATTTTCTAATAGTAGCTCTTTTGTCAAAAAGATATTTCATTTTCTATTGTAACTTTAAATTTTATTTTTGACCCTCTCTTCTGAGTTCATCCAATTCCACTAATTGAATCATCCTATCCTGTAATGGATCACTTATTTCCATTTCTTCTTCTCTTATAAACTGGTAAATAGGCAAAAAATTATTAACAGGAAGTCTGGACTTTACACCATAAACCATCTCAAAAGGGTATTTTCCTGTTGCCTTCTTTTCAACAATTCTATCAGCCCATAATGCCAATTTTAGTTTTACATGCCAACTCCTTTTGTTTTTTCTTCAAGGTTTTCTTTAGAATTTGCATAATACTTTTGTTACTTGATTATGCCTACCCATTGGCCTGTGGATGGTATGGGGATGAATATGATATAACTATTCCCATTTTAGCACAAAAATTAGTGAATTCCTATGACCTAAAGCTCATAGCATTGTCCATTAATAGTTTCATGGGTACACCAAACCTAATAATTATGTTATTCATCAAGAACTCAATTACTACTATATTGTTTTCCCTTTTGGTTGAAATGGCTTCAATCCATTTAGTTAAATAATTAGTGGCCACCAAAATATGGCTATGCCCTCCACTGGACTTCTCTGAAAATTCCCCAATAAAATCCATGCCCCACATAGCAAAAGGGGCTTCTACAACCATAGGATTCAGTAGCAAGGCACCTAAGAATTTTAATTTCTTTGAAAATATTTGACATGATTCACATTTTCTGACATATGAATGGGTATCCTTGAACAATACCGGCCAATAATATCTAGCTCTCAAAATCTTATGAGTTGTAGACCTAGCTAAATGATGCCCCCCAACACATTCCTGAGTGCATCTCTTGCAAAACCTTTTCAGATTGGTGTTTGTCTAGAAAAAAATAGCAATATCCCATCATTGTCTTTCCAAAAAAAATCACCTTGTATCAATACATACCATTTAGCCTACAACTTCAAACTCCTTCTTTGATTTTTTAGGAATGGGAACACTGAGAGGGGGTGGGGTGAATCAGTGTTCACTGTATTTTAACTTTTCACTTTAATCTGAATACTAAATTATAAATGCTTAAGTACTAAATTAAACATTCACATAGACATGAAACATGAAATCAACACATGACACCAATATGGTTACAGGGAAACCCAAATAGGTAAAAACCCCGATGGGACTTGATACCCACTAATAATCTACACTAGTGTTTTGTGATCCTTGTTAGAAGATCCTTACCCTGTTAGGAGTATCTTTACAATGATTTAAGTACAGTAGACATTGTTAAGGGTCAGACCATGTTAGGAGTCTTTTACAATGATCCCTATTAGGGGAGTGGACTCACTATCCTAGAGCTCACTGCTCAAATGATGAAGGCTACAACCTTCTGAGATCAAATACACACTATATCTGTAGGTGAACTGTTTCTATGAGACTGCTTGTCTGATCAGTTCCTTTGGTGCGCTAATGCTTTGACCCCTAGAAAAGCTCTAATACATTTTATGCTTACTTCGCATACCTCTGCTCTTCTTATCTCAATTATATTACAACTTTCTTGACTTCCATACCGATTACAATGGGCGCACCTTATATTTATGTGCTCATATCAAATATACAATTAGGTCGGCCCTATAACTATTTACAAATAATGCTTCCAAATGAATTGGCTTAAGCATGCTTACAATTATACATGTACATATGTCGAAAACCTAAATAAAATGGGTGCGTAGCCTCTACAACATTAATTTACAATCGCAAACCAAAATAGCCAATGTCGGCTCTATGCTCTATTCTCTGCTGGCATACACTGGTTGTGCAACTTCAACTGATTGTAACTTTCACATCTTTGCATATCTACTTATGCACTCTTAGACTAAGCATAAGTAAAGTCTAACAACCTTAACTTCTAGGGTGCATACCATAATTCATCTGTACGCATGGGCGTAGATGCTCTGAGCTACAGGAACTCTATACACTATCCAGTCTTCAACACTTAGCTGAATTCTGATCTTTACACTTAGTGCGCTAACTCCAAACTGCTATATGACTTTGTTTCCATAATAAAAACACTATATCTAGTCATATATCTCATTATAGACAACTTTCCAACAATCTCCCCCTTTGTCATTGATGGAAACAAAGGAATATGGCTAAGTCTCTAACTGTTCCTTACTAAAAAACTTTTGTCTTCTATACATCTTTATACATACTCTTATATCTCCCTATACATATGTGAACTTCATATTCTATACAACTCCCCCTTTGACATTAATGACAAAGGTGCATCAAAAAATTTATATACATACACTTAATGAGGAAAAACATCTAGATATGCAACCTTGAGTTGCTGGATCTCCTTCTTCCAAAAGGTTATCAGGGAATTGACTATCTGTAGATGGGCGCATAATGCATATTATAGCTTCTCCATCTTCTCCAATTCTATGCTTGGACCTTGATCATAGGTTATCATGGTCACATCAATCTCCTTTATGTTCTGACTGAGAATGTCTAGAGAGGGTGCAAGAGCGTTCCTCAACTGAGTCTATCTAGACCTTATCTTCTCTATTTCTTTCTCTATATTCACAATTATATCCAACTATCCTTGATAGACATCATTACACATGTTTACATTAGTGGAAGTGTCTCACACTAAAATCTTCACCCTCTTAATCATTGCCTCTGCATCTTTGATCTTCTTCAGATGGGCATCAGTGAACTTATCCTGATCCATGGATTCTGCAATGACTTTTCTTCCTTGGTCTGCAAATTCCTTCAATGATGCCTGACCGGACTTAAGAGAGGTTAAGTCTAGTGCAAAATTACTTATTATTTCATTGAGTCTCTTCTTTAAGTATTTATCTTCAGCCATTATGGCCATAGATTCTTCTAAGCTAGAAAAATTAACTTTGAACTGAGAGATGACTCTGCTCACATCATCAACTGAATGTACATTTTCCATCTTCTTATCCTTTGGCAGAAAACTATTCAAAATATTTACCAATTCTACCAAGAGAGTATTCCTCATTACTTGCTTCTCCTTGGCCTTCTCCATAGCTAGGATGTTGAGCTTAATCAGGTCTTCTTCCTTCCAAGAGTCCAAACTGCTAGTGTCAGGTGTGAAACTTGACAACAATGCTGAGGAGGGAGTGATGGGAGTGCTATCCATCACTTCTTGTTTCACCTTGACCAAATCAATAGAGGATTCAACTTTCTTTTTTATCTCTCCTCCTTCTTTCTTTTCTTTATCAGATACATCTTCTATGATTACTTCTTCTTGCTGAGTGGGAGGGGTATTGCTGCATAAGATTTCTACTTCCTTAGTGCTGACAAATGTTTCCTCAAACTTTTCCAACTCCTTATCAATAGCCGTCATGGCTATTTCCACATTATCTATGATAATTGTGTTGTCTTTGGGTGATTCTGTCATGGGTGTAGACTGATCTACTTCTATTTGAGTTACTGCTATGGATGCTAAGTCCTGAGGACCTGTCATTGGTACATTAGTGGGCTTTGCTACTTTATTTTCCTTGATGGGTGCATGAGTGATGGGCATAGTAGGTGGTTTGATATGTTGTTCCAATAATACCTTCTCAAAGGCCTTCTCTATTTCCTTTGTTATTAACTCATAATCTTTGTTCATAATGTGAAGAGTTCTCATCTTTGTTCTAAGGTGTGGCTTTACCAAATTCAATATCAAATCTACTTCTTCTTTAGAACATATAGGTAGAGTGTCTTCTAGCTCTTTTTCCCTAATCCTTAGGTCTTCTTCATTTGCTTGTCTTTTAAGGTTTTCTAGAATGTCCCATACATTATCTAGTATTTTTGTTTTTAATTCAAGAACTATCTTCTTGAACTTTATCATATGTTTGATAATCATACCATGAATTTCAGACTTATCAATCTCACTATATGATTCATAGAACTTCCCTATTTGATCAATTCTTCCCTCGTCAACAATTCTTGCATTTAGAACTTTGAGGCTAGGTCTGAATCCTACCTGAGGAGGTGCTTGAGTGTTTTTCTTGCTCCTTAATGTTCGTGAGTATGGATGACTAGTGCTTGCTTCTTTCTTCCTCTTGAATAAAGGCTTATACTCTGGAGGAGTATCTTTGGGTGTAGAAGGAGTACTATCTTCTTTATCCTTCTGACTGTCATCTTTCTCAATTTTTATCTTCTTCACCTTGCGATTTTCTTGTTCTTCTATTGCACTCTTCAATTCTAGAGAAATCTTCTCATCCCTTGCTTTATCAAGGTCTGGTTGTGATACACCATGAATTCTTAGGATCTCTGATGTGACCTTTGGAAGCTTTCTTTTTGTTGTAGCATTGTTCAGCTTAACATCAACTTCTCTAGTTTTCTCTTCATAGGTTCCCCACCTAGGTTCATTTCCATCCTTAGGGGCTGATAGTAGTACCTATGCATAAGCTTCAAGAACTTTTTCTTCAACTTCATATCCAAGTGGATGAATCCACTTAGTTCTAGGTTCCACACCTTCCATACATGTAGTATCAATTTCCACCATGAAGCATATTGTATCCTTATACTTCTCTACAATACTTTCAAGAATCCTATACCTCATCTTCATTCTTTCTCTAAAAGTCTTCAATTCCAAGGTAATGTAATCTCTAAGTGTGCTTTATGTGGATGCCTTTTTAGATATTTGTGGCATGGTAGGAATGGACTTGTCTAGATACGAGTCTGACACTTTACCAACTATATGAAGGTACATATAGATGATCAGGGACCCAAACCTGAATACCTTAGTCTTATCATGTTTGATGGCCTTCACGTTGTCTATCAACTATGTGCATAAGATCTCACACAAGTTGAACTCTCCATATTCTTTCACAAGATGGATGGTTGCTAGAATAGTACTTGCAGACACACTATTCACTCTATTGGTATGATGAAATATGTAACCCAATATCATTAAAATCAACTTGATGTCTGGTTTCTCTATAGGCTCAATGGTCATGCCGCGCTTATCACTTCTGGATTTACACACTTACTCCACCATTTTCCTGACATCCTTACCCATAGGAAGGGTGGTGCTTGTCTTATAAAGACCTATCATCTCATGAATTAGGTCTCCTATGATTCTTACTGGTATATCTCCAACCCAAAACAAATCATCATGGATTCTGCTTAATAATATCTTTATCCATTCTTCCTCATAGAATTCATATGCCATGGCATATTCAACAATGGGGTGGTCATTCTATTTTGTGTATTCATCCATGAAAGTTTTTTCTGGTTTTAACATTGTGTCCATGTGCACCCTTAACCTATCTGATCCAATAGATTCCTTCTTACAATATATGTAAGCCCTTATGTCTTCTACATGCATGACGCCCATCGACGTGTGGGAGAAAGCTCCCTCTAAATCATCTAGGGTTGATTTAAATGGGTGCCTTTTGAAATTATAACTCTTCTTCTTAGCAACATCAAAAACAATAGGAGTGGCCATGACTTACTTGATATTCACTTTCCAAATGATCTCTGACATGTTCTGATAGTTTTCAAATTGGTGCAATGAGCTAGGGTTTCTACAGCCGATCAAATGCACTGTAACACTGATAATTTAATCTTAAAATCTTCTCAACAACTTCCAAGGCTCAATCTTCTCTTCAATCACTCTAATTATGAATGCAATGAGTGAACAAACAACTTTTTGTGAATTTAAAGTAAGAAATTCTCCATTAATGCAACTCACGTAAACTAGGTTGTCACTACAAATTTTCAAACTTGAGTTTCGCTAACAATCAGCATGTACACTCTTGCACAATGGTTCCTAAAAACTTCAATAGCTTAAGTCCAAAGGTGCATACTCTGAGGATGAGTATACCAACCACACAGGGGTCTAGAGCTAAACTAGCTCCCCCTATGACCCTGAGGGCCATTTATGCAGATGTAGAGCGTGCATCCACTTGGGATGCATCCAATACATTCTCAACAACATGTCCTTCTTTTCTTCTAACCAAATCAAGATCACATCCTCTGAGGCTTTTACAAACTTGACTTCTGCTTCAGGATCCAAAATTGGTTCTTTGACCTTTTTAGGGCTTTCCTGACCTTGCATCCTTGATCTAAAAAACTTGGAGATATGTCCAGCCTTGTTATAGGTGTGACAAATCATTGGAGGTCTATTAATATTCCTTAGTGCATTGACATGAGTCACCATTCTACATGTTCTAGCTAAGTGACCATTATTGTTACATATCTGACATGTAACATTCTGAGAATTTCTTGCATTGGTCTGATTCTGATTTCTTTGATCATGTTGTATCTTGTTTTTCTTACTAGTCTTGCAATTTATTTCTCTATGACCAAATCTATTACATGTATAACAGTAACCATTGAAAGGTTTTACCTCTATACAATTCCTTGCAATGTGTCCATGCTTGTTACATGCAAAATAGGTGCATTCTACAGACTTGTGCTCATTCTTAGGAGGATCACTATTGTCTTTGGTTCGATCTTCAATCTTCCTAGTATCAATAGAGTTCTTTTGTGAATCCTTTCTTGCTCACATACTATCAATCTAATTATGTGCTTCATTGTACCCAATACAGCTAGTGTCTCCTTTGATTCTTCTTGCATACAGCTGTGATTCTACCAATTTAGCACTGGTGTTTAATTTGTCAATATGATCCTTTGATTTCTTCAATTCAGATTCCAAGATTTCTTTGATATTCTTTAGCTCCAAGATTTCTAAGTTAGCCTCCCTTAGGTCATCATTTAGTTGAAGGTTCTCCTTGACTTGTTCATTGTAAACATCTTGATTGTTCATTAGTTTTTCATCTAATTCTTCAAGCTAACTTAATAGAGATGCATTTTCTTCACTCAAATTTTTGACTTTTTCTTCAAGTTCAATATTAGAGCGTCATTTCAAATATTTTCTTAGTCTTTTGATAACTAATTGAGCATCACTGACTTTTTCTTTTAGTTCCTCAATTTCTCTTTCTGAATTGTCCAGGTCTTCAAGAGCTGCTTCAAGATTCTTCAAATGTTTCCTATCTACTTTGTCCATGAGCTCCTCAAGTGGTTAAACTTATGTGCTGAGGACCAAAGCTCTGATACCAATTGTTAGGAATGGGAACACTGAGAGGGGGGGGTGAATCAATGTTCATTGTATTTTAACTTTTCACTTTAATTTGAATACTAAATTATAAATGCTTAAGTACTGAATTAAACATTCACATAAACATGAAACATGAAATCAACACATGACACCAATATGGTTACAAGGAAACCAAAATAGGTAAAAACCTCGATGGGACTTGATACCCACTAATAATCTGCACTAGTGTTTTGTGATCCTTGTTAGAATATCCTTTACCCTATTAGGAGTAGCTTTACAATGCTTTAAGTATAGTAGACCTTGTTAAGGGTCGGACCCTATTAGGAATCTTTTACAATGATCCCTATTAGTGGAGTGGACTCACTGTCCTAGAGCTCACTACTCAGATGATGAAGGCTACAACCTTCTGAGATCAAATACACACTATATCTGCAGGTGAACTGTTGTTGTGACACTACTTGTCTAATTAGTTCCTTTGGTGCGCTAATGCTTTGACCTCTTGAAAAGCTCTAATACATTTTATGCTTACTTTGCATACCTCTACTCTACTTATCTCAAGTCTATTACAACTTGCTTTACTTCCATACCAATTACAATGGGTGCACCTTATATTTATGCGCTCATATCAAATATACAATTAGGTCAGCCCTATAACTATTTACAAATCATGCTTCCAAATGAATTGGCCTAAGAGTGCTTACAATTATACATGTACATATGTCGGCAACCTAAATACAATGGGCGCATATCCTCTACAACATTAATTTACAATCGCAAACCAAAATAGTCACTGTCATCTCTATGCTCTATTCTCTGCTGGCATACACTGGGTGTGCAACTTCAACTGACTGTAACTTTCACATCTTAGCATATCTACTTATGTGCTCTTAGACTAAGAATAAATAAAGTCTAACAACCTTAACTTCTAGGGTGCATACCATAATTCATCTATACGCATGGGTGCAGATGCTCTGAGCTGTAGGAACTCTATACAGTGTCTAGTCTTCAACACTTAGCTGAATTCTGATCTTTACACTTAGTGCGCTAACTCCAAACTACTATATGACTTTTTTTCCATAATGAAAACACTATATCTAGTCATATATCTTAGTATAGACAACTTGCCAACATGATTGTCATTCAACTCATGTGGGCAGCTAGTATGCTTGAGAAAATGAACAATATTTGTGTACCAGGGCTGCATTTCAATGTTAGTTAAATATCCTTCACCATTGGCCACATTGTTTACTTGTACAAGATCCATATTTTCCTTTTTCATAAGCCTAGCAAGTCCCAAACCTCTTACAAGCTTGGTAATGTGGATCTCAATATCAAACTCTTGGATCTTGTTGATCCATTTACATTTTTTTCCAATAACCTCACTTTGACTCAAAATGTCTTGTACTGTTGCATGGGGTACATATGCATTCACCTTAGCACATACTAGATAAGGTCTAAAGGCCTTAACTGCCTTGACTAGTGCATATGTCTTTTTCTCCATAATTTCATAGTTATGCTCAGCAGATTGCAGTGATTTGCTAAAGAAGGCAATCGGATGTTCAAACCCTTCTTCATCCTTTTGCAAGAAAATAGCTGCAATTGTGTGAAAAGATGCAAAGGAAAATAAAGAGAAAGGCTTGGAATATTCAAGGGATATGAAGACAGGGGCTTCTTGGATTTCTTGTTTGATCTTTTCAAAAGCTAGCTGAGTCTCACAATTCCAATCAAACTTCACATCTTTCTTCAAAAGCTTAACTATGGGTTTGACTAGTTTTGCAAAATTAGCAATAAACCTCCTGAAAAAATTAATTTGTTCTATAAAAGACTGTACACCTTTGATATTCTTAGGGGGAAGAACTTTTTTGATTGCCTCAACTCTTTCAAGGTCAATTCTCACTCCCTCCTTTGATACTATGTGACTAAGCAATTTTCCTTCATTCACAGCAAATTGACACTTCTTGGGATTCAGTGAGATACCAAACTCCAAAGCCTTGACAATGACCTTCTCCAAATGGTTACAGTGATCTTCAACTTTCTTAGAGTATGCAGTTAAATCATCCTAGTATACAACCATAAGGATATTAATCAGATCTTTGAAAGCAACATACATTGCCCTCTGAAAGGTTGCCCCAGCATTTTTCAAACCAAATGGCATTCAGACATATACATAAGTTCCCCAGGGGGTGGTGAATGTTGTCTTGAATTTTTCATATTCTTTGACTAATACCTAATTGTACCCTAAAAAAATATCCGTCATAGACAACAATTCACAACCATTTACTCTATGCAACATAGCTTCCATGTTTGGCAACCCATAATTATCTTTGAGTGGGGCAACATTTAAATTCCTAAAGTCAACATAGAATCTAATATCACCATTCTTTTTCCTTACTAGAACAAGATTAGAGACCCAAGAGGAATGCCTAATAGGTTGAATAATACCAGCATCCCTTAATTTTGTCAATTCAACTTGCATCTTTATGGCTAATAAGGGATTTATGGGCCTCTGCCTCTATCTAAATGGTTTGGTATCTTCCTTTAAGGGAATCTCATGTTGAAAATGACCTGCTCTATAATATTTGAGGTCATCATAAGACCAGGCAAACACATGCTTTTACCTTTTCAACAATCTTATCAAATTTCCCCTAACCTCTCTGCTCAACCTTTTCCCAATGTATACCATTTGAGGGGATGTTTCAGATCCTAAGTTTATTTCCTCTAAGTCCTCCATTTTGGTATTAGACTTTTTAGATAGATAACCATCATTTATCTTAAACATACCTTCTAATTCCACTAGTCCCTTAGGTATGTGATTTGTGGGCAATTGGACTATCTCATTTCCCATAATGCATTCTTTTTCATCAACAACCTGTTGTGAAGTACTGAAGTCTATCTACTACCCATCATACTGATCTAGACTTTGAAGAAACCTAAGGATATCAAAGTCATCTTCAAAGACTTTCCAATTATACACATTGTCTAGCACTGCAAGCCTATTTTTGACCTCTAACATGGACACACCAGTCAGAGTAATGTCATTGTTTTTCAGAGCCACATTGGCTAGGAAATCAGCCATGATATTGTTTGACCTTTCTACCCAAAGAATGTTGAAAGCCTCAAAAAACTCTAGTCTATCCCAGACAACACGCTTGTATAATTTCAACCTTTCATCCTTAGCAGCATATTTAGATCTAACTTGGGCTATAATCAATTGGGAATCACCATTAACTTTTAATCATTTGATACCATGTTTTACAGAAACATCTAACCCCAATATTAGAGCCTCATACTCAGTAGTATTATTGGTACATTCAAAAGCTAATAGAAAAGAGTATTTGAAAGTAGTACCTGAAGGGGAGATAAACACAACACCATCTCATGATCCTTCCTTAGAGCATCCACCATCAAAATACATTTTCCAGAGCCCATCTTGTTATAGTATTAGTTCATACACTATTGGGTTTGTATTTTTCATTTGAGGCACTATCTCTTCAACCATGAAGTTGTCCATGTCAATGTCCACAAAACAATTTAAATCCTCTAGTGCAACCTTTTCAACCATCACTAAAGAACAAGGCTCCCTATACAAATTTACTTCTATCCCATTGACTAGAATAGTGGAATATGACAAATCCAATTGCAACTTTCCTCCTACTATTGCAACCCATTTTCTTGACAAAAGCATTCCATAATGGGGTTTAGTATCTACAACAACCACATCCATCTTATATGTGGCATATAGGAATGTAGCAATCTTCACTTCAATCCCAACCAGGGTTCCCACAATAGGCATTGCCCTATTATCCATGGCATAACACCTACCATTAGATGTGTCTACTTGCAATCCTAGCTCCTTCATCACATGATAGGGCATTACAGTGGCAGCAGCACCAGAATCAATCATACAACTTTTTAGCAAGAAATTGTTCACAATTAATGTAACATAAAAGGGATCAATAGAAGAAGGCTCTTGTGTTACAATATTTCCAACACACACATCAAAAATTTCCTTAATTGAATCAAGCCCTTCCACTGCATTCCCCTTTTCTTGCATAAAAAGACCCACTCCTTGTTCACTTATGAGAGCCAGGGCCGCTATCTTATGTTCTTTGATTTTCAACATCTCTAGCAAAGGAATAGAGACCTTCATTTGAGATAAGGCATGTCTCATGTCAAAAGTGAGGGGATCATTAAAAGGGTCAGAAGGATCTTTTGTCTTTCCAGTCCTCCTCTTGGCCTTGTCAACAACAACTTCCTCATTCTTTTTTCTTTCAGCAATAGGCCCTTCTTTCTTATTATTAATAAAACTCAACTTTGGGGAATCTTTGTTTTGAGGGTTATCCTTAACAAATACTAACCTCGGTACTCCTTGATCAGCATCTACCCTTCTATTCCTCAAATTGTATGAGGACTTAGCTTGTGTTATGGCTACCATAGTCAAAGTTCTAATTTCCTCTTTACTGGGCTTTCTCCATTATTTCTCATCTGATCCTAATTCAACCATATTATTTTTACACATATCAAAATCAAGTTCCTCTTGATCAGAGTAGGTGAATATTTATTGTTCATAGTTAGGGAGGATCCTTCTCTTATAATCAACATCAGCACAAATACCTTCATTGTTTGATGACACAAGCTCTTCCATCTTCTTAGTTAACAGCAGGCTTTCCAGATTCTTCATAATCTCCTACACATGAGTTATCCGCTTCTTCTCCCAAAGCTTGAGCCACAGCACATTGGAAAGGTGAATGAGGCATGTTACAAACCACACACCAAGGAGTACTCTCCATATTGTGTGTTATATTTTTCTTTAAAGGGTCTGGTGTATCTCTCCCCTTTTGAGGCTCATTATTATCAATGACAAGCTTCCCATCCTTCTAGTTTGTCTTATAAGGCATATCCCATAAATTTGGAAGTCTTTCATGTCTCTGATAAGGTGGTCTATTGTCCTAAAAATTTCTCCTACTCTTTTCAGATTTTTTTGGGAAATCTTTGGCAACATTAGCCAGTTTATCCATTTTATCTTCATCCTTGGTTGGTCGTGCAGATTGTGGCCTTGTTTCTTTCCACAACTTTCCCTCATCCCTCTTATACATTTGACCAAATGCCTTCTGATTGCTTTCAATATTTATGGCCAATTTAAAGGCCTCCCTTAGGGTATGAAGATTCTTATCTCTCAGAAGATATGACATCTTACCATCCATAGAATTAAAGTATGTGGTCAGGCAAACTACATCATCCAACCTCAATACTTGGAATAATTTGTTCATGAACTTTTAGAATCTGCCATTAAACTCTGACATGCTCTCACTATAGTGCTTTTTGATATTGTTAAACTCATTTAGCATGTATCTTGAATTAACATGTTCTACATATTGATCCTAAAAACACCTAATAAACTCATTCCATGATGCAATACTGTTCTCCAGTAGACCTCTATACCAATCCCTAGCATCTTCAACTAATGACTGAACAAAGAGCTTCATTACAACATCTTCATGCTCAATCTCATAATCATTAATCTTATCTGTAAAGAATTTTAGATGCTCTTCACATTTAATCACATTGTTTCTAGTAAATAATGGGATTTCCTCTCTGATCTCATTTGGAATGACATTAGGCTGACTAGGGATACCATCAAAAAATAAAGGCCTATACCTATCCAAGTGAACTGGTATCCTTTGGAAATTTGGCTGGGGTTGGGGAACTGCTGCAATATTTTGACAAGACACATTTCCCATTGAACCACTAGTCATAGGGAGAGTTGGATTGGTATTTAAATTTAGTCCAGGTGCACTTTGTTCAAGATATAAGGCTTGGGGATTGGGAAGTGAACTACAAGGCTTATTTGATGGGATCGTTCCTAAAATAATAGGGATTGAGCTACTAGAAAATGTATTTATATTGGTAGATAAGAAAGCAATCTTTCTTTTCATTTCATCTGCAACAGCCTCCAATTCTAATTTCTCAACCTGGAGAGCCAAATCTTCTTTAGCCTTTCTAGCCTTTTCCAAATCTAGCCTTGCTTGGGAAATAGTGTTAGCATTAACAACATTCTTCTTAGGTTCATTGATGCTTACACCAACCACTTTCTATTTTCCTTTATCAGAGATTTCCTTTGTGGCATTTCTAATATCCTCATTTCATTTGATTTTAGATGGGTGTAATTGCCTAAGAACATGACATGTTCCCTCAAATTCATCTTGGTTAGGTTTACCACCTTCAGCCTGATTTCTTAAGGCCCCCATGTCACCAAACAACTATTTATCTAAACCTTGGACATCTTGTCTTAAATCCCTAGCCTAGATCTCATTTTTCTTGGTTTTTCTTATAAGATGTTGCCTTTCCATAAGCAATTCATAAATTTTTTGTTCCCTAGCCTTCCTCCTATTAGCAATTTCTAATAGTTGTTCACGTTCTTTTTTCCTCAAAGCAATTACTTCTTCTCTTAATTTTTCTAAATCATATGAGGTAGTTTCTATGACATAAGTTTCTCCTGGTTGATCTAGAGTTTCTCTTGTAGGGTAAAAACCTACTTCTGTGATCTCCTCTTCCTGAGAAGGGAAATCAACACGGGGCATGACTTTCTTAACAAGTTTTGGGTCATCAAAAGAAGAAGAATCTTCATGGGGAAGGGGTGTAGGGATTATTTCTCTTGAGGGTCTAGGAGAATTAGTAGTAATGTGACCTCTCCTAGACCACTATTTCCTACTAGGTGTGTGGAGCTCATCACCCACATTACTCTCTGGATGATCCTTGAAATAAGACCTAGTAAATCTGTTGGAAACTACAATTGAAGAAATTGTTGTATTGTCATTGATGTCAAACCTTAATTGGTAAGACTATTGCTATTTAATAAAGTACTATATCTATTTGAGTGTTGCTAAGGGGATAGGCAAGGTTGGTAACAACAGCACCTAAGGAAAGGTTGATTTATCTTGATACTTCAATGAGTACTTGATTATGTGGCACAATGATAAGACAATGTATTGTTTATCTAAGTAATAATGAAGACTAAACTGGTAGGCTTAACCAAAATTAAGTAAATAAATCTAGTTTAAGCTGAGTTTTGTTTGTGTCGACCGAGCTAGTGAATGCCAAGTAAAATTAGTGTTGACCGAACACCAATTAATTGCCAAGGAAGACAGTGTTAGCCAGGGAAATATTTTATGTGGTGACCGAGCTTTCTAGAGAAGATCAAGAAGTTGGACACAATATTGACCAAGCCTTAGTATTTTGCATTTGATGAAGAATTCAGATTTCCAGTTGACATCGTTGAATTCTTGTATTATGTAAAACATGTTAACTTTATTTATTGATTGTATGAAAGCATTTAATGCACTGTAAAACATTTTATTGTAAATCTTTAAGAGATTTGAGATATTTCTTTATAAGATAAGCCAAAGAAAATAATGTAGGATGGATTCAATGAATCTGACCTAAACCTAAGATCTACGAAGGAGATTAAGTAGCAAAAGATGTATTGACCTAATAGAGGTAGTATTAAGGAAACCTAAGCGAGAGGTTGAATGTAGAGAAAGAAGTGAATGTTGGAAGTATTGTTGATGTTATTGACTATCTAAGCAGAAAAGGCTAAAGGAGAAGTGTTGTGATCACTTGAAGGGTTCTGAGCAGATCAGTGATGGAGATGGAAAAGGTTCATAGTTAGTAAGCCAACATATGTGTATGGAATTGGATCTAATATTTGCAAAGTGAGTTGTATGTTTCTCAAATCAAGATTACTGCTACTTTCTAACCATTGTAACAGTCAAAATCCTTTTAACAGAGGTTGACCTAATAGTCATAGGTATAAATCCTTTGAACAAGGTTGCATTCTAATGGAGTGTATGTAAGTCCTATAACAAGGCACACTTTTTACAGAGTGGTTGAAATCCTTTAACCAAGTCACACTTGACAGTGTGTTTGTAACCTTTGACAAGGTTGGCTTTTCACCGAGCTCACTTCAGCAGAGTGAACATAATAGTAACATGTTACAAAGTGGTTTTTTCCAAATTGGGTTTCCACTATAAATCCTGGTGTTGATACTTGTGTGAATGTTTTGGTTTGAACATTTCTATGTTTTACAAGTTAGATGCTATTGGATAAGTGGACTGCACTGTTATATGTTTATGTTATGCAATCAATAATGACCAAGTAGATGTTGGTTATTAGATCTGATTTGTTGAAGAGTTTAAAAGTTTGTTTTATACATCTGGACCTGAGAACAACTGATTCACCCCCCCCTCTCTATTGTTCTAAATCATATTAACAATTGGTATCAGAGCTATTGGTGCTTGTAGAGAACAAGTTTGAAGGTACTTGAAGCAAATGATCAAGATGTATAAGGAGGTACCTAAGCTGATTAAGGAAAACTATCATGCATGGAAAAGTTTGATGAAGTTGCATCTGGTCGGTATTGGTGATTCTGCTAAGTATTACATTGAACGTGACTATGTCACACCTGCTGCACCTCTAACTTCTGAGGAAATGAAAGCTAAACAAGAGCACAACCAAGCAATGTTAGAGATTGTGTCTGCCATAAGTTATCCAAAATTTGAAGACATTAAAGACTGCAGTACTACAAAGCAAATGTGGGACACCCTTGCAAGCATTTATGGCAATGATGTGAATGTGTTGAGAGAAAAATTCAAGAGCCTAAGAGGTAAATTTGATGAAATGAGAATGCAAGAAGGTGAGAATATTGCACAATATTGTGGTAGAATAAAAGAAGTTGTAAATGCTATTAGAGGAGAAAATGGAACTATTGAGGATGAAACTATAATAGGAAAAGTATTGAGAACTCTGCATCCTATCTATGAAATCAAAATTTCTGCAATCCAGGAATCTAGATGTAACTCTCCTAATGCCCTTACTTTAGAAAGTTTGGTTGGCAAGCTTACTGCTTTTGAACTTTCTAACTATGATAACTTCACTGTTGGTAGTATTGAATCTTCTTTTAAGTCACAGATGGTTTTGAATAAGTCAAAGAAGGAAAAAGAAAGATGCATCAGTGAAAGTGATAGTGATAGTGGCACATCTAATGAAGAACTTGAGGATCTAGAAGCTCTTATGGCTAGAAGACTGAAAAGGGGAAAAGGAAGGTACAAAGGTAAACTCCCTATTATATGTTTTTCATGTAATAAAGTTGGTCATATAGCTACTAGATGTCCTGACAAGGATAATAAGGATGAAGAAAGAGATAGCAAGCATAAAGACAAAAGAGAAGATAGAGGTTACCAAAGATACAAAGACTACAAAGGGAAAGGTAAGAAATCCTACTACATTGCTGAAGAAGAGACTGACACTGATAGTGATGATTTTGAAATTGAAGTCATCTCTATTGCAATGAAAGATGAATCTGATGAGGATGAGAAAATTGCATTAATATCTTATGTGAACAAAAATGATAAATAGATTATTGACAGTGGTTGTTCACATCATATGATTGGAGATAAGAGTAAGTTTGATACCTTAAACCATTATAAAGGTAGGAGTGTAAAGTTTGGAAATGATGCACCATGTCTTGTTAGAGCAAAAGGATTGATTAAGCTGATTGATAAGATCTCTTGTAAAAATGCTTATTGGGTTGAGGGTCTTAATTATAATCTACTAAGTGTTGCACAGCTTAATAGCACTAGCTACTGAGTGGAATTTCATCACAAGAAGGCCAAAATATTTGATGCCATAGATGAACTAATTGGAAGTGGAGAACAGACAAGAGGTAATTTGTTCTATCTAGACCTATTTGAAGAAACATGTATGATTGCACAACTTGATGATATTTGGTTATGGCATAAGCAGCTATGTCATGTTAACTTTGATAATATGGTAGAAATTAGCAAGAAAAAGAAAGTGAGAGGTCTACCTAGATTGAAGAAACCTGAGAATGTAATCTGGAAAGAATGTCAGTTGGGTAAGATGACTAAGTCTAGTTTCAAGAGCAAAACCTTTAATTCTGAGAATATCTTAGATTTGGTTCATATTGACCTTTGTGGACCAATGGGTGTACAAAGCTATTGTGGTGCTAGATATTTTATCCTGTTTGTTGATGATTATACCAGAATGATGCATGTAATGTTCTTAAAGGAAAAATCTGATGCTTTTCAAATTTTTAAGTGGTATGTGGCTAAGGTTGAAAAAGAGACAGGTAAAAACTTGAAGTGTCTGAGATCTAACCAAGGTGGAGAATTCACATCAAATGAGTTCAATATGTTTTGCAATGATAGAGGAATCAAAAGATAGATGTCTGCACCTAGAACTCCTCCACAGAATGGTATTGCAAAGAGAAGGAACAAATCTATCTTGGATTGTGCACAGACATTAATGATTGAAAAGAATGTTGCATAGAAGTATTGGAAAGAAGCTATAAGTATAGTTGTTTATACTCTTAATCGAGTACATACAAAAAAAGGTACAAATCTGACACCTTATGAATTATGGCATGGGTATGCACCGAATGTAAAGTACTTTAGAATCTTTGGAAGTAAGTGCTACATATTTAAGGATAGTAGGAATGGAAAATTTGATGCTAAAAGTGATGAGGGTATATTCCTAGGCTATTCCACAAAAAGTAAAGCTTATAAGTGTTTGAATTCTAACACTAATAAAATTGTGGAAAGTGTAAATGTCAAAGTTTATGAGTATGCAAAGAAAAATGAAGTTGATAGTAACAGAGTACCAAAAGATTATAGATCTTTTTTGTATATAGAGGAAGAAGAGGCAAGTGACAGACCTACACCTAATGCTGAGTCTTGGATAAGCAATGCTGAGCATTAGGATAACAATGCTAAGAGAGAAGAAGAATGTGTTGAGTGATAGGAAGAAGCTACCAAGTATCAGGAAGAGGTTGTCAAGCATTCAAAAGCTGAATCTGACAATCTTGTTGGAGAACCTGATGAGCCAAATGAAAGAAGAGTAGAACCTATTCTAGCGCAATATGTAAGGAGACATCACAAGCCTGAATAGATTATTGAAGATAAAGATACTAGAATTCAGACAAGAAGCAAGGTAAGAGATCCAACATGTTTACTATGTGAATATGAGCCTAAGACAACAAAGGAACCATTAGAAAATGAAGACTGGATAGAAGAAATGAATGAAGAGATTGACTAGATAGAGAAGAATGATACCTAGACTTTGGTACTGAGACCAGAAGATAAGAATGTCATTGGGACAAAGTGGGTATTTCGTAATAAGCTGAATGAACATGGCCAAATCATAAGAAACAAGGCTAGCCTGGTATGCAAAGGCTACGCACAAGAAGAATGAATAGATTATGGGGAAAAATTTTCCCCTGTAGCAAGATTGGAAGGAGTCAAAAATCTGCTTGCATATGCTACCTATAAAAGTTTCAAGGTATACCAAATGGATGTCAAGTCTGCATTTTTAAATGATATATTGGAAGAAGTATATATTGAACAGCCAGAAGGATTTGTTGATCCAAACAGAAGACACATGGTTTTCAAACTAAATAAAGCACTATATGGATTAAAGCAAGCTCCTAGAGCATGGTATGAGAGATTGCACAACTACCTAATATAGATTGGATTCTCAAGGACAACTGACACAAGTAATCTATACATGAAAGATGAACAAGGTAAAGGAATCCTGTTAGCCAAAATCTTTGTAGATGATATTATATTTGGTGGACAAGATGCCTTGTGTAATAAATTCTCAAATGAAATGCAAATTGAATTTGAAATGAGTATGTTTGGGGAGATCAAATTTTTTGTTGGTTTGCAAGTATATCAAATGGAGAAAGGAATTTTCATCACCCACTCTAAATATGTTCATGAGCTACTAAAAACCTTTGGTATGGAAGACTCAAGGCCAGTAAGTACTCCCATGGCTACTGGACAGAAGTTGTCCAAGAATGATGATGATGTAGAAGTTAACCAGAATTTGTATAGATCTATCAATGGAAAGCTATAGTATGTTGTACATAGTAGACTAGATATTGCATTAGCTATTGGGATTGTGGCAAGCTTTTCTGCCAATCCTAAGGAAACTCACATGATGGCGGTTAAAAGAATCATGAGATACTTGAAGGGAACTGCTGACTATGGATTGTACTACAAGAAGCATGACAAATTTGAATTGAGAGTGTATACAGATGTTGATTAGGTAGGAAATGTAGATGATAGAAAGAGTACTAGTGGTGGAGCTTTCTTTCTTGGATAGAGATTAGTTTCTTGGACAAGCAAGAAAAAAAATTGCATTTCCCAATCTACTGCTAAAGCTAAGTATGTGGCTGCAGCTGTCAATTATTCAAATTTGATATGGATAAAGTAATTTTTGGTAGGCATGAAAGAAGAAATCACTGAACTAGTTGTCATCTTCTATGACAACATGAGTGCTATCAACATCTCTAAAAACCTAGTGATGCACACAAAGACCAAACACATTGCCATCAAGTATCACTACTTGAGAGAACTGGTACAAGATAAAGAGGTCTGCATGGAATATGTGAATACCAAGGAACAAATAGCAGATATATTCACTAAAGCTTTACATAAAGAAGCTTGTGGATACTTGAGAAGTGAATTAGGGGTCCTTCCCCTAACTAAGGCTTCCTAGTCAAGCTAGGAGCACTACATCAAGTGTGCTGTAAAGAACATCTAACATATTGATGTAGAGAAAAGTCACACTTTAGGAGCAACCTAGAGTTGTGAAGAGCACAGAAAAGTCAGAATAAGTCATAAGCAAGATGATAGAGGGAGAAACATTCTACTAAACTGAAAGGATGATATCTACATCTAGAAGATGTATGTTTTTGTTGCTGCTTTGGCATTTTTGTCAAATAGGGAGATAATGACAGATGAATACACAAAATGAGAAGATCAAGACAGTGAGAGAAAGTCAATGGATGGTCAAGCATGGCTAATTGATTCTGTATTAGAATGAAACTAAGGATATTATACATTTCTCTGATAGATAGATAAGTTTTGGATTGGTTGGTAATTCATGTGATATTCATATGGTGTTGCCATTAATGCCAAAGAGGGAGATTGTTGGAAATTGCAATTGAAGCAATTGTTGTATTGTCATTGCTGTCAAACCTTAATTGGTAAGACTATTGCTATTTAAGAAAGTACTATATCTATTTGAGTGTTGCTAAGGGGATAGGCAAGGTTGGTAACAACAGCACCTAAGGAAAGGTTGAGTTATCTTGATACTTCATGAGTACTTGATTATGTGGCACAATGATAAGACAATGTATTGTTTATCTAAGTAAGAATGAAGACTAAACTGGTAGGCTTAACCGAGCATAAGTAAAGAAATCTACTTTAAGCCGAGTGTTGTTTGTGTCGACCGAGCTAGTGAATGCAGAGTAAAATTAGTGTTGACCAAACACTAGTTAATTGTAGAGGAAGATAGTGTTAGTCGAGGAAATAGTTTATGTCATGACCGAGCTTTCCAGAGAAGACCGAGAAGTTGGACACAATATTGACTGAGAGTCAGTATTTTGCATTTGATGAAGAATTCAGATTTCCATCCGACATCATTGAATTCTTGTATTATGTAAAACATGTTGACTTTATTTATTGATTGTATGAAAGGATTTAATGCACTATAAAACATTTTATTGTAAATCTTTAAGAGATTTGAGATATTTCTTTATAAGATAAGCCAAAGAACATAATGTAGGATGGATTCAATGAATGTGACCTAACCCTAAGATCTACGAAGGAGATTAAGTGGCAAAAGATGTACTGACCTAATAGAGGTAGTATTAAGGAAACCTAAGCAAGAGGTTGAATGTAGAGAAAGAAGTGAATGCTAGAAGTATTGTTGATGTTATTGACTGTCTAAGCAAAAAAGGTTGAAGGAGAAGTGTTGTGATCGTTTGAAGGGTTTCGAGCAGATCAGTGATGGAGATGGAAAAGGTTCACAGTCAGTAAGCCAGCATATGTGTAGGAAATTGGATCTGATATTTGCAAAGTGAGTTGTATGTTTCTCAAATCAATATTACTGCTACTTTCTAACCATTGTAACAGTCAAAATCTTTTTAATAGAGGTTGACCTAACAGTCATAGGTATAAATCCTTTGAACAAGGTTGCATTCTAATGGAGTGTATGTAAGTCCTATAACAAGGTGCACTTTTAATAGAGTGGTTGAAATCCTTTAACCGGGTCACACCTGACAGTGTGTTTGTAACCTTTGATAGGGTTGGCTTTTCACCGAGCTCACTTTAGAAGAGTGAACATAATAGTAATATATTACAAAGTGGTTTTTCCCAAATTGGATTTCACTATAAATCCTGGTGTTGATACTTGTGTGAATGTTTTGGTTTGAACATTTTTTTGTTTTACAAGTTAGGTGTTATTGGATAAGTGGACTGCACTGTTATATGTTTCTGTTATGCAATCAGTAATGACCGAGTAGGTGTTGGTTATTAGATCTGATTTGTTGAAGAGTTTAAAAGTTTGTTTTATACATCTGGACCTAAGAACAACTAATTCACTTCCCCTTCTTTGTTGTTCTAATCATATTAACAAAATCTTGGTCGACTCATGGCGTGTCACAATAAGATATAACAAAATTTACAGATACCAGCAACTAATAAACATAGATTTTCAGAGTTGCCACCCACAAACAAATGGGAATAAAATTATAATGCCAATCCACAACAAGCACAATGGATGGTATTGCATGAACAAATCAAGTCCACTGCATATTCTCGTTAGTTCCCCAACAGAGTCACCAATTTTGTTAGCACTTAAACTTGTAGATGAATAGAAGATTCAAAAAACTCTTAAAAACACAACTCATGTATACCTAATGATGCATCTAGCACAATTCAAATGCTAAGTTATTAAGGTTTTAAAACCTTCTTCACTTCAAGTATGAAACTCAGGCAGGTATACCTTTCTCAACAACTTCTACAAAGCTTAAAAATAGATATCTATGTGCTTGACATAGATACTTCAACTCAGAAATATGCAATAAAAGTAAATGAATAGATTTTTTAGGTTTTTTGTGGTAGATACAAGCAAATCAAGCAATAACCAGTGCCTTATTCATTGGGCATCAGAGTCTAACCCTACATCAACTGAATCCTACTAAGACAAATATACTAAGTACTCAAATGAAATTCCTGGCATTCCTTCTTCCGATCACTATCCCTATCATCAAATTCATATACAGATAATTGATTCCGAGAAGCCTCCCTTAAGAATTATTCTTTCCTTGAAAGAACTTAAGCTCAACCCCTATGTTTACCTTATAACAATGCATTAAAAAGCCTTACAGTTTAACACATAAAAGAACCAAAGCATCCATACACAAAGGCAATTAGAAAATAGTAACCAAGTTCCTGTATTTTGTATTAATAAATCAACTACATCAGTACAATTTGACAGAGATTTCTTAGAAAATCTGGTCCTATATTCAAAACTTTATTTACATAGTATAACTGAACCCCCTTCCAAAAGAAACAAAATTTCTATCTATACTACTAGCCATCTTGGAATCCTCAAGAGAATGCAACAAGCTTCAGATGGCTATGAAAATGACTTTCACTACAAATAAAAAGGTACAAATTTAATGACAAAGACTAGAGAAAATAGAAAGTAATTCCCAACAACTGGAATCTTCATAGGTGGCACCTTTGTCTGAGGATACTTCAGAGCAGTTACTTGATTTGTCACATGAATGATGACCACCATTACAGGTTAACCTACATCATCCTTTGTTTGATATATGCTCTCCCTAGAATTCTAGATCAAGTGCCATGTGTACTTTTACTCTTCTTTTGCTTCTAGCTCTAAGACAGTTGGCTTCTTCTTTTTCTTCATACTTTTGTCCCAAGCTACCACATCATCATCAGATGGTCAATTATAACTTTGCAATTCTTTTAGTTTCTTTAACTGCTCTTCCCACTTGGAATCAGTTATGCCCTGAACCTCTCTAACAAACTTTGTGCAATCATTTTCAACTTTAAACAAGTTGTCAATTATAATGTTGCACCCATCAAAGTCTACAAAACCATCACCATCAAGGAAAGCCTCCTTCCTAATCACCATTTGATCCATGGATGACTTCCACTCATCAATACTTACCACACCTCCATCATCATTATAAATAGAAGGCATATATTTACTATAATTCTTGTCAAACATGGCCAGCTTGGCCTTTACTTGATTTGATTTTCCTTTGAAGAACTTTGAAACAGCACTAACTAATCCAATCTTCTCATATACCTCTATCACCACTTCAGGGATATCAGGCCTATGTTCCTATAGGGCATCAAGCTTTTCAAACAACAAATTCCTCCTAGACCATGCACTGTAAAGTGGCTCCAAAGTAGCCAGTGACTCATTTAATTTCTCATTTTCCTTATCTAACAAGATAACTAACTAATGGACTGACTCCATCTTCTCCTTTATTTTGTTCTATATGTGTTGCACAACCTCTGCCATGGTCTTTAAGGCTGCATCCAATCTCACTTTCTCTAGATCCTCAGTTGGTTGGTCAAGAACTTCTGCTTCTAGCTAAGGAGGGGCCTCAATTTGCAAAGGAGGAGGAGGAACTGCCTTTGAAGCTTCTTCAAGCTTAGCTTTTAAATCCTCAAGTTCACCCTCCATTTTCTTGATTATCATGAGCTTCAAATCTCTGTCCTTAGCAACCTTCATTGAATTTTCAAATAACTTGTCATACCTTTCAAACAACTGGATGGTTTTTGCCTCATTAAGGTGGGAAAAGTGTGTTACTACCTTGGACACCTCAAGATCAGTGGTGTTTTGGATAGTCTAGACAATTTTGTCTCCTTCCATCTTATCTTCAATACTTACTAGAGATGGATTTTGAGTTCTAGGAGCCAAGGACCACAATGCAACAGCTTGAGACTAAGGGCCATAACCACTCCCTCTTATCATGTCATCTATCTGCACTTCATATGATAGGCTACCCTTTGGTTGTTTTCTTATCTGATCAATGAAGGTAGAGGTCAAGTCCCATCAAGGATTTAAAAGCATTCCACTTGGTCTAACCATCTCCCTTGCCTCCTCCAAAGTAATCATTTCTAGACTAGGGTCATATGATGTCAAAGCCCTCATAGTCTCCTCACTTGGTTGCATTCCTTTAGGTAGGGTCTTTGCTACCTCATTTTGTTTCCTCCAAATGAGGAAATCCCTAAATTCTTTACTTTTGATGAACTGGTCATCACTAAGAAATTCCTCTTGATAAAGCTCTCTTTCATCTTTTCCCAACATTAAGGCTAAATCCCCTTCCTCTTTTGATACAATATTTTTACCATCTCTAATGGCCTTTCTTATCTAGTGATTGTAGGCCCTATTACCAACCACAAGAGCTAAAGCTATATCAAGTATCTTCTTCTTTTTTTCTCCTTTAAAGGCCCACCTACCTCAAGCCTTTGTTTTTTCAATGGTGGCTCTAAAGTAGCTCCTGCTTCTGGTGGATCTTGAATCAAATTAATAACTAGTGAGTCCCCTACTTGAGGTGGACTACTACCTCCTTGTGAGTCATCAGCAAACTCCTCAGGTTTAGATGTAGAGTAATCTCTTGGTACATCCAACTTATCCTCAAGCAACCCCTCCAGTTGATTAGATAGGGCACCATGCATTTCTATCATCTTCTCCATCCTTTTCAAGTATGGGAGCTCTGAGAAATAGCCATTAAAAGGAATCTCGATAGTTCTAATAAATTCTTCAAGATCAACATACCTGCAGGTGCTTGAAATCATCTTGAAATGATTGAGCCAACTACTGACTTGATCAAGTGCCCTCTTCCAAATCAAGAAACTCCCAATTCTAAACTACCTTGGTGTGAAGGTACCCTTTCTATGAGACGCCAAGTGTTCTCTATCAGTCCATATCAATTTCCAAATAAATTCCATCATAGCAACTCTAGGAGGAACAAAATTGGGTAGCAGATGTGGGGGTTGAGGGCAACCATAAACCCTAAGAACTATGAAGTTGGCCCCAAGGTAGAAATCACCCTAATTATAGTTTCCTGGCCAATTATCTACATACTACACTGGCCTTAACAACTTCAAAACCTTAGTTGACATCCTTACTATATTTGTTCCCAATAACCAAAAAATCTAATAAATAAAGTAATTCTGGAAAGTAGAAAAATTAAACTCGTTGGACGTGTAATTCCAAGCCCTCAACAAAAATTGCAATGGGTTAGGCTGGCCTTATAAATTAGTACTCAACTTCAACATTCTTGCATCAAGACAATTGACATAGTGGTACAGAATCAAGTTTATAAGATTGGAGTAGTGCATAAACCTTATAGGTCTCTTATTTTCCTTAACAGATATCAACCCCTCATGCATTCTATCGATCACATATTGGATGTAATCATAGTCAGTGTTAGAGTGGGAGTTTTGAATATCTAGAATTATCATTAATAGGTTAGCAGGCATTTTCTCTTCATCCCCATCTATCCCTAGAACCCTACACAACCCATGAAACAAGAACTTCATGTAGTGATTAAGGGATTTAAATTCATAAGGAGCATTCAAACTTGTAGGAAGGGGAGCTATATATTTACCCTGCTTGGGCATGTGCTTAACTATTTGACTCTTCACTAATCCAATATTACTTACATATTTCAGCCTTTCCTTCTTCAAATCAATTTCAGTGGAAGAAGAGGCATAGAAATCAAAAGCCTTCATGAACAACCCCCTATCCAAGTTAATAAAAATAGACTAGTCCTCACACCTAATGGTTCTAGAGATAGGCTCATACAACCTAGCCAACACAATAATCAAGTCAACATCTAAGAAAACATCGAGCATAATTAATTTTGCCATCCCCAAAACCCAAGAATTACAAATAGGTATAGCCTTATGCCTATTATTATAAAAGTATGATAAAATTGTGTTACCTAAGCCTAAAGGAGTGATAGGGTCCCTACACTTGTCCATGAGATCTTCAAAAGTTGTATCAATGGATTTCTTGTTCTCATTCAAGCCTGGAAGTAACTTAAGGAACTTGTCTGAATAATTGGGCTTTCCTTTGTCTTCACCACCCTGCTCCTTTGCTGCTCCACTAGATGATGCAATGCTTGCCTCTGGATGACTCATCTTGATAAAACAAAAACCCCACAGTTCTGAAACATATTTTACTTCTCACTCATTACTTCAGTGCCAACAATCTCAATAATCTTCAGAATAGCTTTGAGCACAGAAAGCAATGAAGTCCTATCTATATACTTCCAAGAATTGAATGCGTACAATTGCTAAATCATCACAAATCTTGGCTAAGTCACTTCTGCATTCAATTCTGTATATTACTAACCTTCAAATCAAAGCTAGCTATGGCATGGATGTTGACAGGCTGATTTTTTAAACTCAAAAATAAAGCACAAAAGCAATGATTACAGATTTTGGCATTAAAACCCTCATTAACTGATAAAAATCCTCATTAAGAATTTGATTGGACATAGTTTTACCCTTTTCCAGCTTGGTAAAGTACCTTTTCCATGTTGCAACAACTCATAACATTGATTAGAAAGAAAATTTAACCAGACCCAATTCAAAGGTCAAGTGAACAAAGGATCTCATGATCTCCGCAAGAAATACTAATCTTGGGTTAAATTTGGAGATCCAACGACAAGGCCATTCATGAAATCTCAAAGTGATTTCTTAACTCGTGACTTTACTTGGAGATTTAGCGACCACCATTGATCCCAAAGATGATCAACAGTTCCCAGACTATCTTTTTAAAATCCATCATAATCCCACCATAATCAAAGATTGGGCAACTGAAGGCAATCTCTAGTCCTCAAAACACTTGATTCAATCACAGTTAAACTCAGAGAATAAGAAACCAAAGACCTCACCAATTCTCGCAATCCTTTTCTTAACTCAACAAACATTTGGAGATCCTGTGAATAGATCCTTTTACAAACTCGTGAGCATACCACCTTAACCATAGTGACATCTAGAGAATTAGCGAAAATGAATATCTCATATTCTTGAAAAGAAATGCTTAGCTCTTATTCAATCTCACGATTCAGTGAACATGAATATCTCACATTCTTGAAAAGAAATGCTTAACCAAAGTCATATTTCAAGATTAAGCAAATAACCCATATCTCCCATTCGCTGAATACTTTTTATACCTTAGGTTACATTCTGAGAATATACGCTGATCGTAGATCCTGAAAACAATCAGCGGCTATTGTTGAATCGCTCAATCCATTAGACCTTTGCTTTTTAATTACGAGACATAGAGAACAAAGCACTCACTTAATCTCCTAAGGTTTAGAACCTTAATCTTTTCATTCCAAGAACATGCGACTGAAGGAAACATACCTTTTAACTTTGCTTTGTTCGCCAGATCACCAAAAGACTTGGGACTTCACTAACTGATTTTGAGATTCAGCGAACACGTGATTTTCTCAATCGCCAAATGATTTGGAGCTGCGCCATCTTTTCCTAAGATCAGGTGACTAAAGAGAATTATATCTTTTGCTAGATTACTTTATCAGAGCCATCAAACTTAATGACCATGAAAATAAGACTTAGTCGCTGAATCGCCAAATGATTTATTGTAGGACCCATTCTTTGTGAGATTAAAACAACACCATTGATCCCAGAGATGATCAGTGGTCCTTGTTGAATCACTGGAAGATTTTAAACTTAGCTGCCCAATTTGAAGAATAGGAGATAGCCGCTACGCCAAGTCGCTATAAGTTAAAGTGAAACTGCCAAGAATTAAGAAAATAAGAGAACACACATTTGTTGAATCGCTAAATGTTAAGACTAACTGTGACATAAACTGGGAGACTCAGTGACTAAGAAAAAGATAACAAAGGACTCACCATTGTCTCTTGTTCACTGAAAGACTTGAAGACATGGAAAAATATTGCACGATTCAGTGAAGACAAGGAAAAGAATGACCATGTGCAAATTGGAAGACTTAAGTGACCAAAAAGTAATGCACAAATATAAGGAACTAGGGCACACTTAAGAAAAACTAAGATAATGATCACACCAAGGCCAAAATACTAAGGGAAAGGGTTTACTAACACAAATATGATGGATTTTGAGAAATTCTAAAACCCTAAACTAGACAAAGCATATGCAAAGATGAAGGACAAGGACCTAGAGCTAAAAACCTCAGAAAACCTAACATATATCCAACAGGTCCGTCGTCTTTCATCATTTCCAAATGATGATTACAAAACATAAGATCCCTGGTCTTATTAACATCATTCCTTGCTGTGACCATAGTGCACATGGGTCTTCCTGACTGTCATAATCTGGCATGGAACTACCACTAGTTTACCACTCTCGGCTCTTCTAAAGTGATCTTTAATGTCATTTGATTCACCTTGAACACCACTACAAGACTCGTTCCTCCCTCTCGATTCTCTTCCAGATGACTATTGAAACATAGTATCTCAACTTTCATATGGCTTGGACAAATTTAATAACTAGTCCCAATAGTATGAAATCCAACACAAAGGCTATGTAATGGTTCTTGAAAAAAACTGTTATAAACATAAATGCATTCAAATGTTTTAACACGCAGCTTCTTTGTCAATCAAACTGTACACCAAGAATTGAAAACAATATATATTTTGAATACAACATAATTCCAAAGTTTAATCCATCTTACACTGACGTAATTAGTCAAGAAATTCAAAACAAAGAATAGAAAATGAGAAAGTAGAGACCTCAAAGTTCTTGAAAGAAAATTTAATCCTTCCTTCATTACTCAATTCCCATTACATCTTTCTTCTCCTTCATCAAGACTCCACATTCCTCGTTACATCTCTCTTGGGTTGCATAGTTAATGAAATTCCAACCAATTTTAATCAGATAACTAACCAACTAATTTAACAATCAACTCTTCCTCTAACATAATAATTCCTCTAATGGTTCTTCATGACCAATTAGAGTAAGCATATTAACTAACCTAGTAATGTATCGTGGAGTTGACAATGAAGTTGTCAACTTCACGATTATAAAAACCTTGTATTTATCATTTCTATGATACTTAGACTACTAGGATTTAACCTTAACTGAGTCTCACACTCAATCAATTACATCAAATGGATTACCAAGCCATATTACAATAAAAAATAACCATGTATATTCTAGAATTATCAAACTATTTCTACTTTCATGATGCACCTGCATCATACTCCTGGTGACACAAAAATTCAAGTCCTATTGAATTGCAATGATCTCCTTCTGAGTCTTCCAATTTGGATGTGTCATTTGGTGGATTCCTACAAAAATAAAGATAGCTACCAACATTGTGGAGACATGCTCTCCTAATGAAAAAATAGAGCCCAAAATCAATTATGCAGAGTACAAACTCAGCTCATAGGCATCAACAATAATAGGCTTCACCATACATTTGCCTTGCACACAAAATAAAATAAAACAAACATTTCTCCTCCGTGCATTGAATACTAAATTGATCCTCTAAAGGAATCAGAACTCCATCTCCATATCCAGCAATGGAAAAAATTCCTTCATGGTGAACTACTTACATGTTATCCTCCATGCTCACCAACACTAATGTTTTTTCATGTGAGATCACATCATCTACCCCCTAATCATCGTGAGCCATATCCCTATCCTCAAGATTTTCTGGGATCAAATCACTTCTACCCAAATCAACAATCTTCTTAGCATCTTTGTCTTCAACTAGAACCTTCTCAACACAAGGCTCATCCACAACCTTCTACTCTTCACCAGCATCAATTTTCTCCTCATGTCCTTCCAATGGATAACTCTTCACCTCCATTTATGTTTCTTCATATGCTATCTCAGCTTCAATCAATTCAAGTGGGGCTTGATCTCTTTTCCTCTTCATTTCTAACTTCATCTCAAATATTGTTAAGTCATCTTCTAGTTTCTTTCTTCTTGCTTCTTGTTTTCTTTTTCTTTCTTCTTTTCTCTTTTTCTCTACTTCTTTCTTTTTCTTCTTCTCTTGTGCTTCCTCATATGCAATCCATGCATCTAGTTTAAGTAGCAATTCTAACATCTCTTCTTTACCTTTCATTAAGACCAAATAATATACCTTGTTGATGATCTAGCACTTCTAAATGCTAGCAAAGGACTCAAACCCAGTTAGCCAAGTGGATTAGGTCTCCACCAACAATCATTCACAAATGGGTACACAGCACCAAGAAAGAATCTGACACTTATCTATAAAAATGTGTTAACAGCATGTCCAAGAATCAAACGTGATCCTTCACCGCTAGGTCTTGGTGTAACTTCCTCTTCTCACATGCTCAAGAGCTTCCTACTCTAATACCACCTAATGCAGAGGGAATCATTCAACAATTCAAATCTACATATATTTCATTATCTCACTGATCTCCCTCGACAACTATCATTTTAGAGATTCAAAATCCTTTCATTGTTCCAATAACCAATAAACAATACTCCATGATTACTCACTGAGTCATCTTCCTAATCATCACTGATGATATTCTATCATGTAGATCCTTCGTGGTCTATGATTATTCTCACTACTTTGCGGTCAGTTCCAACTTGAATACGCAACATTCACCACCTTTTCTCCATTTGAAGGCCAAATCATCCACGGCATGTAATATGATATGTTCAACCGCCACCTTACACTCACTATTCCTTTGTGCCTTGTGGGTCTATAGGAAGGCGGGACTGCCACCTTCTCATTCACAAACTGCAATTCCCTTTCACCACAATGCGGGACTATTACAGTGCAACTCCACTAATACATAAAAATGACCCTAAAAGTGGCTCCTCAATGGATTAATATTAAATCCAAAGCAATTTTAAATGCAGAGGGAATAAATTGATGATTCAAACCTACACGCTCTATCAACACTTTCCTTCAATCTGTGATGACTATTGTAAGTCTTGTAGTGTATTCCTACACTGTGAGTGTAGTTAATATCCACACAGACTATTGAAGCATGGGTCTATCACCTTTCATCATTTCCAAATGATGAATACAAAACATAAGATCCTTGGTCTTATTCACACTATTCCTTGTTGTGACCACAGTCACATGGGCCTTCCTAACTATCATAATCCATCACAAAACTACCACTAGTTTACCACTCTTTGCTCTTATAAACTGATCATTAATGTCATTGGATTCACCCAAACACCACTGCAAGACTCATTCCTCCCTCTTGGTTCTCTTCTAGACAACTATTGAAACATAGTCTCTTGGCTTTCATATGGCTTGGATAGATTTAATAACCAATCCTGATAGTTTGAAAGCCAACGCAAAGGTCATGTAATGGTTCTTGAAAAAAACATTATAAACATAAACCCATTCAAACATTTTAACACTTAGCTTCTCTGTCAAACAAACCAAACACCAACAATTGAAAACAATATATATTTTGAATACAACATAATTCCAAAGTTTAATCCATCTTACGCTGACGTAATCAGTCAAGAAATTCATAATAAAGAATAGCAAATGAGAAAGTAGAGAACTCAAAGTTCTTGAAATAGAATTCAATCCTTCTTTCATTACTCAATTCTCGTTACATCTTTCTTCTCCTTCATCAAGACTCCACATTCCCTGTTACATCTCTCTCGGGTTGCATAGTTAATGAAATTCCAACCAGTTGTAACCAAATAACTAACCAACTAATTTAACAACTGACTCTTCCTCTAACATACTAATTCCTCTAACACTTCTTCATGACTGATTAGAGTAAGCATATTAAATTAACCTAGTAATGTATCATGGAGTTGACAACGAAGTTGTCAACTTCATGATTATACCAACTTTGTATTTATCATGTCTATGATACTTAGACTACTAGGATTTAATCATAACTAAGTCTCACGCTCAATCAATAACATCAAATTGGCTTACCAAGCCATATTACAATAAAAAATAACCATGTATATTCCAAATTTTTCAAATTGTTTCTACTTTCATGATGCATCTCTCTCTCTCTCTCTCTCTCTCTCTCTCTCTCTCTCTCTCTCTCTCTCTCTCTCTCTCTCTCTCTCTCTCTCTCTCTCTCTCTCTCTCTCTCTCTTTCTAGTTTTGCATAGGGTGCATGTGCTATAGGGTGCACGCCCTATAGCGTGTGCGCACTATGTAAGAATATGGACTACATTTTTGTGGTTTTGCATAGGGTACACATGCTATGGTGTGTGCGCACTATGTAAGAATATGGACTACATTTTTGTGGTTTTACATAGGGCGCACATGCTATAGCGCGTGCACACTATGTAAGACTAAAAAAATGGTCCTATGTGTTAAAAATCTCATGAAAGAGGCCCACTTTTTCTATATAATGTCTGGTTTCTACATTTTATCTGACAAATATTCACTGTTCATGGTCTTGAAGGTGACAAAGAAGCATATTCTATCAATTTGCATCATCTTTTTGTTCAAAAATCAACATCAAATTGTGAAATTCAATCATTCTTCACCGAAATTTATCGATTGTGGTAAGTTTTTTAATATTTTACATGTGAAATGTGAATAAAGAGTCTTTTGGTTTATAATTGGTATGATATAGACTTGTTGAATACATAATTTGATATAATTGTAATAAATTTATTGTAATCAATTCATATGTAAAAATCATCTTCATGTCGAGGAAACGAGCAAAGACTTTAACACCAGAAGAGCATGAAAGAGACAAAGAGAAGAAAAGGGAAAGAATGAGACAACTTCATGAACAAAAAAAATTGGATACCATAGAAGAATATTTTTCTTTGGATGAGGAACATGAAACATCAATACAAAGTAAGAGAGAATTAGAATTGGAAACAAAAAGATAACGAATGAGAAACTTGCGTGCAACAAGACAATTGAATTATGAAGATGTGGGCACATCATCTATGAGTTCCCAAGTTGAAGAGATATCATCATTTAATGTTGGAGGCACACCATTTTCTACTTCCGATGGTGTGGGCACACCCTTGTATCATGTTGAAGGCACACCATCTTCTACATCCCAAGGTGTACGTACCACATTGTATCATGTTGAAGGCACACCATTGTCTACATCCAAAAGTGGAGATACACAATTGTATCATGTTGAAGGCACACCATTATCTACATCCCAAGGTGTAGGCACAACATCGTGTCATGTTGAAGGCACTCAAGATGGTATGCAGTTAACACAATTTTTTTGATGCTCCTAGAATTATTTATAGAAAGCCAAAATATTTGATTGATATTGATACTAACATTTTGCAAGAAATGATTGACAAGATTCCCAAGCGTACTTGTCAAAGAAATTCTAATCATATTTGGAGATCATTTTTTGAGAATTTAAACATGACAGAAAAATGTCAACTATTTGTTGAAATGATGAGAAATCTGAAATTTAGGCCCATCATGAAGATTCTTGGGCTAAGAACGATGGATGAGTCAAGTGAAAAATCTATTGTAAATAATCTATTGATTGCATATGAGAGTGCAGGTTCTACATCATGCACAAAAGAAAGTAATGTCACACGATGTGTACTTACATCAACAATAGTAAGCTCTCAAATGAAGAAATCTTGACTCATTAGAAAGACAAGAAAAATATTGAAAATAAGTAGAAAGTCTCTAATGAGAGCCCTGGGAAGGTGTCAAAGAGTGGAAGATCCAAATAGAAATGAGTTATGGGAATTTTTCAGTAGACTACCATGAAAAGATAAAGCAATTGTTGAAGCTTTGAAATCCTTGATTGAAGATTTTTGGAAGAATAACACACAGGTATCTCCTAATCAAAGAGATGTTGTAAGAAGGAGGATTGGCAGTCGAATTCGTGTTCCACATCCAAAACATTTTTTCGATTCAACTTAGACACAATTATTTGCAAAATTTACACATATGTATCCTCAAACTAAAATTAGTCAGAGATATTTTGAAATGTGTAAACCTTTTTATGAGAAGATAAATCACACACGCACAACTTGTTGTTGTAGGGTACATATTGAATTTTCTAACCATTTTGAAGTTTATAAGAATATATGTGTAGATTTGCACTCTAACAATATTTTGTAGGATTGTAACATAAATGTCCCACCTAGATCTTCAAGGGAATTAATATCTACTATTTTATGTGAAAGAGTGGATGGTCAACAATTTTACAAGCTCTCATGCTTGAATGGTACATGCATAGATTGCGGAGGTTTGCGGCATTTGCCAATTTGTCAACATAAGGACTAGAGTACACATGAAATCGATAATGAAATAGTGAAATTTGGAAAATATAAGACCGTGACATATAATATAAAAGAAGGAAAAGGGGCTAAAAGATGTGATTTAGTAATTGAAAAAATTCCAGTGTATCAGTTCATGGACATTTTTTGTCAAAAAATTATTTATGAGTATGCAAGGCATACACATAGAGCGTGATGATTGGATATGCAATTCAAGTTGTGCAAGGACACATTCCCACTTGATACCATTGTTTCAATTATGGACTTTGTAGAGAACTACACACTACAACCACAGAATGAGGTGCAAGCAAAGTATTACATCTCTCAACAAATTGCTATATTTGTTCATATAGCATTCATGCATTCACCTGATAGTACAGAGGAGAATAGGAAGATATTAAGGGAGTATCATTTTTATATCAACAATGATCACTCACATTCTATAGAGCTTGTACATGGTTGCTTTCAACTATTTTATGGTCATTTAGCTTACAGGGGCATAAAATATCATCGACATATCATATGGTCAAATAATTGTGCATCACAATTCAAGAATTCTCAGATGTTTTATTGGTTGTGCCAGATGCATAAGATTACTGGAATTCAATATATGTGGAATTTCATAGAGGTCAATCATGGAAAGGGAGAGCACGATGGTGCAGGTGCATGTATTAAAAGAGCCTTAGCACATGAAGAATTAAAGTACAAAGAGAAAGCAACATTGTCAGATACAGGATGTATTATCCAGTGGTGTAATGCTACAATGGGTCCAGGTAATGAAGGTCAGTCTATGGTTTCTAGATTTTTTTGGTTGATGGATGAAACTAACATTGCACCATATGAGGATTGTTGTACACTGACATGATCGAGTGAGCTACACTCTTTTAGAAGTTGTAATGCAGGTTCATGGAGTATCCACACATGACATATGGCATGTGTAATGCCCCACCAAGGAACCCATGGCTCAAGGACATTATACTCATTAAGTCATACACAATATATAATACTTTCTCTTTTTTTTAATAAAGTAGCGGAACATAATCTAATTTGATTTATTTAATGTTACTAAAGGTCAAGAGAATAAAGAGATTATACTACTTGTCTTGCTCAATTAACAAATTATTATTCTTGCATACCTGAATATTGCTAACTTTCTTTTACATGATGACCACCATGTCCAACACCTGTAACTACACATATGTCTAAACAACTAGATGTAAACATTAGATATATTATATTACAAATAAATGTTTTATTGATTACTTAGCTATGAGAATCATTATTAAGGAGTGAAATCATTGCATTATAAACTTAAAGACAAACCCTAAGGGACTAGACCTAAGCCTCGGGGGCTCATCATTGATGGCCTTGCCTACGTTCACGCTCAGAGACTTCGTAGTTCGACTCTCCCCATTCTAGACTATCTATTTATAAAATCAAGAAAGTGGGTACGCAACCCTTTCTAGGGTCTTGTTCCCCAGACAATTTCCCCTTCGGCTGCCACCCACTTAGGTGGAATAGAGACAAAGTCCTATACTTAAAATTGATAACTAATTCCATAACTCAAAAATAGAGTTTAACTCACACTAATATAGTATTCATGAAACGTGCTTAATTATAGTATTTACTAAAGTGCCTTCCAACCAAACATAGGAATGAAATACAACCAAATCTTAGGATAATCATAATTTGGTTCATTAAAATCATCATCATAATTAACATCATTAAATTAGGAATAATCATTATAAACGTCACAATCCCTAATTGCATGTACAATCGCATGAAAACATGACATAAGCCCAATACCTCCTCTATTCCTAATGATCGACCTAATTATGATGAAATGAAATCAAATAAATAAAAATAGTTTAATATAAACTAAAGTTAACCCCATAAATTACATTATGATATAAATTATACATTACCTTTAATGAAATAAAGTAATAATAATAAATAGACCAATTCTAATTTTAATTAAATTTGAAATTTTAAACAATATCTTTAATGATTTATTAACTAATTTATTTTATTTTCATTATCTATTGATTATGTGTAGTCATAAATACATATATTTACAATGCATCATTTATATTTATAAATTTTAATAATTAATAGGTAAAATGAATTTTATTTTATAATAACACTAATTTCTATACATAACATATATTTTTAATAAATAAATTTTCTACCTTAATAGCATTGGACTCCATATTCTTCTCTTTGTAAAGAAAATGCCCTTTTTTTTTTCCTTCTAAATTTAATGTTTGGTTAATACTTTCTTATGTTATAAAGATAGATTTTCTATGCACATTAATATTCCACTTTTAATTTAGTTTTTTTTTTTTTAAATTTCTTTTCTTTTAATTATTTATTTTCCTCCTACAATCTCTCCTTATTTTTCTCCTATATTTACTCCTTATTATTTTCCTATAATTTCTCATATATTTTTACTAAAAGTTTAAATGATTTTTACCAAAAGATTTATCATATATTAAAATCATTAACTTTAAAATCTAATAATCTCCCCTATTAATTTGACAAATAACCTATTAAACAAATCTAGCAAATAAAATAATACAAAGCTAAACATGAAAATCTTTAAATATTAAAATAATTAGAAACCTTAAAATAACATCTAATTTATTATTTCAGTATTATTAATGTTTTAATTATTTCTAAATTTACTTATGCCTGTGCATTAATTTTTAGTCCTAAAATTCAAAAAACCCAACGGAGCCATGTTCCGTAATTTTTATACTAAAACATTTCTAGTATATTATTACTAAGGCTATTATGGTTTTATTTCAATAATCTTAATTCTAACCTTCCAGAAATAAATAAACACACAGGAAAAATAAACATAATACAATATAATAATATATTCTTCATATTGCCTGCACACAGGAAGCAACCACAAATACAAAACAAAACAATCACATAAATCAAATAAGGAGGAGCATCTTGCAGGATAGCTCCTACCTAGATTCCGGAGAAGACAACCATTGAAGAAGGAGGAATCAATCAACTTGGCCTTCTTCCAGCACTTCACCAAAGCCTTCCGATTGTAGACACCACCTTTTCCAAATATAAAATAATCAATAATGATATCCTAAAATTAAGATCAATTCTCCTATGAATAATCCAGCCAAAAACCCTCCCTAAATACAATATCCTCTCAAAGCAATAATCCAATTTCCTGAGTCTCCTTTTCAGCCAACCTCCCTATCCTTCAAATATCTCTCTTGTAAATAGGTTGAAGGATTGGTTGCACAGAAAATCAACCGTTGTAACCATCCCAACCAAAAGATAGTTTATAGTTTAGGATTTAATTTATTCATTAAAGCCATTCACGGGAAGGGAATAGCTAATTTAATATTATTAATAATAAAATCTAATATGAGAGCCTCGTAAATATTAATAAACTAATGTTATTTTTCTTTATTTAAGGAAAAGGAAATAATTTATTACTATTATTACTTATCACCATATTTACTAAAGCTATGGTAAAAGTTTTACCATATAATAATTAATCCTTTAAGTAAATAATTTATTTATTATTATAATTTAAAATACAATTACTTTCACACACTAATATTTATTAAATATATACATGTAACTATAGGCATATGTGTGCACCCATATGCTTATGTGTATATATATTATTATAATATTATTAAAAATAATACTATTATTAGTATCATATTATTAAAACAATGTTATTATTAATATCATAAAAATCTTATTATTATGGCATTATAAAATATTATTATCCAATCAAATAAGAAATCATATTCCATACAAAGTAAAATCAAGATATATATATTTATATATATATATGTGTGTGTGTGTGTGTGTGTGTGTGTGTGTGATCACTAACACAAGATGGTCTAACAAGATTAGTGAAATCAAGCACAACATTCAATACTCGCATGAAATAAATTATCTACGAGAAAAAATCGAGCATATTATTAAGAACAATTAAAGCTACCATATCCAAACCTTAGCCTCCTAAAATGAAAGGGACAAGAACAAGCAACAAGATCACCATAATCTAACAAACTGTTATACACAATGATATATCAACAACATAAGGGACTGACGCAAGAACTCCCTGCCTAAAGGTCAAAAGGGTTAGAGGTTGAGTTCCTTCTCATGAAACCTTGGTGATATCTCTTTAACAACAACAATGATCGAGGATTTTGAGGGCTCGCTCAGACCTGTGGGACCAGGTGGAGATGATGCCCGGTACCTGCAAGCCTGCATCACCGAGAAGAGATACATGCACATAGATATATACAATAAGGCATTTGCAAATAGATCACCATGATCGATACATCGTGTTGACCTCAACTACGTGAGTAACTATGACTTCGTCCTGAGTCATGAAACACATCAATTGCATATACATAAAACATGAGGAATCACATATATATAATTGTTAGCTTCTAAATCCTTGGGTTAGCTCTTTAAATCTTCATAAGCATATACAAGATAAATGATTTCCAATTTCATAAACAATAAACAATAATTATAACTGAGTATGTCTAAATATCTGATAAGCACATCATCATCATAAACATAAATGTGAATACATAGCTCTAACCATCATAATGTAATGTCCAAATCAAAGAGTCCAAGTATAATTATCAGAGAGGTTATTACAGCATGCTTTTGTTCATCATGTGTACATGAAGATTGGGATGGGTGTGATTCAAAGGAATGGGTTGATGAATGCTATACATATATTTTGATTCCACTCACCTCCTATCATCCCCATGAATCACTACAACTAATAGAAATGGAATCATCCATTGACTTTGATCACTTATCTGATCTAGTACAACTAGGTAAATTTTCCACATACAAATAATCTCAAATTTAGTACTTTATCATAAATATTTGGTAAACTAATGTCCTCATTATGTTTATATCATTACAGGCCATATTTTTGTTGTTATTGCACATGAAGACAATGAAGAAAGGATAGATTATTATTTGTGTCGTTGTGTTGAGGTAAAAAAGAAATTGGATCACTCAGTTATCGATGGTGAAGAATTAGAATACCCTATAGGATTAGTGGTTGTAACTGGTACATGGCTTAGACAATATGCTATGAAGAACCCTAGGTTGTGGTTGTTCAAGGATTGGGAGAGACACTGAAAGATTCTTCATTATTCAAACCTTGTCATTGCATCAAATGTCCACTTGATCAAATATGGGAGAAGATCACCTAATAAAACTCTTTGGAAAGTTCATGAGTCAAACCACGAGGCAATACTTGAGACAATCAAGGGTAGGGCAGATCCAATTGGTTCATTGGACTAAATGGAGAGACAAAATATTGTAATGTCAAATTTATATAGCATTGTAAATTGCTCATGCATTACCCCGTATGTATAACGAGAAGGCCATGGGTGTACTTGCAAGCACATAATACTTGAGAAGGCCATGGGTGTCCCTCAAGGTCCCTTCAGCATGAAATTGGTGATCTTTACGAGGCCATATCTTAGAGGTCATGTGAGGTAGCATCGATCCATCAGTTGCTACGGGACTGTTTTTCCAGGGCCTATAATAACCTATCTCAGTTTTTAGATATTCAAGTTCATTTATATTTGGCAACACATTCTCGGTCAATGTCAAAACTCAAAGTGTTCCTTAGTTTAAATGACCAACATTGCGTATCTTTCCAACCGTCGGTCATAGTATCAAACCATCTATTCCAACAACTCTAAATGGCTGGTTAAGCACTAGTGACAACCTCATTTTCCATACAAAGTCGCTCAAACACCCCGACGACTCTAGGCCGAAGTGTCCCTCAAGGTCCCTTCAACATGAAATCAAAAATCTCTACGTGGCCATATCTAAAAGCTCATGTAAGGTAGAATCAATCCATTAGGTGCTACAGGACCATGTTGTTGAGGCCTACAATAACCTATCTCAGTTTTCAGAGATTCAAGTTTTTTTATATTTGGCAACACCTTCTTGATCGATGTCCAAACTTGAAGTGTTCCTGAGTTCAAACGGCCAACATTGTGTATCTTTCAAATCGTCAGTCATAGCATCAAACTATATGTTCCAATAGCTCTAAATGGTCGGGTAATCACTAGTGGAAACCTCATCTAGCACACTAAGTCACTCGAACACCATTGACGACTCCAGGCCGAAGTGTCCCTCAAGGTCCCTTTAGCATGAAATCAGCAATATTTACGGGGCCATATCTCGGAGATAATGTGAGGTAGCATCAATCCATTAGGTGCTATAGGACCATGTCAATGTCAAAACTCGAAGTGTTCCTTAGTTCAAACAGCCAACATTGTGTATCTTTAAAACCGTCAGTCATAGCATCGAACCATTTGTTCCAACAACTTTGAATGGTTGGGTAAATGCTAGTGGAAACCTCATTTTCCACATAGAGTTGCTTGAATGCTTCCGATGACTCTGGGCCGAAGTGTCCCTCAAGGTCCCTTCAGCATGAAATCGTTGATCTTTACGAGGTCATATCCCAGAGCTCATACGAGGTAGCATCGATCCATCAAGTGCTACAGGACCATGTTGTTGGGGCCTATAATAACCTGTCTTAGTTTTCAGAGATTCAAGTTTCTTTATATTTGGCAACACATTCTCGGTCGATGTCAAAACTCAAAGTGTTCCTTAGTCCAAACGGCCAACATTGCGTATCTTTCAAACCGTCGGTCATAGCATCACACCGTCTATTCCAATAGCTCTACATGGCCAGGTAATCAAGTGTGGCAACCTCATTTTCCATACTGAGTCACTTGAATGGATCTAATGACTCTGGGCTGAAGTGTCCCTCAAGGTCCTTTTAGCATGAAATTGGAAATCTTTATAGGGCCATATCTCAGAGCTCCTACAAGGTAGCATCAAGCCATCAAATGCTACGAGACCGTGTTTTCAGGGCCTACAGTAACCTGTCTCAATTTTTAAATATTCAAGTTCATTTATATTTGGCAACACATTCTCGATCGATGTCAAAACTCAAAGTGTTCCTCAGTTCAAACGGCTAACATTGCGTATCTTTCAAACCGTCGATTGTAGCATTGAACCGTCTATTCCAACATCTCCGAATGGTTAGGTAATTGCTAGTGGAAACCTCTTTTGGCACATTAAGTCACTCAAACACTGTCGATGACTCCGAATCAAAGTGTCCCTCAAGATCCTTTCAGCATGAAATCAAAAATCTTTATGGGGTCATATCTCAGAGGTCGTGTGAGGTAGCATCAATCTGTTAGGTGCTATGGGACCATGTTGTCGAGGCCTACAATAACCTATCTTAGTTTTTAGAGAATCAAGTTCATTTATATTTGGCAACACATTCTCGGTCGATGTCAAAACTCGCAGTGTTCCTTAGTTGAAATGAGCAACATTGCATATCTTTCAAACCATCAGCCATAGCATTGAACCATCTATTCAAAAATTTTGAATGGCTGGGTAAACGCTAGTGGCAATCTTGTTTGGCACATAGAGTCGCTCGAACGCCACCGACGACTCTAGGCCGAAGCATCCCATGGGTACAATCAGGGAATAGAAAGTTATAATGATCATTTGTAACATGTTTTTGGATTGGTTTTGATGTAAGGATACTCCTTTCATTGTGTTTACTTATTTATGCAATCATTTATATGTTTTTGTTGGTAGTGAAGTCTAGGAATAGACTAGTGTTCTTGGAATTGGGACAGGTTCAGGGTATGAAATCAGCAATTTTAAAGTAGTTTGTCTCAAAACAAGTTGGGTCACATTTGGGATATGTTTTAAAACTTCCATAAGGGTATCCAAATCATTGATTAATTTTTAAATTCTTTTGGGAAGATGTGGAGAAAATTTCCATTTTATGACTGGTGAAGGTTACTAGGAGCAGTCTGGTGCGGGAGTACCAAGGTCATAGGCAGGAGCCATGGAGTGCCCCAGGGTCACTAATGGATCCTTGGGAGGAGTGTAAGAAAAATGGCTTGCAAAGGTCATTGAATCATGTAATAAGAATAATCATGGTCATGTCATATTGTTTTGATCATATATTAATCTCATTGTAATCCAATCTTAAATGTAAGCGTTAATGGCATCAATAAGTCTAAAAGGTACCTAGGGGTCACTAGGAATGGATTATGGATTGATCCTAGGTTAGGGATTGATGTAAATGACCTATAAGCGTCTAAAAAGATGTAATAAAGCTATTAAAGCCTCTAAATGGTGTTGAGAGCACTAAGAGTGCAATAATTTGTAAATTGCCTATATTGGCAATATAAGCCAAATAGGGCTTCATTGGAGTTGGTTGGGATTAGTAGTAAAGGTTATAGGTTAGTTTGGTTTTAAATTTTGTCATTAAACCTTTTAGATGTCTTTAGAATGGGTCTTGGATGTTGAGTTGTCGAGTTGACAACATTTGTTGTCAACTTGACAACAAATTTCTTGTTTAGATTGTTAACAGTCAGTTTAAGGCAGTTAGAAGTAGTTAGTGGTTACTCTCGGTTATTTGGAGAGTTAATGTGTCTTGGGAGAGGGATCCATGAGGAGAGAAGTATGATCCAAGATTATCTAAAATGTATGAAGCACAAAAACAATTTGATGATCAATAAAAAGTCAATTCTCTACAAACTGTGTATTCCACTGGCCTACGAGTACAGTCAAACAACAAAAAACTATTGTATTTGATTTGAATGTGATATTGTATTGGTTTGGAATGTAGGAACATTTCTTTTCATTTTTTTTTACTTGGTTATATTATCTTTTATTGTGTTTGTCACTGAGAACACCAAGGATTTGACTGGTGTAGTGACAGTGACTGACTACAGGGGTACAGTCAACGGCTAAGGGTTGAAACCCCTAAAATGTAAGGGAACTTCCACCCCTATGTTGATTGTAGTTTTGTGGGAGATTCATGTATATATATTATGCATTTAATATGACTTTAAGTGCAGGGCAAGAGCCAAGGTGGCAAGGGAATAGTGAAGAGACGGGTAAACATACAATGGAGGGTGCACTTGGTAAGCACCAGTCATGGCTGGAAGATACCCGATGAATGGAGAGGGTAGATGATGGTTTAAATGGTCTATATGGATTTTGGGGAAGGTGTTAGAACCTTTATTGTGGTTGTGAGTTGTAGGTAAGGGTAGTTTCCCTAATACCCTAGGTTATTGACCCTAGAAACAAGGGTTTATTGATTTGGGAGTTTGATAAATGGTGGGACTTTAAGAGTTTGAAAATCTTGTGTTTTGGAAGGTCTGTGAAGACTATTTCAAGTCTTTGAGTCTTGGAGACCAGTGGATATAGGAGTTTCTTCTTTGAGCAAGGGCTAATTAGGCCTAGGAGAAGAGCTAGAAGATGACAAAAGTCTTCACCGGTCAAATCATGAAGGTCTGAGATTGATAGGAATTTAGAAACTCTAAAAAGGGTCACTAATACATTTGGGGGCATTTTGCGATGGCTATGTGTCGCAATTGCGACGGCTATGTGTCGCAATAGCAACACCCATAGACGTCGCTATTTTTTAGTCGCAAATTGTGACGTCTATGGGTAGCCGTCGCAATTGCGGCGCCCTCCCGTCGCAATGTCGCTAAGATTTGTTAGCGGCATGGGCATCGCCCCCCCGTCGCATGGCTTCGGAGGGCCGTCGCAATGGCAACGGGCCTCCCAAGCAATTGCGACGGGCGCCTGCATCGCATTACGACGGGCTCCCGTCGCAATTGTGATGCCCGTGGGTGGATTAAAAAAAAAAAATTATTTAATACATTGCTAATGAACCACATTAATGCTTTTTTCTTTCAACAAATGAGGACAGCCACTGTAAAGACAACATGATAATGTACACTCACTGTAAGGACAGTCACAAATGAGGACATCTCACAGTGACTGTCCCTTGTGTAATTGCCACTGGAATGTATTGCTATTCAGCCACATTAATGCTTTTCTTCTTCAACAAATGAGGATAGTCACTGTAAAGACAACATGATAATGTACACTCACGTACACTCACTGTAAGGACAGTCACAAATGAGGACATCTCACAGTGACTGTCCCTTGTGTAATTGCCACTTGAATGTATTGCTATTCAGCCACATTAATGCTTTTCTTCTTCAACAAATGAGGATAGTCACTGTAAAGACAACATGATAATGTACACTCACTGTGTGAGTGTACATCACAATGAGTGTACATTATCATGTTGTCTTTACAGTGACTATCCTCATTTGTTGAAGAAGAAAAGCATTAATGTGGCTGAATAGCAATACATTCAAGTGGCAATTACACAAGGGACAGTCACTGTGAGATGTCCTCATTTGTGACTGTCCTTACAGTGAGTGTACATTATCATGTTGTCTTTACAGTGTCAATATATGCATTATTACTTAAACTAAAGAGTACTCTAAATAATATGTCATTGTGGAGTTCTGATTGCTTCCAATTTGATATACGCTTGTTCTACTTATGTATCCAGCATCATGTAAGAAAAGTTGATGCTTTTAAAATAGATTCATTTAGCCATGAAATGCCTGTACATGTTACATACAAGATTCCAAGGCCCAAAACTGATTACTCATTATAATTCATGTACAGAATGATAATCAACCACAACGAGGCATGCGTAGGCGCTGCTTAGATTTTGAGGCATCAGAAGCTCGTAGAAGAAACTTGACCAATGGCTCATGGAATGCAACAAACTTATTGCCTAAAATAGGAGCATTGGTAACCACAGATGATGGTTTTGAAAAGAACACTTCACCATCAATGTCACGTGAGGGAACTGCAATTTCTGATGGCAAGCAACTTGTAGTATATAAGAGAGATGCAGGTACAGATGCTGGGAGAAGTTCCCAATCTTTATCTGTTGGATAGTTTTCATCTGCAAAATAGATTATAAAAACATGAAAATATATCAGAGATGTTTGATATTGATACAAAACAACACAAATTCATTTCTTCGTACACCTGTATATCATAAAAATCCTTGCACACTTCAAAAAATTGTATTGCCTTTTACTTACTCAAAAGTAATTTACATAAAGCAGTCATTTGATTAACATGGATCCTAATATTCACAAGTACATGGTCATGTGCTCCATCGTAGCATCTTATAGATTTAGATCTGTTCTCTGAAATAATTCAATGTTTTGTTTACAATCCACAAAAGAAATATTTTCCCTCGTCTACTTAATCCTAAACAAAAGGCCATATAGCAATATAGATAGAACTATATAATAGAAACCATAAACAATGGTAACCTTAGCAGCAGCAAGAAATTGTTGCAAAAACTTTACCTTATCATACCCAGATTGTTGCTTTGCCTGGCGGAGGGAAATTTGATCAGTAAAATTGACACAGAATATGCTGTCTCCATTGTCATGCTGGATAACAAAACACCAACTTTAATGGGCATGTACTGTCCCTTGTGTAATTGCCACTTGAATGCATTGCTATTGAACAACATTAATGATTTTTTCCTTCAACAAATGAGGACAGTCACTGTAAAGACAACATGATAATGTACACTCACTGTAAGGATAGTCACAAATGAGGAAATCTCAGAGTGATTATCCCTTGTGTAATTGCCGCTTGAATACATTGCTATTGAACCACATTAATGCTTTTTTCCTTCAACAAATGAGGACAGTCACTGTAAAGACAACATGATAATGTACACTCACTATAAGGATAGTCACAAATGAGGAAATCTCAGAGTGACTATCCCTTGTGTAATTGCCGCTTGAATACATTGCTAATGAACCACATTAATGCTTTTTTCCTTCAACAAATGAGGACAGTCACTATAAAGACAACATGATAATGTACACTCACTGTAAGGATAGTCACAAATGAGGACATCTCACAGTGACTGTCCCTTATGTAATTGCCACTTGAATGTATTGCTATTCAGCCACATTAATGATTTTCTTCTTCAACAAATGAGGATAGTCACTCTAAAGACAACATGATAATGTACACAGACTATAAGTGTACATTATCATGTTGTCTTTACAGTGACTGTCCTCCTTCAAGTGGCAATTACACAAGGGATAGTTACTGTAAAGGCAACATGATAATGTAGAGAAACGTTGTCATTTGTATTTTCAACAGTGCCGAGAGACATTCCCTCCGCAAAATCATAGCTACATTAATGCTTTTCTTCTTCAACAAATGAGGACAGTCACTCTAAAGACAACATGATAATGTACACTCACTGTAAGGACAGTCACAAATGAGGACATCTCACAGTGACTGTCCCTTGTGTGATTGCCACTTGAATGTATTGCTATTCAACCACATAATGCTTTTCTTCTTCAACAAATGAGGATAGTCACTCTAAAGACAACATGATAATGTACACTCACTGTAAGTGTACATTATCATGTTGTCTTTATAGTGACTGTCCTCCTTCAAGTGGCAATTACACAAGGGATTTGTGTTTTCATTTGTGTTTTCAACAGCGTCGTAACCCTCCGCAAAATCACATCAGGATATAAGGGCAAAACAAACAAGAACATTGTCATTTGTATTTTCAACAGCGTCGAGAGAGATAAACAAACTTAAAACTCAGACTTAAGAAAGATGAAGGCAATGCTTCAAAAGGTCGATGCCCTAAACATGGGAAAACACAATACCACCATTAAACGATGCCCTAGTCACCGTATCAATGCTGCCAGCTCCGTACCAGTATGTTGACTGCTCACTTTCATCCTGTGATAAAGGTAACTTCATTAATCATACTTGAAATGGCAGCATACGAACTAAAGCTGATGAACATTTATAAACTAAAAGTTTAAAACTACAGATTACAAATGTAGTAGTTTCATACGAAAAGAACTTGATGTCTGAAATTTACCATTAGAAGTATCCAAAGGAATACCACAGTACTGTTGAACTTGGAGAATCGGAGATGATCTACACAGCAAGGTTCAACAGCTGTAAGGACTGTTACACCATCTTTAGCATTTGAATACATTTTCTCCTTGGCTTCTGGTGGATCCTCAAAGACCCCCAATGATGTTTTCCCTACAATTATCAATTATTTGTCAATATGAGATATTAATAAATAAACATTAATCACAATATTAGGCAAACAATGTTCTTGATGTCTGAATCTAAATCACAGAAAGCTCTAATAAAGCAGTTCTCAGTTTCACATTAAACTAAGTTTCAATTTCAAATGGTTATAATAATTTTTGCAAGTTATAAGTAGCTGGTTACAGTATATGACATAAAAAGAAAAAAAATCATTTCTATTCTTTTCTTCTTTTTCTCTTTCAACGAAGCTTTTGCACCACACAAATGCATACCAAGAATTTCTCAGGAGGTTTCAAGACCATTGCATACCAAACTTCTTCTCTGTAGATGCTACTGTGTGTCATGGTCCAAACGGGCCCATAAATGTGGTTGAATAACAATACATTCAAGTGGAAATTACACAAGGGACAGTGACTGTGAGATGTCCTCATGTGTGACTGTCCTTGTCACAAATGAGGACATCTCACAGTGACTGTCCCTTGTGTAATTGCCACTTGAATGAGGACAGTCACTGTAAAGACAACATGATAATGTACACATACAATGAGTGTACATTATCATGTTGTCTTTACAGTGACTACCCTCATGTTGTATATTCTTCTTTGTAGATGCTACTGTGTGCTAGGGAACTTCTTAGAACTATTGGTATATTCTTAGAGCTTGTTACACCTGGGATATTCTTCTCTGTAGATGCTACTGTGTGCCGTGGTCCAAACGGGCCCATAAATGTGGTTGAATAGCAATACATTCAAGTGGCAATTACATATATTATAATGTATCTGTCTAGTCCTCATGACTGCTCATAACAATACAAGTGATATTTTTTTGGGATTGGGGAAAGGTTCGAGACTTTCACCTGTATGAAGAATCCTTTCTACCTAACACAAAAATGCACCCCATAAAACATCTGATTGATTCGAGTATCTTTGAACTATTTGGGTCTATTGACAACACTAGACCAGTGTATACAGAATGACTAATTTCATGCAAGACAATGTGATGCAGAGTGGTCAGCAAGAAACTTGGTCTTAAGCCCCAACCCACTTCAAGACACCAAAATGTTACACCTAAGCAATTTAGCCTCTGATTCTATCAGACCAATTTAAAATCTATGTACTAGACGGACTTCAAAGGTTTCAAGATACTTCTAACACCTTATTGACTCAATCCCAACCAAGACCAAATTTCCTTTTAGGGACAAGTTCCCTGATTTTCTACCAAAAGAGACTTTATTGATCCTAGGCTTTGCCAACCCAATAAAACATTTGAAAACTCTTAGGATTCCCTAAAACATGCAGAATCATGCATTGGTTGTGTTCCAAACAACCCAAGACATCAAAATCACAAATAGACCTAGTGACTCTAGTAGGTCTCCAAAACCTGTTCTGCTGCAATAACTCTTCAATTTGACAAAGGACCTTATGAACTTATATGTTTTTTGAGTACCCTTTTTGATGTTCTAACAATCCTCCAACTCCCAGACCCTGACTCCACTCCAGCATATCAATGTCCTTATTGAGTCCGCAGACCTAATGCATGCTTTTGGGTGTGGGTTCCAAAACAAGGCATTGAAAATGGGTGCATGAAACCAAGATCAGAGTTTGAAGATGTCCACCTGTAATACCCCAAAAATGGGCTATAAGTTCATTAACCTCCTACATCGACAAATCGAACAAAATCGATATCAAAGTCCTAATCTAAGGCACATCTAAACATCATCAAATCTAATTGATTATCTTAAATTTTGCATCGGAGAATATTCCTAGTAATATTCCTAATTATCTTAATTATCTTTAATTTTATAATTATTTGGCAATAAATCACATTTATCCTAAAGTTTGATTAATTGAATATTTTCATATTTAATTAATTAGATTTAATATTTGCCACTTAATTATGTAATTAAATTTAATTATATCTATTATTAATTGTATTATTTAATTTTGGCAATAAATCTAATATCATATGAATAATTGATTAAATTCTTATTTAATTAATTAAAGCAAGTTGTCATTATTTAATAATATAGTTTTTAATAAAATTTTGATTAAATAATTGATTAACCCATAAATCAATTGTTTTATTTTTAAAAGCAGTTAAGTTGGAAATAAATCACTTTATTATTAAATTAATTCATAAATAAAACATGCACAATCATAAAAGCAAACAACTATCAATTATCAATTAAAGCTAAACTCTATTTTGAGTTAAAACTTAGCTTTTGCATGTTTTTGTGAGTTAATTATCTTTTATTTAAAAATAACTCAAAAATCAAGTTGAGTTATTTGAGTGATTTATGGCTTTTTCCCATGCACCTCCAAAGCCCTGGATTTCTATAAATTAAAGGCTCAACTCTTCACAAATCATCTCATATTTTGCACAATCACGCTGGAGAATTGGAATTGAAGAATCAAAGCTCTTGCGAATCGACATCTTTGTGAGATCAATCTTATTTTTTGCATTCATATTACATATCATTGTTAGATTCATAGCATATCAGTTTTCAATAGCATTCATATCATATCAGTTTTTATCATTCTTATTGCATAGAAAATATCAAAAAATATAGATTAATTGCATTTATTCCATATCTAGAATTGCATTCAAATCCTTCATTTAGGTGTCGTCTAGGTCACTGATCTCGATTACAATCTGAGAACATTAATCTCGCACCTATTAGAAGGCAGTAAATCGCTTGGTTAGATAGCTTTCAATTTTGCATGATTTTGATTATCACTAACCTCTAATGTTTTATTGAAGTGTTGTGTTTACAGATCAGGTACAATTTTCACACACACATTTCTGGCGCCCACCGTGGGGCAACCCACCTTTGCATGCTGGTTTTGATTTTTTTTGGGAGCTAAAACCCCAAAGTTTCAAAGATTTAATTTTATCTCCCAAACAGTTTGGAATTTTGGTCTGAAATTTTTTTTGTAGGTTGGTGACATGTCATGGAAAGCTACAGTAAAAAATTTAGAATTTTCTAAGATGTTTTGAATTTTTAATAATTTTTTCTTGAAATTCCGGAAAAAATTAATATCTGACCCAAATTAGCATATTTTTCGAAAATTTTTATATTTTCAGAAAGATTTTTAAATTCTACAGGGGGTCCATTCTTTGTGTTTTAAATTTGGACATGATATCATAGCTCAAATAGTCAATTTACAAAAACTAGTCTGTTTTGATAAAATGGGTCTCTAGGGCACAAATGAAGAGGTTTTTCTAAAATTTTTGCATTTTTGGAAAGCTCTCTATTTTTTAGTAGGGGTCTCTATTCTGAATTTCTATTTTTGTGGCCAAAATCATATCAAAAAAATTAGATCTTGTTGACTAGGTCAAATGCAAAAAAAAAAATAAAGTTTTGTGATGGGTATGCACTTATTTTTTTTTACATGGTTCAATGAATGATATGAGTTGTCATTTGGGTTGATTGCTGGTTATTATTACTGATAATAATTGATTTTTAGAGCTAACCCTATGGTTTTCATAAGTTGAATATATTTTGCATATCTTGTTTGCTTGTTTGCTTGTTGGAGAGTTCGTCACTTGCTTGCATGGAAAAGCTCAACAAAAATTGCTAAAAATCAAGTAAAATCTACTAAGCGCGTTGCAAGGATCCCAGGTATTCTCCTTCATCTAATAATATTTTGATTTGGGACTTAAAATAAATCTCTTATGTGTCAAGCTTGTGTGCATCTTTTCATGCTTTTGATCTATTTCTACACACTTGCATAATTGATACTAGGTTGTGAACCCTTAAGGATTCATTAAGTAGTCTTAGAATACTTGTGATTGATCTTGATTGCTATCTTGGGTTATTGGACTCGCTAATCCGCCGGCCCCTCATTTCCACCCCGTGGTTGCAATCTTAGCGCCATAAAGGGGAGGGGTCAACAGGACAGAAGCGTTAAATGTTCCACTTGGCAACCCTTTTGTGCTTTTAGGAACTCCCTTGTTTTCTAAGTTGTGGACTCATTTTTAGCTTGTGTGAGGTGTTAAGTGTTCCACCTTGTGGACTCATCTCATATTCGCTTTAAACGTTAAGTGTTCCTCTTTCTACTTTTTGGATGCTTTTGGTAGATTTGCTTTCGGAACATACATCTGTGCTCACATAGTAATTAGGCCCTATGAACACTATTTGTGATTCTTGAGAGATTGGATTCCTAGCGAAATCCTTCTTGACGATAGAATCCTTGTAGGTAGGGAGGATACTTAGTGCGTTTCACATTCAACTTAGTTAGTGAGTCTTCTTTTATTGATCGACACATTCTCTCTCCGGAGAGGTTGATAGATCATGTGAGGTTGATATCACAAGCTTTGGTGAATCAAAATTGGTTAGTGCGTCTTCTCTTATTGATTGATACATTCTCTCCCCGGAGAGGTTGATAGATCACGTGGAGTTGATATCACAGACCTTGGTGGAACAAAACTTTGTCTTAGCGTGTCGGATTAATCTGCTTGCTTTGTTTGGGTTAAAAGTGAAGAGGTGTCAAAACCTTGAATCTGGAGCCAAGTCCCCTTGTGGTATACTATTGTGAGTCATCTTTAGAGAGGGTTAACCGTAGCGGACAATCCCTTCACAGGGCAAACTGCATTGACGGAACCTCAAGCGGTAATAGCCATTTTCGCCATGGTAGTGACAGCCGCTATATAAATGTCCTTGTGGAAGAAATCTCCACGGGTATGGTTCATTGTTGGGTTGTCAGATCTCCCTAGCAGCTCTTGAAGATTAAGTTCTCGGACTGTGTCAAAACCCTGGTGCGCCGGGATTGGAGTTCACCCCTTTGAATCATAAAAGTTGCAGAGTCAAACCATTACTAAAAACCTTAGAGAGGCCAATTTTTCATTCTCAGGTATATGTGTGTTATTGCAAAACTTTTTCAAAACATACACAATTAGTACTCTCAGGAATTAGCACAATTTGGTCACTTGATTGTTCATGCGCAAGGTTGCTTTTTCCCTTGTTCATTATTTTCAGACATGCTTGGAATCACTTGCTTGCTGTTCTGCGTGCTTGTTTATCTACTTGGCTATTAAAAATGATCAAATCTGGTATAACCTTCAAAATCTGGACAGTACAATTTGCAAACAATCCAAAACTGAAAACCTTAAATTTTGCAAAAATTGACGTAAAGTTCTTTCTGGAGTCAAAAGTCATTTCAGGAAGTCAAAAGTCGTACGAGTTTTGTCAAGTGTCATTTCAGTATTACCCAACTGTCGTATGAGTTTAGCAACTGTCATTTCATAGACTACCTAGTGTCGTACGAGTCTGCAGAATGTCATTTGGAAAAATTTGAGAAAGTTGTCAGAAATTGTCAAATTGCAAGATATCCAATGTTTCCAGCCTAGTTCCAAAATCTGTCAAAAATATCATTGTGTCAAGAACAGAGCAGTAGCTATTGAGAATCAGTACACATGTCTCAAAGAATCAGTAAACAAGAGGAAGAAGCTCTGATCGCAGCTATAATGAAACAGATACATGCTATGCAAGTCCAGCTTGACAAACTTGGGAAAGAAAAGGAACCTCTATACTCTTTTCCATTTGATAAAGACTTGTACATGTCACCATGCCCCCGGAAAAAAATTGCGCAATATGATACCTCTTCCACGGAGAGTGACACATCTAGCTTTGAAGACTATGATGACTATGATGACAGAAAATGTAATGATACCTATGACACCTCTGTTCCTAAGAGTCCTCCTCATCGTTCATTCCTACTTACTACAAAGGGGCCGTCACATTGGATAGATCGTGATGGTGATCCATATGATTCTGATTTTGAAAGAGATTTTGATGGCTTTTGTGGACAATACCTTGATGATGATCCATCTACTACTGCTGAGGACTATAAAATACATCGTGCTAGCTTGAAACGTCAATACTATAAGGATCTCTCCTCTAAGAACTCTCAGGCTGAAAATAAAGATTACACTCTCAAGCAAGATCATGTTAATGTTGGACCTTTGTCTAGCGATGGTTCCCTTCCATCCCCTACTTCCTCCAATACCTGTACATTTCCTAAAGCTTCTGAGTCTTTCACATCTTTCACAGAACCTTCATCCGACACAAGCCCTAATATTTTTCATGCGGTTCCCTATAGTTATCCTCCAGGGCTACCTCTTAAAGAAACTCAAGCTATCCTTCACTTGGCTGCAAATACTTTCAATAATGATAAACCTAAAGAGCCTAAGCCTTCATATGCTATAATCCCTACTTCAGCTAGTCCTCCACCATCTCTTCCAAAGTCATCCATACAATCCCAACATGCTTCCTTGTCCTTAGAAGTGGCTCCATGTCAAGAGGACTCTAAAAATGATAAAGAGAAGAACATAAAGAAAGATCAAGATCAAGAACCCTCCATTTCATCCACTCCTTTTCCCAATGTCTCTTATCTGCCTCAGGGTTCTTTTGATCCTGTACCCCCTTTTTCATGCATTCCACCATGTCTTAAGTCTTCACCTAAGCAAGATCAAGCTACTACTTACACTGTTGAGCTTATTGACAATCAAAATAACCTTACTACACTTGCACTTTCCAAAGATGATACTTCCATTAAGGTTGGTAAAAATAGTGTTCCTTCCAATGTTAAGCCTATTGAAAATCAAAAGAAAAATTATGTGCTTGTGCTATCCAAAGATCCTTGTCAAGATCAAAGTCTTCCATCTTCTTGTTCTACCACTCCATGTTCACTTCCACTTTCTACTCTTCCTAAGTCTTTGCAAGCTTTGAACAATCCTATCAAAGAAGGTGCTCATATTCAAGATGTCCATGATTCTATTAAAGATCCTAATGCTCACTCTAAAGATGCTGATATCCTTGGTTGTTATATAGATGCTGATGAACTTATTGATTATCCTTTTGTGTCTTCCACTTCCATCCTTGGACCTCTTCCACCACTACTAAAGGCTTCACATTTTCCTTCCATCTTGGGTCCTTATGTCCCTTCACTTTCCCCTCCTAACTCTCCTAATTTTCCATCCATCTTGGGTCCTTACATACCTCCATCTCCCATCTTTCCTCAAGATCAACATAGATGCATACCCTTGAATCCTTTTCATCCAACCACCCATCTAAACCAGTCATATCCTCCCTCTTCCACAAATCCCAAGTCTTTTGGAAGTAACTTGAATGTTCAATATAAGAAAAAGAAGCAATACAAGAATCCATCAAAAAAAGAATATCACCATGTCTCCTCTCATAGACATGGAAGCATAAAGTCAAAAGAAATATCTAAGAAAAAAACCACAAGACAAGTATGGGTTCCAAAATCCATCATTCAAGATATTCTCTCTAGATCATCAAAAGGAAATAAAAATCCTAAGGCTATATGGATTCCAAAGTCTCTCTTGAAAGAGTCTGGTGTTGAGCAAAAAGTGAAGTTGACATTCAAGCTTCCAAAGGCTTCCACTTCATCTCCCTCCAAAAATATTCTTCCATTCCATGTGCCTAAACCACAACCTCTGCTATCCATTCGCCATATTCCTTCACGTATTCCTTCATTCACGATTCCTCCATTATCTCACCACCCTTCAAGGTATGTGTTGACGTTGATCTTGCCTTCTTTTCCACCTACCCTTTTACAATCCTTCCATGCATTATCCTTTTACCTTCTATCATTTTTCCTCATTTGCCTATTCCTCCTATCTTCCAACCTCACTCGCTTTACATAAAACCTTATCCTCCATTTTTCTCTTCCATCTTCCTTTCCCTATCAGCATCTTTGAGCATATCATTTTGAATCCTTGGCATATCATGGTTTATCCTTTCAAGGAGCATTATCTAAAAAGCTTGCCTTCTTCCAAAAGAGAAATATAAAATAAAATAAATTGAAAATGTGCCTTGGTGAAAACCTGGAAACAGGTGCCTTGGTAGCAAAAGTAAAGAGAAATAAATTTGTCCTATGGTGAAAACCACTTCCTTGTGGCACCTTGGATAAGTACCATGATGAAAACCTGGCAATCAGGCATCATGCGTAGTTCTTCTACATATTTCATCCATTCCATCTTCTCTCTTTGATCTTGACAAAGTTGATCTATACATGAACATTTGGCTATTTTGTGAGCTATTTTACGATGATCTTGCTTTCAATCCCTTCCTATTTAGCCTTCATATTTATTTTCCTTCATTCATTTTCACCTGTCGCTATCCTTTTCCCCTTTGGTCTTGATCTAAGAAAGAAAGAGTAAAACACGGTGCTATGAAGCCTCTTGACATGTCTACTCCTTTGGATTGCATCCTTTCCTGCTCTTGCATTATGATTTTGTGCTTATCCTATGCTAGCCTTTCATTGCTTGTCCAAATGCGCTTTACATGACAATTTTTCCCTAGCTTGGGTATTCTTGAGGAGTTTCCCCTTGAGGATTTCTTCCCTTCATTTTCCTTCATTCTCTTATCTTCCATCTCTTCCACCAGCTTGCTAATCCCTCTTGTTCTCCACCTTGCTAGACATTGAGACTGCACGATATGATCTTGCTTGGGAGTTTGCAATGGAAAAAGATGCTATCAAGTATATCAAGTATCAGAACAATTATCAGAACAAGCATCAGAATCAGTATCAGAACAAGCATCAGAACCAGTATCAGAACAATTATCAGAATTAGTATCAGAATCAGTATCAGAACCAGTATCAGAACAAGTATCAAAACCAGTGTCAGAATAAGTATTATAACACCTACAGGGGCTACACCTTTTTCTTTAGTTTATGGGTCTGAAGCAGTACTACCTATTAAGGTTGAAATCCCATCACTTAGAATCAGAATGCATGGACTTGTCACTGATGAAGACTACAGAGTGTCAAGGTTACAAGAACTTGAACTACTAGATGAGCGCAGACAAGCAGCGTATGATCATCTCAGAGTGTATCAGAAGAGAATGTCTAGAGGCTACAACAAGAAAGTTAGACATAGAGAATTTCAGGTTGGCAATCTAGTCTTGAGAGAAAATCCTAAAAATCAATCCCATCAAGAACACAAGGGGAAGTTCGAACCCAATTGGCTGGGTCCCTTTGTTATCACTACTACTTTTGGCTCTGGTGCCTATCAACTCTCAATGACTGAAGGAGAACAGCTCCGAGAACCAATCAACGTTCTCCATCTGAAGAAATTCTATGCCTAAGGCATTTAGTGCTTGGTAAATGTCCTGAAAAAATCTTAAAAATCGGAAAAAGTCCTGAAAAAATGAACATCTTGGTGAAAACCTAGCAATAGGCGCCTTGATGATTCACAAAAAAAAAAAAAAAAAAAAATCAAAAGTACAACAAAAAAAAAAAAAATCAAAAAATATCAAAAATTCAAAAAAATTGAAAAAATGAAAAAATACAAAAAAAAAAATGAAAAAAGAAAAAAAAAGTGCCTTGGTGAAAACCTGGAAACAGGCACCTTGGTAGCAAAAATAGAATCTCTACCAAGATGGTGAAAACCTGGCAAACAGGCGCCACTTGTTCCAAAATGCTCCATCTATCAGCACAATCTTGGTCTTTCCCAGCTTTCAGTCTTGCTTTAGTTTGTACATATCTCCCGGTTTGTTCCTGCATTTCCAATTTTCAATAAGTCGGCCTGTACACCAACCAGCTCAAGCGTTTGCATCCTATCAATGTTCACACTTGGGGGCAATCAATGTCATATCCTATGGTCTCCCATGTATCTTAGACATTTCCTATCCAGTCAGAGTCCTTTGAAGCTTCCTGTTGAGTCAGTCAGTCAGTCAGTCTCGTCTCCAGAAAGGATTTTGCATCAACAACAATCAAACATCAAAACTCAACTGAAAACAATCTGTGCTTTTCATGCTTTTATCTCCTTGTATGCTTACTGATTCGCATTGAGATTTTTGCATATTGTGTCCCTTCGAGCTCTTCGATGATGTCCTTTATAGGATTTAGAGAGTGATGACTGGGGTCATAATCTTTTCTTTGTCTTCTGCTTGTATGTGAAAATCTAACATCTTTGGAACTTCTGGATTGAAATGGTGTCCGACTGTAAGAGCCTCTATCTCAAATTGGATGGCCATGTGTACCTCGACCATTGATACCCAGACAATTCAAGGAAGTTTGCTCTAACTATTATCTTTTTGAGTAAGTTCTTTCTCCTACTGTGGAACGCAATCTTGCCTAAGGATGTGAACGATAAAGGGTCACTACGGGTAATTCACATTGGATTTAGAATGATCTCTTGACTGTTTGATGTGTTTGTAATGCAAGGCGTACTCAGGTCATCACAATGTTTATGTTTTGATGCTTGTACAAATTGCTATATCAAAATGGACATGATATTCAGGTCATCCTGGCGTTTGTGCCTTGGTGCTTATATCTAATCCAACATTCCGAAAACAAATCAATATTCATATATCCATGGTTGTTTGACCAGTGGGTGTTGTATTGATTCTTGCGCATACAAATCGATATTCATATGTCTATGGTTTCATGGCTAGTGGGCATTGTATTGATTTATCCGGTTACCTAAAAGTTCAATGATGATAACAAATCGACATATGATCAGTGACTAAGTCCTAGGTCTTAGGTTGCATTTCATTTTGCATGTCTCTGGGCATTTTGCATGTTTGCATGATCTCACAATGATTAAACGAACTTCAATGCTTAAATGATTCTTCAAATCGCATCTTCAAATCTAACAAGAGCTAAATCTCACATGAAGGTTCCTCCAATGAAATAGCAAGTAGAATCTTTTTTCGGGATCAAAATTCAAATCTGAGATCATTCATATTATTAACTACTTGCATATTCGACCTTCAATCATCACAGAAATCTAGTATTCAACTTAACTGATTATCTTACATCACACTATCAAAATTTCAACTTGGTCAACCATGGTCAACTCATGGTCAAACCTAGTCAAACTTGGTCTTTTGGGACCTTCCAACGATGCAGAATGCGTTCTCGGATGTAAATAACCACTTCTCAGATCAATTAACATGCTTCTAAACTATCAACGCTGACTTTTCTTGTCAGATTTCAATTTTAATCCCGAAGGGGGCATGGTATTGCACATCATTCAAAGTCTATAAATCAAATTCTATCGATCAAATCTATCAATATCTTTCATCAGTGATCAAGATAACAATCACGTCTAGTCACTGATTCATCAAAAGTCCTCATCGCTCGGGGCAAATCTATCATCACTTGGGGCATATCAGATTCATCGATCCATATCAATCTGGTATTCTCCTAATCTTGTAAACTGTATCAGTTTTTGCAACCATCAGATCATAGTGTTCTTTCCTTGGTTCTTCGACAACTGAAGGGTTTGGATGTGATACTTGCTAGTTCTGCTAAGACAATTGAGTCTAGAATGGTTCACTCACTTCTTATCAATCCTAAGGTTCAAAATCAGGCATTTTGACACTTTTTCGCAATCATAGGTTCATTTGCTGCTACAGTGAACATTATCTTTGGTCATTCAAGACCTATTATCTCCATATCAATTCAATATCAATCAGCTTCTATCTCATATCAATTATCAATTTCAAACATCAGTTTCATATCTTTATCAAACACAGACTATCTTTGAACCACTGCGCTTTGCACAGTAATTCAAAGAGGGGCAAAATGTAATACCCCAAAAATGGGCTATAAGTTCATTAACCTCCTACATCGACAAATCGAACAAAATCGATATCAAAGTCCTAATCTAAGGCACATCTAAACATCATCAAATCTAATTGATTATCTTAAATTTTGCATCGGAGAATATTCCTAGTAATATTCCTAATTATCTTAATTATCTTTAATTTTATAATTATTTGGCAATAAATCACATTTATCCTAAAGTTTGATTAATTGAATATTTTCATATTTAATTAATTAGATTTAATATTTGCCACTTAATTATGTAATTAAATTTAATTATATCTATTATTAATTGTATTATTTAATTTTGGCAATAAATCTAATATCATATGAATAATTGATTAAATTCTTATTTAATTAATTAAAGCAAGTTGTCATTATTTAATAATATAGTTTTTAATAAAATTTTGATTAAATAATTGATTAACCCATAAATCAATTGTTTTATTTTTAAAAGCAGTTAAGTTGGAAATAAATCACTTTATTATTAAATTAATTCATAAATAAAACATGCACAATCATAAAAGCAAACAACTATCAATTATCAATTAAAGCTAAACTCTATTTTGAGTTAAAACTTAGCTTTTGCATGTTTTTGTGAGTTAATTATCTTTTATTTAAAAATAACTCAAAAATCAAGTTAAGTTATTTGAGTGATTTATGGCTTTTTCCCATGCACCTCCAAAGCCCTGGATTTCTATAAATTAAAGGCTCAACTCTTCACAAATCATCTCATATTTTGCACAATCACGCTGGAGAATTGGAATTGAAGAATCAAAGCTCTTGCGAATCGACATCTTTGTGAGATCAATCTTATTTTTTGCATTCATATTACATATCATTGTTAGATTCATAGCATATCAGTTTTCAATAGCATTCATATCATATCAGTTTTTATCATTCTTATTGCATAGAAAATATCAAAAAATATAGATTAATTGCATTTATTCCATATCTAGAATTGCATTCAAATCCTTCATTTAGGTGTCATCTAGGTCACTGATCTCGATTACAATCTGAGAACATTAATCTCGCACCTATTAGAAGGCAGTAAATCGCTTGGTTAGATAGCTTTCAATTTTGCACGATTTTGATTATCACTAACCTCTAATGTTTTATTGAAGTGTTGTGTTTACAGATCAGGTACAATTTTCACACACACACCACCATGCTCTAAAGATATAGATTCAACAAGGTTTGAGGTCCTTTACTTGCCGCTACCCTCTGATCTTGCATAATCCATCAACTCCTAGTCAAGAACATTGAGATTCTTGACCTAGGGCTTGCTCTCAAAATTCTCTGGCTTAGTATCCTATTCCAAAGCTTTTAAAATATGAAAATAAACCCCCTTAACTTGCATTTTATAAAGAACAGAGGATATCCTATGGTTTATTTTCAAGTTAAGGCCATTTGAATGCAATAACCCAAAAAATGAGGGTTTGACAGAACAACAGATAAGAAAAAGGAATAACTTTGATATAAGGTGTCTTGAATCTACCAAATAAACTCTCAAAGCATAAGATATAAATACTCTAACTTCCACACTGGTCTGCCCTCCCTTTCACATCCGTACACTGTACAGTGCTTGAAGGAAATGCACAGAAAAGGCTCTGAAATAGTGGCTCTATCTGACAGAGAGTCCATGCTAGGCTTCATGACTAACCTAGAGCACATTCCTTGTTATGGAGGAAGTTTGAATGGTGAAGAACTTATGGAATGGATAGAGGACCTAGATAACCATTTTGACTACAAGTATCTTATTAATAACCATTTTGACTACAAGTATCTTATGGATAGAGGACCTTGATAACCATTTTGACTCATTTAGTATCTTATTGAGCTTCACTTTGTTTCGAGAATATAGTTTAATATTCTCTACTAAACAGGGCCAACCACGTGAAGGTGGAAGCTCATTTGGCCCCACCCCCCTCCCCCTAACATCACTCTACATTCCCCGTTAACATCTAACATTCATTCATTCTTTCAATTATTAATAAAATGTAACATTCAATCAATATCACATGATAACATTCATTAACACATTAGATTCGTTAACACGCAACATTCATCAATATGAAAATAAACACATAATTCATGAACATTCATTAGCACATAATTAAATTCATTGAGACATAAAATTCAGTCATTATCAATTAAGGTATTTAGATGACAATCATTTCTTTTTTCTCTTTCTAATTTTTTTTTCTATGTAAGCTCTAAGAGGAGCATCAGTGTTATCATCAATACCCCCCTCATCAGTTGTTTTGTTCTCTGTTCTTGATGATCTCAAATTCCTATGCTGCTGCAAAGGGGGGTCCTCTACAATAACAAATAAAAGAGTTAAATTTAAAATATTTAATTATAATTGTTACAAGTATTTAATTATTTTAAAGAACATAACTGTGGCGCTCTTTAATTACCTGATCTGGCCACATCATTTTGTCTAGACTCAACCTCAACATGCTCATGAGCACCGACCCCTCGATCCTCTACAGTTGCTATACAAAATGTTACATTAATCCAAACACCAATTGTAATTACATATAAAAAATTTAATAGCAAATGTATACCTCCACCACTAGGATGCACATCATGCGAACCTTCATTATGCATAGATTGTGTAGAAGGATTGTCAGGCTGCATTCCAATATCCTACACATTGTTATCATTGCTTTCTTAAAATAGATATACTCACTTTATATTAGAACTTAACATCAAATAGACTAATTGGTAAAGTATTCAATTTGAAATAAATTTCATTTAGCTTATTTACCTGTGGCTCAGATGCATCATTATTTGAACCTTGCACACTGATTTTAGCTCGTAGCCGTTCAGCCACGGCTCTATAGCCTTGTTGGAAGCCAATTCTCTTGTCCTCTTCTGTGAGGCATCTATTGAACTCTGACCCCTACATTTTTGCTTGGTATGGTGAATTTTACTTGCATTGTTTGATCAAAAAAAATTTCCTTGCAATATATAAAAAAATTGATACAAGTTTTCATTTACTAATACTTACAACTCGTGCTTGAAGTTTGGAAAAACCACCAGAGCCGAGCTTGTGTGTCCCGTGCTTTTCTAATCTTGCCTTTTTTGCCTTTGATGTGTCAGGCAATCTATGAAAAGTTTGAAATATGTTAGAGACCAGTACAGGAAAAATTTAGAGGTTAATTAGTACATAATTACAGGAAAAATTTAGAGGTTAATTAGTACATAATTACATTCTCAAAAGTATCACATACCTTGCTCTACTCTCTACTGGCGTAATTCCTTTTTTCATGTCAGCTTTATACTTTCCATCCAAAATCAAAGCCTGCCACTCAGCCTCAAGAACACAGGGTGGACACTCGTGCCTTGGGTTAACCTCTAAATATTTCCTGTACTGGTCCCTAATATACTTCAAACATAAACCAGCTTTTTCAAGGAGCTTGTTTCTCTCGAATGCATGAGGTCCAAAAAGCTGGGTCATACTATGTACAAGATCATCCTTCAACTTTTTATCTTGGTTATTCCACCTTTTAAGTAAAAAAAAACATGTTAGACTCATAAATGAAGAGAAGCTACCTTTAATATAGTTCAAGAAATTGATGAAAAGGAAAACTATTCTAGCAATGATATGAAATCAAAATAGTGGTTTGGGGTTTTAGTTAGGATATGATGTTCCACCATGTACGTAGGGTGGGCCCGAATATCCGCAAACACTCGTCACCAAGTTTTTGCCAAAAAATATCATTCCCTACAAAATAATCATGGGATCATTAGTCGATGAAGAGTGATCAAAAACTAAATTACTATTATATCACTATAGAATAATAATAACTTTAAAGTACCTGGAACTTTCGCTACTTTTAAGGGAATGCCTTCATCGTCGGTGATGATCAATACGCAATCCTTCACCGTTCCCGTACTAGGAACACGGGAACATCCAGGAAATGATGTTGCATCAGGACTTGTTGCATCTCCTATTGCAAAAAATGAAAACCATTATCAAATGCCTCCAAGAAATAATACTTCAAGGGAAATAAATTGGTGCAGAGCACCCATGGCACAAACACAATCAAGGGATCTACATCGTAAACACATAACACTTAAACACATAACAAAAGAGAGAAAAAGAGGGATTTGTGTACCAGTAGATGGTGCAACAGTTGGTGCATTTAGGCTGTGTGTTGTTGACATGGCAGTCGGCAAGACATTTGTGGATGTCCTGGATGGAGGCAGCGTTGTCATATCATCATGGAAAGGAGCTGAAGAATAAAATTGTTAGAGCATGCATAAATATAGAACGCGTGGACTAGCATGGACAAGATTGTTAGAGCATTAAAAAAAAAGATTGTTCGAGCATGTATTGTCAATGATTATGATCATTCCTATATATATTCAGTGGAAAACACAAGTGGGGAATGGAACATGTGATCTACCTGAACCACTTGCAATACCAGCCTCATCATGGGAATGGGGTTCAAAATTACGCAAATAACTCTGTAAAGACAATGCATCCATATTTTAATTAATGTCATAAAAGAGCATAACATAAAAACCATTATTGAACTCTTGTAATAATTAAAAATTTCATTAATACTTACTTTAAAGTTTTCAGAAGTGCACAACAACTCAGTTGCCCTGTCTTTTATTTCCTGAGTCTGAGGATGTATGGATACCAAACGTAGAAGTTCTTTCCCAATTTTCTTTAGCAGCTTGTATGGATACCAACTCGTCAATAAGAGGCTCAATATATACATTCATATCTTTAACTTGATATTTACCTACTTGAATGAACAGTAACATTACATAATTATTGTGACCATTTTACTGTAAGATTTGTAAGTACATGTAAATTAATAACTATCAAATGATAAAATACCTGGAACAATCATTGCCAACATAATGTGCTCCCTCTTTATTGACATCCACGGAGGAATGTTATTGTTGATAACAAAAATAGGCCACACCGAGCAAACAGATCTCATCTCTCCAAATGGATTGACACCATCTACTACCAATGAAAGCCTGAGATTACGAGGTTCTTCTTTGAAGTGTTTCCACTTTTCCTCTATGTGCATAAATGCTGAACCATCCGCAGGGATTCAAATAATGTCATCTCGACTTCTATTGCGTGCATGGTAATCCATAAATTGTGCCAAGCTAGTACACCTGAATAATTGTCGCATCCGTGGAATAATAGGGATGTAACGAAGAACCTTATGAGGCACCTTTTTTGTTATTCGATCTGTTCGATATCTACTCGTATGATATACAGGGCATTGTGTTGCAAATTCATGTTCTTTATAATATATAATATGATCATTGGGACAAGCATGTATTGCTTGATACTCCATTCCAATATCTTTCATAATAGCAGATAATTCTCGATATGAGCGAGGTAGAATATTTGATGGTGGTAACAAAAACTCGCTTATCAATCTACAGCAAAAAATATAAGTTGTTAATATAAACAATATTAGTGGTACATTATTCACCCTTTGTTAACTATAAAGACATATATGACATACCTTAACATACGTGACATTGTTATGTTGGATAAACCATTCATAACCTTCAAGTTCAACAACAACAATATAGCAGAGAGAAGATTTGTTTGGGAGTCTTTGTATAGGGGCTCGTATGCCTTCTCAAGTAGAGGTACATCGAGGCTATCATCATCATCATGATCAGATCCGCTTGGACTAAATGTGTCATGGATCAATGTATTTATACCATCATCTTCAATTGTGTTTTCTGGCGCATGATCATCATCTTCCATGGGATCATTATCTTCACCTTGGATATTCGCACCCCCATGTTCCTCCATATCATGTACTTCCCTGGGGAGATCAACCTATATAAAATTGATTAACATAAATAAACCATGATCTTCAACTCATCATCAAGTGATTTCATATGTATATAAATTGTTAAAATGATATAATGAACAACTTACCAGTGGATGATAGTCATGCCCCCCTTCAATGTGACCATTCTCCCTACAATGTCTCTTAACTGTTTTGATTAGCAGTCTTCTACGGTTTAAGCCCTTACAAATTTTGCAGGGACAATAACATTTTCCATCACCTTTTCTTTTCAAGTTAGACCACAATCTAGCGATTGTCTCCCTATTTTGTTCTTCACTTATATTATCTGACATGATCGTTCTTTGCAGGAAGCAAAAATTGGGCTATGAAAACTTTGGTCTACAACTTTCAGTGACTAAGCAAAATTGTCAAAAGTACACAAATCTTCTTAGACCTAGTTAAACCCTTTAATATTTTAAAAGTCTAGTTAAAATATACATTAGATTAAAAAATATACAATTTTCATGCCTGAGCGCGCGGCTACGACTAGTGCAATGGTCTTCTTGCTTAGCTCTAGAAGCTCTCTAGCAATCAAAACATATAAGCTACAAGGCCTAACAGCAATTTCAAAACATATAAGCTACAAGGCAAGACATATTACATGACATGGCAAAAGGATTAAAATATACATTAGATTAAAATATATACAATTTTCAAACCTGAGCGCGTGGCTATAACTCATGCAATGGTCTTCTTGCTTAGCTCTAGAAGCTCTCCAGCAATCAAAACATATAAGCTATTAGAATTCATTAACTTTCTGTAATTGGAAAACTCTATTTGATATTAGACCGTAAACTACTACTATTCTCTCCATAAGAACTAAGTACAAAATTCTTTCAAGTTCACATCCATGATTCCCTTTAGATTAAAATATACAGCAAAAATAAGCTAAAAGTCTAGTTAAAATATACATTAGATTAAAAAATATACAATTTTCAAACCTGAGCGCGCGGCTATAACTCATGCAATGGTCTTCTTGCTTAGCTTTAGAAGCTCTCCAGCAATCAAAACATATAAGCTACAAGGCCTAATAGCAATTTCAAAACAAGGGTCATCAAAAGAACCAAAAACAATGTGTGCAAACAATACCTTGTGAAGTGGTATAGACAATTAGAAGATGCTACTATGTGCTAGGGAACTTCTTAGAACTGTTGGTATATTCTTACAACTTGTTACACCTAGGATATTCTTCTCTATAGATGCTACTGTGTGCCGTGGTCCAAATGGGCCCATAAATGTGGTTGAATAGCAATACATTCAAGTGGCAATTACACAAGGGATAGTCACTGTGAGATATCCTCATGTGTGACTGTCCTTGTCACAAATGAGGACATCTCACAGTGACTGTCCCTTGTGTAATTGCCACTTGAATGAGGTCAGTCACTGTAAAGATAACATGATAATGTACACATACAATGAGTTTACATTATCATGTTGTCTTTACAGTGGCTGCCCTCATGTTGTATATTCTTCTCTGTAGATGCTACTACGTGCTAGGGAACTTCTTAGAACTGTTGGTATATTCTTACAACTTGTTACACCTGGGATATTCTTCTCTGTAGATGCTACTGTGTGTCATGGTCCAAATGGGCCCATAAATGTGGTTGAATAGCAATACATTCAAGTGGCAATTACACAAGGGACAGTCACTGTGAGATGTCCTCATGTGTGACTGTCCTTGTCACAAATGAGGACATCTCACAGTGACTGTCCCTTGTGTAATTGCCACTTGAATGAGGAACAAGGAGGAAGTGATACAATAATAGGGGGGTGATCATTTTAAAATGTGTTGGACATAGATATGTCCTCATTTCTGGGTATTTTAGCTCTCTAACAGCTGAATACCAGATTAAATAATAATGACAAAAGAAAAATAAACCCAACGTACTCAGAAATTGTAGCTGTGATTTTGCGGAGGGAATCTCTCTCGGTGCTGTTGAAAACACAAATGACAACCCGCTTGATTTCACGGAGGGAATCTCTCTCGGTGCTGTTCAAAACACAAATGACAACCCGCTTTGTTCAAAACACAAATGATAACCCGCTTGATTTCGCGGAGGGAATCTCTCTCGGCGCTGTTGAAAACACAAATGACAACATTCCTTTTTTTTTTTGCACTTATATCCCAACCAACATAAGGTCCATTTGTAATACAACATGATAATGTACACTTACAGTGAGTGTACATTATCATGTTGTCCTTAGAGTGACTATCCTCATTTGTTGAAGAAGAAAAGCATTAATGTGGCTGAATAGCAATACATTCAAGTGGCAATTACACAAGGGACAGTCACTATGAGATGTCCTCATTTGTGACTGTCCTTACAGTGAGTGTACATTATCATGGTGTCTTTAGAGTGACTGTCCTCATTTGTTGAAGAAGAAAAGCATTAATGTGGTTCAATAGCAATACATTCAAGTGGCAATTACACAAGGGACAATCACTGTGAGATGTCCTCATGTGTGACTATCCTTGTCACAAATGAGGACATCTCACAATGACTGTCCCTTGTGTAATTCAAGTGGCAATTACACAAGGGACAGTCACTGTGAGATGTCCTCATTTGTGACTGTCCTTACAATGAGTGTACATTATCATGTTGTCTTTAGAGTGACTGTCCTCATTTGTTGAAGAAGAAAAGCATTAATGTGGTTCAATAGCAATACATTCAAGTGGCAATTACACAAGGGACAATGTCATGAGCCGTGACATATTGAACTTAGTATAATAATAAAATGATTAGATGATATATAATAATCTATTATTAACGGTATATAACAATAATATATAATTATTATCAAAAGATAATAATAATATATAGTTAGCATAATAAGTAATATGTTAATTAAATAATATTAAAATATTAATAAATAATATAATTATGATTATAATTATAATATAAATTAATAATAAATAATTATTAATAAATTATATATATTATATTATAATAATATATTAAGTAATAATATTAAATCAATTATTGATATAATAATTTTAATATATAAATAATATTAATAAACCTCTCAATATAAAACAATATGTTATCACTATAATAATATTTATTATAATATTATTAATATTACTAACATCATTAATTATAATATTTAATAATAACAATAACATTAATAATAATAATAATAATAATAACGTTTAAAGCAATATCGAATATCTGTAATCGATATACATCTACATTAAACATCTGCATTATCTATCACGATGAGGAATGAAGAAGTGATACAACAATACTAGTCATTACACATCGATACCATGAGAGGATGATTAATGAACCAAATACTATGAAGTCAAGATCAACATGATATGAATAAGGGATAGGTCGCTATGGGTTTCAGAAGATGTATTGATAAGCAAGAAGGATAACCATTCATATATTATAAATAATCATTAATTGCACAAGTTTAGACAATGACATATCTGATAAAGCAATATCAAACATGAAGACCCGCTAGCAAATATGCACCATCACTTCCTATGTTATCATGACAATAACAGAAACTAGATTGAATTCTACTATCTATATCAATAGACACCACATAGGAGGATATCGACTAAAGGATTGAAAGATTATCGATTGTCTGAGATAAACCACATCTTGTAGAAACACAAAAGCATCAGTGATTATATCACAAGCTATTGATGAATGAGGCATCAGTCATGGATAATAAGTACAATGTATCCTTAAGTATTAACAAGAATGGAAGTCAATTTGAAGATCAAACTCCATTACCAGCAATCAACCAATAAATGGACAATTATCAGAAAATGATATCGACTTATATCAGAGTAGAAAGATTGGATATAATCATAACAATATGGGATAAGGCAAGAGTTAATATCGATTGACTAAATACTAATGATAGTTAGACCAAACTAATACAAACACAATGGATGTTAACTACTGGTTGCACTACCAATTAGGGAAGATTACCTTCATAAAAAGATTTGATATTGAGTCAATCTGGGAGTTATCTATGATCAAAAAATAATGAAATAATATTATGTGAACTGTCGGATTATGGAAAGGTGTGATTAACAAAGGGACATGGAGGAAGAAACAAGACACATCTCATTCATAGCATCTCTTCATTTGTTAAAGACAATATAAGAATGCATTCTCGTTAGTCACTCAAGGCATCATTAGAACTTTATTTACTTATCCATATTTGGATATACTCAATAGAGCATCTACCTTTGGCAGTTTGGTTTCAAGTTTATCATTGCAGATCAGAGACAACACCATGATTGCACAGATAGAAAGGATAGTCAGAAACAGCATCAATATTTGAAGTTGCAAGCATATAATTCAGAATCTGAAATAGCAACATATCACTCATAGCAATATTACACATTTGCATAATTACATCATCATATCAGACACAGCAAATACATTGCTGTAAGCAATACTTATTGATTGTATATCGATATTGTTTATATCAGACATAGCATCATTATACTATCACTATAAGTGATAGGAAACATCATATTCATAGCATATTTCATATCATTATATCCGACAGTGCTATTAAACATATTGGTATCAATATCATCTTGCACACATATTGTGATTGAATCTGAAATAGCGGTTGATATCTTAAGTAACCTCCATTACTTAGTTTAATTGTAAGTATCTGATAGAGTAAGTCTGAGAAGTGGAGTAATTGTTCCTATTTTCCAAGTTAGCCAAAAAGGGGACATTACAGACAATCACTGTGAGATGTCCTCATGTGTGACTGTCCTTGTCACAAATGAGGACATCTCACAATGACTGTCCCTTGTGTAATTCAAGCGGCAATTACACAAGGGACAGTCACTGTGAGATGTCCTCATTTGTGACTGTCCTTACAGTGAGTGTACATTATCATGTTGTCTTTAGAGTGACTGTCCTCATTTGTTGAAGAAGAAAAGCATTAATGTGGTTCAATAGCAATACATTCAAGTGACAATTACACAAGGGACAATCACTGTGAGATGTCCTCATGTGTGACTATCCTTGTCACAAATGAGGACATCTCACAATGACTGTCCCTTATGTAATTCAAGTAGAAATTACACAAGGGACAGTCACTGTGAGATGTCCTCATTTGTGACTGTCCTTACAGTGAGTGTACATTATCATGTTGTCTTTAGAGTGACTGTCCTCATTTGTTGAAGAAGAAAAGCATTAATGTGGTTCAATAGCAATACATTCAAGTGGAAATTACACAAGGGAAAATCACTGTGAGATGTCCTCATGTGTGACTGTCCTTGTCACAAATGAGGACATCTCACAATGACTGTCCCTTGTGTAATTCAAGCAGCAATTACACAAGGGACAGTCACTGTGAGATGTCCTCATTTGTGACTATCCTTACAGTGAGTGTACATTATCATGTTGTCTTTAGAGTGACTGTCCTCATTTGTTGAAGAAGAAAATAATTAATGTGGTTCAATAGCAATACATTCAAGCGGCAATTACACAAGGGACAGTCACTGTGAGATGTCCTCATTTGTGACTATCCTTACAGTGAGTGTACATTATCATGTTGTCTTTAGAGTGACTGTCCTCATTTGTTGAAGAAGAAAAGCATTAATGTGGTTCAATAGAAATACATTCAAGTGGCAATTACACAAGGGACAATCGATCACTGTGAGATGTCCTCATGTGTGACCTTTGTGAAGGCAAGTGCCAATTTGTACCCAAGTTACCAATATTGTGGCAAAAGTGGGAATGAAGCATTTAGGGGTCAAATTGGGCAAAGAAGTGTAGAAGTGGCCTATGTGAGGTCTAAATAGCCTAACTAAGTCATGGTTAGGGTCTTATGGTGTTTGAACAATAAGTTTTGAACCAAAATCCCAAAGGTTGTAACAAGTTGTCAATGTTGTCATTCACAACATTGACAACATTTGTGCAAGGGAGCATTTTCGAGTAAGATGGTTATGTAACTATATGAAACCATTGAATTAGGAATCAGATCAACTATAAGAGGCCTCCATTGATCTGTGCAAAAGGTTGGGGGGAAAAACATTTGGAATTAAGAAGATTTGTAGAGTAACACGGTTTTAGTGAATTCTTGAGTTTTTTTGTTTCTTTGTTTTCAGTTGATTAATGGATTAGATAGCTCGCAGTGTCTATTGGAAAAGTTAGTACAAGTTGTTTTTTTATTCTGTGTTGTGTTTTTTTTGAGTTTTGAAGCATTCCAACTAGTTTGTTAATTCTTTTGTTAAGTACCCTATCATTGGTTTGAACCAGGCAGGTTGAACAAATGGAGTCTTAGCTCATCATTCCATTGTCAATTTTGTACGGGCTCTTGGAATGGGTGAGGAGACTCCATGTACTATATGTTTGGAAGGAGGGGCCCTGGGAAGCTCATTTTCTATGTTTGCAATGATGTCCTAGGTGAGTCAGTTGAGCACAGTTAGGGATGACAAATCATTACAAGAAGATTACAACAAGTTGAATGCATTGGTTGCTTCAACTAAAATCTCATGGAGAGGTAGACACACATCTAAAGAAGCCCCAAGTCAAATTAGAAGATTGGGTGAGTTTCTTTGGCTGCTAAGAAAACAAACTCTTAGTCAGACTGTCCAAGTTGTATCAAAATACTTGTTTTCAGGCATGGCTGTAGCAGTTGGTGTACAAAAAATCTAGGAGGAGAAGACCTTAGATATCTTGGAGTTCTCAATAAAGGGCATCTGAATCCTAAGCCCTTTAGGTGGCTTAATATAAACAAAAAGGCTTGACAAAGGCCTAATTGCTAGCAGCCTATTTTTGGGTGCAATTGGCATGGTTTGATGAACTGGATTGAAGTACTGATGAAAAGTATAGGTGAAGGAGTAATATTGAAACCAATAGAGGTCCTAGTGGCCAGCCTCTCCATGGAGTAAAGTTCTAGTTGAATGTGTTTCAATTTGTGAAGACAAGACTAGGAGTGTCCTAGTAGCTAGATTGGTATTGAGCAGAGTTCGTTGTATTTCTTGTTGGTGTGCACTAGTTGAAGAAGTGGGATCTTGGGTAGAGATACCTAAAGAGTGTAGGGATAGTTGAGTACCCTATCAAGTCAAAACATTGGCCTAAAGAGACCCTAGTGAAGGATAGGGAGTGAGCAAGACAAAGTGTTACATCAATTAACAAGATCATTTTTTGGTAATTGTGTACATTATCATGTTGTCTTTACAGTGACTGTCCTCATTTGTTGAAGAAGAAAAGCATTAATGTGGTTCAATAGCAATACATTCAAGTGGAAATTACACAAGGGAATATCACTATGAGATGTCCTAAGTGTGACTGTCCTTGTCACAAATGAGGACATCTCACAGTGACTGTCCCTTGTGTAATTGCCACTTGAATGAGGACAGTCACTGTAAAGACAACATGATAATGTACACAAGTACCGTGAAGGTAGTCGCAAGTTAGGGCTGTTTCATTGCATACCCAAAACAATGAAGACATTACAGTCCACAAAACGTTTGTGCTTGAAAGATGAACAAATAAAATTAAACTTCTAAATAACCAAAGCCGCTAACAATAAATTCAACACAGATATGTCCTCATTTCTGGGTATTTTAGCTCTCTAACAGCTGAATACCAGATTACATAATAATGACAAAAGAAAAATAAACCCAACGTACTCAGAAATTGTAGCTGTGATTTCGCGGAGGGAATCTCTCTCGGCGCTGTTGAAAACACAAATGACAACGTTCTTGTTTTTTTTGCCCTTATATCCCGATGTGATTTCGCGGAGGGTTACGGTGCTGTTGAAAACACAAATGACAACGTTCCTTTTTTTTTTTGCCCTTATATCCCGACAACATCGCAATTGCAAGTTAGGGTTGTTTCACTGCATACCCGAAACAATGAAGACGTTACGGTCCACAAAACGTTTGTGCTTGAAAGATGAACAAATAAAATTAAATTTCTAAATAACCAAAGCCGCTAACAATAAATTCAACATAGATATGTCCTCATTTCTGGGTATTTTAGCTCTCTAACAGCTGAATACCAGATTACATAATAATGACAAAATAAAAATAAACCCAACATACTCAAAAATTGTAGCTGTGATTTCGCGGAGGGTTACGGCGCTGTTGAAAACACAAATGACAACGTTCTTGTTTTTTTTGCCCTTATATCCCGATGTGATTTCGCGGAGGGTTACGGCGCTGTTGAAAACACAAATGACAACGTTCTTGTTTTTTTTGCCCTTATATCCTGATGTGATTTCGCAGAGGGTTACGGCGCTGTTGAAAACACAAATGACAACGTTCCTTTTTTTTTTTGTTCTTATATCCCGACAACGTCGCAATGGCGACGTTGCCAAATGTATTGTCGTCGCAAATTACGACGGTGTCGGGCTATATCTGAAAAAAAAAAGCCAAAACCGCATGACATTTGCCTGTCGTCGCAATTTCACCCCAAATGTATTAGTGGGTATTAGAAAATGTAAATACCTTGTTAGGTTATTTGGAGAGTTTGGAAGTAATTTTCTGATTTTAGGGTGAGAAGGGATATTAGACAGGCCTAGAAAGGCTATAGAAGAGAAATGGTTGAAGTTGAGTTGATTAGAGTGAATGGGAAGTTGGAACATGGTAAATAGACCATGATAAGATGATCTATGGTGTTGGGAACAAGGTGAGAGGTCTAGTTGGAGTTTTGGCATGGTGGAGGCACTAGGTGCACTAGGTGGCCTAGGATGGCGTTGGTGCTAGAAGGCATTGGAACAAGGAAATAAGGAAGTTAAATTGAGTAGTATGGTTATGGGAGTGACATACAAAGCTAGATAACTCTACTAGATCCTTGAGTGAGGTTAACTCCTTGAGTGGATTCCAAGTTTCTTGTTGAATCCTCGAATTGAGTTAGTCTCCTTAGGGTGATAGTGGAGGGCTCTGCATCACAGTCCTAGAATGATAGTTTGATAGTTTGGAGCCAAGCAATGCAAGTGCATTGGGTGAAGCCTAGACAGTGGATCCTTATGAAGGATATTTGATGTGAGAAGATTGTCTCACTTGTTGCTAATTGTTCTTGTATTTCTATAAGGGTACGGGTTCAGTGTGTCTTACACACCACCTATGCATCACATTCATGTTCTAATAAAGTATAAATCATATAGTATCAATAAACATCAATAAACATACAAGCATAACTATAAGGCATGGGAAATTTACAAAGCATAAGACACCCACATAAAAGTAAATTAGTATACATCAATACACCAAACACATGAATTGTATACCTAAAACATAAAAAACATATATTCGTAGGGCATGAAGCCAAATATATATGTCCAATAATGTCATACATTAAATATATTCAATACAGTTAAACTAGGTTCCTCAAAGTCAAATGGATGTACAACATATCACTTATACAATATACAAAAAATATGTCCACTAATGCCATATAGGCATACAATCTATATCCCTAATCTAGTCCTTTCCCGCCAGGGGAAGAAAACAAATCCTGAGTTGTCTTCGATCATCATGTCGATGGAGATGCAGTGGATGCTATAGTCTTCCGAGTGCGCTCACTAGTCCTCCTATCTAGACTCTTCTGTAGCTTGAGGTCATAAAAAAAAAATTAAGCATCAATAACTAATATACATCAAAATTGAATTATACAATGACATAAAATTGAATATTCGCTTTCCGCTAGCAAATAGTCACTATGTACATCCACCAAAGGCGCATGCTGACGATCTGGAGTAATAAGTCCCTACACCAATTATCAAAATAATAATTAAAATACATACATGAATATCATTATAAAATTAAATAAAAACTATTAAAATAACAATTAAAATTAAGTGATCTCTTTCATACCTTAGTCAGTGCTTTAGAACTAGCTACTGCTGTAGCTACTCCACAATCCAAAGTATCACGAACAGAAGGAGGAGTCTCTGATGTCAATAACTGAAAATGAAACAACAAAAGTATTATGTAGTTTTCAAGATTACATATATTGTTTACAACCCTACTAATGAATAAATGATACCTCCGTGAAGGTTCCACCACGTCCTTTGGTGTGTGGTGTCGATGTTGAAGCTCCAAAATTCAACTAGTGCACATGTACATGAAAAATTATAAGATAACCATTCATATAATAATGTACTACTGACATGTTAATTATAATGCATTATTACATATATACCTTTGGACTCAATGGTGACATCACAAAGCTAGGTGAAATAATGTGATCACCGTAATGACCACTTTACCTTTGGATTTTAATCATAATTTGTCTAGTAATTTAGTTATTCATTCATTTATTAATTAAATATAATCAATTAAATCAAATTAACATGAAAATAAAGACACCTCAAGGAAAGTGGCACGATGCCCTTCACTGTCTGTTGTGAATGTCGATGGTCCACCAGTGAACTAATGCACATACACAATAAGTTGTGATACAATTATTCATATAATTACATAATAATCAAATATATTAATTAAAAAAATTTATTCAATACATACTTGTGGAATTGAATATGATGAGTAGAAGGGGATAGGAGGATCATTGCCACTGCCACCACCACTAACACTCTTGCCCTAAATTTTGATCATAATCAATAGATACTAAATTAATTAGTTATTCTTTTATAAATGAAATATGATCAAAGCAATTTAATGAACTTGAAAATATTTACGTGTGTGTCAATGCCAAATGTCATATTTAGAAAATTATCAGTCATCATTCCAGGATCCTCTTCCTCTCTCTTAGTAGTACCAAATGTGCACAAGCATCCACATGACTGACAAATATGCCACGTCAAAGATTGACCATGGTCACCCTCAACTAAAGGAGTGGCACACTGAATGAGAGTCTCTGTCAGAGCACTAATCGTGCCTAGTGTGTCTGCCTCTACATGTTCCTAAACACCGGAAGGAATACTAACATGATCCACCTGTGGCTTGCCAATAGGAACCCTAGGTGCATTAGGGTCACGATGTGCCCCCGCCCTATCAAATGATGACCCCCCTCCTCTACCCTGAGAATCTAGATAGTCAAAATAATTTGGCACCTCCTTGAGTACAAACTCGCAATAGAGTTTCCTCAAGAAATATATAGGAACCTCATGATTGTTACAAGGAGGCAAATCAAAGACCATCTACCATCTCTCCCAAAAGTTTTTTTTAATGTCTTCATTTAAGCACCAATGAATTGGGAACCTCCTTCTTGTAGTTCTAAGAGTATCTATGTCCCCTGGTTTTTTAAAGAGTTTGCAAATGTCATCTTTTGTGATTTTTTCTTTTTTATGTCCACATAAGATAATTTATTTGCATAATATTGTTTTTGTTCTTCTCTTTTATCCTACCATAAATTAATTTGCCCACTAACCGAGCTTACGTGGGTCAAGATTGCTTCCAATGATTTTGCAAGTCTTTCCCTTCCAAGATTTGTACCAATAGAATCTTTTAACCTCTTAATTAAAGATTCTAATTATTTTTTCCCTCTTTCAATTTGGTTGATCAAATTTTCTTGTGTTCCAGGAGGAGGTTTCTCGATTGGTGGAGGCAGTTGAGGTTTATTTTCTTGGTTATTTTCTTCATTTTTTTCTTCATTCATTTCTTCATGAGGAGACGGAGGGTTTGGTTGAGGGAGATTATTTCTTCATGGCAATTAAAAAAACTAGATTTTAAAATCTTAATTACACATAAAATCTAAGAAAACAAATTTTAACAAAACTAAAATTTCAATACAAATAAGAGGCATGGGCTGTAAAAACACTTACCTTTTCTTCCGGATCGAGCTTGATGACGTCGTGGAGCCATTTGTATAAAAATTGATGGATGAATGAATGAAAAAAATGGATTCAACAAGCACAAGGATTTTGCGTATGTGCTTGGGAAGCTCTTTTTTGCTGCAAACGTGGGTTTGTGGAAAGAAAAATGAGCTTTCCCAAATGCAACAAACACTATAAAGTGTTTTTACAAAGCGCATGCATGCTGATGAGAGCCATTTACGACCCATTCTATGACATATTTTAATCCATTTCATTGAGTTTCATACTTACTTCCCTATTCCATTTCCATCCCATTTCATTCCATTTTCCTATTTTACGTTGCATATGATTTAATATATATATAAGTAGTATTTATTATAGTTTTGGGATTAAAATATAGAAAATATATTATTGATTGTTTTTACTAATAAAAATTATAATCCTAAGCCTTTAGAAAACCAAGCTTGCAGCATATAAATTATAGGAACTTTCTGCTACAGGAGCTTTCCGATCTTCTTGTCGCCTTCTTCACCAGAATCTGCTATCTAAACAATTGTTCCTGTCATTTTCCATGTGGATTTATTTGATTATCCACTTCAAAATTTCATATATTGTCATGCATGTTGTGTGATTACCCAATTATTTCAACAACTTTGTTGAGGATTACGGAAAAGAATGCATTTATTCGCTTTAAGGAGGATCTCCAAATATTATAGTATCCTATTATTATTTGCTTTAATAGGTGGCTGGTATCCAAGATTTTGTACAGATTATTATGACATATCTTTTCTTATTTATAGCCACAGTTATAACAAATTTGTTTTATTATGTGGCCAACAAATAATATATTATGTAAACCAATTATTTTCAACTTGTTGGCCACATTCAAAAACAAATTATCTATTTTAATATTATTTGTTACAAGCTGCAATAATATAAGCAGCATATGTAAACATTGAATGTAATTCATTAGTATCAAATTGTTAAGAAATAAAATCATCATGCTGATTGTTTCCATCATAGTTTTGTAAGCTTTATCTCTGTCATCTGATGGGAGTAAGGGCACCCACTCTCCAGCAGCTGATAGACTGTAAATAATTTATTCTACTATGTTTTGACATTTGTTTATTATGTTTTATATTGTTATGTTTGATAGTTTAATAATTTTTGTTAGTTAATATTATATGTCTATATTCAATAAGTGTTAATAATCTATTTTTATTTCTATGTTGCAGATCTAGTTGATATGGCTTTCAAATTTGATTTCTATTATAATCTGTCTTAATTTCTGTACTGTAGTTCCTGTCGCATTTCTGTATTGTAGTTCCTGTAGAATTTTAATCATAGAATTAGAAGAGAAAGTATTGTGCATTAAGGAATTATTTTATCAGATTAACCATCCATATCTTATGCACGTTTATGGTCTGTAGATCAGTTTTATTTGTATTTGAGAGTTTTGTTTTCTAGATTATTAGATCTATTGAAACTGTTATTGCCAGAAAATTATAGTTCCTATCGCCAAGAAGTGACAGTTCCTGTTGCCAGAATTATTTTAGTTTGCTGCAAATTTATTCTTGTGTGTTCTAGATGCATTCATAATCGCTCCTCTCACAATCGGCACCCCTTGATGGTATATTACCCGGACATCTTTCACAAGCTACGCCCCCAGATTGACATGAATAGACCAAGCTAGAAATCATATTAATTTATATTAAATCTTTCTTATTATTTACCCTAGTGTTGGCCTATCACATGCTATAGGGTGCACACACTTTGTAAAAACACTTTTTAGTGTTTTACAAAGCGTGTGCGCCCTATAGGGTGCACACGCTATGCTTTAGATTGCCCAAGCCTAAGGCTTGGGCAACCCAAGCTATAGCGCGTGCACCCTATAGGGCGCATGCACTTTAGTGTGTACGCACTATGGTTGATGGGGGACCAAAAAGCAAAGTGGCACCTTTTTGGTCCCCCATCTTTGTGCATATACCCGTGGATCCAATCCCAATAATAGCTCTAGGAATATTGTCACCCAATCTGACAACTCCACCATTGCACATATTTATTTTTACAAATCTATTCTTATCTCCTATCATGTGTTGTGAGAAACCACTGTCTATAATCCAATCATCCTTTTTGTAAACATGAGACACTAATGTTTTTTCTTCTCTGATAGGTTTATCTTCTTTAATTACTACAAATCCAAGTAGTTCATTTATCTCATCATCATCATTAGATGCACCATCATTAGCATAATAACATTATTTATCTTTGTTGTATTTCCCATATTTATATTTATGTCTAGGAACTCTAGTTGGACATCTAGAAGAAAAATGACCAGTCTTATTATGGTTAAAGCATTTTATAGGTTACTTTCCTTCAAATTTATCTTGGCCCTTTCTTTCTCTACTTGCGATCAAGGCTAAGAAATTTTCATCCACACTCTTTTCAAGCTTTTCAATCTCTTTCCATTCATCAGCATAATCTCCTAACTCTTCGGTGTACTTACTTGATTTGTTAGCACCTGCAGAACTTGTCCCTGCATCTCTATTTTTGTGCACTAACACCTTGAAAGTTGTCTCCACCTTAGCTAAGGCATCCTTAAGCTCTACGGTCTCAAAGGTAGTTATCTTGGATAATAACATCTCCCTTGTGAAACCTTTGGTCAATGATATGATCTCCTCTATGGAATGCACTTTAGTTTTGTACACTAGTGTCAAAGATCTTAGGATCTTTGCAATGACTTCTTCCTCGGTGTAAATTCCTCCATTGTTCTTGATCATTGTTACACATTTTGTAACCCTTTGAACAAACACTCTTACTATTTCATCTTCTTGAACATCTGAAGGGTCTTCATCCTCACTCTCTAATTTTGAAGTTTAGCTCCTTTGGTATATGAATCTCCTTCATATAGTGCTGACAACCTTACCCATATATCATGTGCCTTGTCTAGATCTCTGATCTCGGAAAATTCACTATCAGATAATATTCTTATCAATGCTTCTTTGGCTATCATGTTGCATTGAAACATATTCTTTTCAATCAGATGTGAGAGGGTTTTCCAACTCATCTTCAGTCTTGAGTGATGCATCTTTCTTGGTTATCATCCAATAATCTAAGCCCAAATAGAAAAAATGAGTCTTCATTTTTTCCCTCCATGCAACAAATTTTTTTCATCAAACTTTGGACTTTATTTCTTCAAGTAAGACATCCTGGATCTTTTCCTCAAGCGGTCAAGCTTTCTTTTTGAGGAACAATTTCTTTAATACCAATTATTAGAATAACAATGTCTTACACAACTGAGAGGGGGGTGAATCATTTGATAGAAAACTAATTAAACTTAACACTAGATATAATCTTATGCAAACCAGAATGAAAAACCACATCACATCATTGAACACAAGTGACACTAAGATTTATTCTCAAGGAAACCATGTTAAGGGAAAAACCCTGATGGGGATGACACCCACAAATATCTACACTATATGAATGAAACCCTATTAGGAGTTCTAATCATGTAAGGATCTGATTAATACAATAGGAAGGTCCCTATTAAAGGACAGACCCTATTAGCAGTCTCCAACCCTATTAAGAGAAATACAACTAGCCACAGGCCCAGATACAATTATAAGGTTAACTCCACCTTCAATCCTTTACACAATATTCTCTGTAATACTTGAATTGTTTGTTAGGAAAATCTGACCCTTGTGCCCAAAAGAACAACCTTCTTCCTTATTAGAAGCATGTCTTGTAGCCTTCTAGATTTCTTATTACCATCACAATCTACACTTGATCTCAAGGAAGAAACCCTTCCTTATATACAAGTTACAAATAATAATTCATCTAGAGGTGAGCCATTATAGGACCTCATTACATAACAAACAATTACATTATCCAAGGTGATGACACACAAGTCATCCCTAATCATGTTATAATAATTATAATTCACCAAGAGTTGGCTCCATCAATGATTCAATCATAAATCAATCATCTACTCGTTACTCTTCCTAGTCGGCTCCCAAATTATTCCTCACAAGAAAACAAACCATAGATGATGTCACCAATCAAAAGAACATGTTGTGATCACAATATAACTTCTTCATGATGTCTTCTGACATTTCCCAAGCGCACGTACCAAGATTCATCATCGCACAATAGTTATGTTCCAAACATTCTAACTAGGTCTAAGAAAACTATCTCTATTGATGCAACCTGTCTTTACTAAAATAGTCATATCTTTGTCCTATGATCATATAAACGTATGTGGTCATAGGGATAAGCTCAACACACATCCTGAAACATATATCCAAGTTCGTAAGAGCTATGAAAGTGTACGCTATCTGTACCACTTTCTACAGTCAGCGTGTCTAAGTTGTTCTACAATTTCTAATCCTTATGTTTGAATATATGTTAACATCAATGATAAAACTATTGAATAACAAAAATTCCTATAGGAACCTCATTTTCCTGCAGAAGGTTGTTTGTCTTCTCCCACCACCAACAGTTGAGTGGATGAAGGGCTATAGGAGGTGTGAAGGGTATTGGGTTTTGGATGAAGATAGCATGACCCTAGTTGATCTTGATTACCCTACCCTTCTAGACTCAGAGGAAGATTGGAGCCTAGACGACGTTAGGGATGTGAAGGATATTTCTAAAATTCTGGTGCATAGGCTATGCAAAGGAGATTGCCCTGTCAAGGTAAGAGTGGCTCATGCGAAGTGAATGAAAAAATAGGCGGAAGATCGACACCTCCCGATTAGGCCTGACAGTCCCTTGTTCATGGATCTCCCATGGGCCACAGTCGAGGAAGAAGACAAGGTTCTTCTAATCTGGTGGAGCCTAGATGTTTCTTTGTTTTGGTTTTTTTGGTTTGTTTCTAAATCTTTGAAAATATATTTTGAAATTATGAACATTTGTATAGTGTAACTAGCATAAGTATAGAAGCCAACAATTTTGGTGGGTGATAGATGCTAGGAGATTAGGGTATACAATATTGATGGATAGGGTTGTAGCATTATCAACAAAATAGGTTTGGGAAGTAACATTATCATTTTTTTTAAACTTCTTTTTTAAAATCAATAGAAAGAGAGCTAACCCTATCCATCTATCTAATCATAAAAAAAAATCAACCGCCTGATGCTTCTTTTTTCACGACTGCCAATGAGAATGTCAAAACAAATTACATAGATTATTTATTAACAAAGATTTTTCAATTCACTATGTAATTGTAGATGCCTTCGGTCTTAATTAATATAATAATATACATTTTACATATTTTTAACCTCGGAAAAAAAAATTAATCATTTTGAACCCTCTCCATCTCGGTTGAGAGTGGCATTTCCTGCCTTTTTTATTCTATTAATTGTTAACCTTAGATTGATTTGGGGTGCAATGTTATTAAAGCATCACACAAATTTGATGATGTTAAAATATTAATAGTATGAACTGTACTGGGGAATCAAATATTCCTCATTCCTTCTGTGCGTATATGATTCATCTCATTCCTTCTCTGCTCATAAGACTTTGACATCCAGTATATAATTGATCCGCCAAAAATAACGATGCACTCTGAGCTGGGATGATGATCAAACCTAGGCGATTTCCAGTGTTAAAGTATTGGTATAGGTGGTCTTGGAAAAATAACTTGGGTAAGTAGTCCTTTTGCATACCACTGAATCATCATATGTATTATTTTTCATTTTCTTTAAAGTAGTTTTCATTTCTTCAACCATCAAATTATTTGTTGTTGCAAGATCGGATTCAAATCTGTCAACCAATACATTCAATTCTGCAGGCTTATCAATCTGGATCGCATTCTGGAAAAGCAGAGGCAGACCCAGTTTCCACAACGACAACAAAGGTTAAGTTTATTTTATTATAACACTAATCCTCTTTCTGCTTTTCCTCGTCAGCCTGCAACTACTGTAACATATACACCATTGTTTGCTTCAGAGAACGTTGACTTCAATCCATATTCTTTTAGGCAGAATTTGTTGAGCCCTCAGTATACTTTGCCAGCTTCTTCTCCAACAATCTGTTTTTTCAACTATAAGAAGGGCATGTTTGAGCACCTTAGTAATAGGGTTTGATATTTGTTTTTAGTTGAGACGTTTAGTCTTAAATAAATTAAGCAAGAGAGTGGAGGTTAGATTTTTTATAACCATGACCATTGCTCTTGCTATGGAGTTATTGTTACAATGGTTTGGAACAGTATGCTAATCAGTTTCGTTTTTAACTTTTGCTTATGTAATCAGTGTTTATTCTTATTAAATAATATATTGTCTTTCATGCTCCAATTTCCTATTATTTCATTATCAACATCTTATCTTTCATGCTCAACTTCTCCTTATGAATAAGCATTGACTAGTTACAAGGAATTAAAAAGGCATGTTACCTTGAGGGATTACAAGGTAAATCTAATTCGTTCATTACTTGAGAAATTTTGAAGAACAGTTGGGTAATAGCTGAATATTGGCACACAGAGCTAGCATGTCTTGAAGATATGGATTTTGTGGAAGGACCAAGTTGAAACCTGCAAGGATGGCCTAATGGAATCCAACGATGAAAACTAATGAAAATATAATGAATTGTTATGAAAATATGGTGGTTGATGTTGGGTACATTATGTGTATGACATGAATGGTTAAGTGTTAATTTGGTTTTTATTTATGTTTTTATAGTCTACATTATAATAATAAGAGTATGGGTTTTAAAGTTAATAAGTATTAATGACTGTAAACATGAAAAAATGGTGGTTGCTGATATGTATTAAGTGTATGACATGATTAAGTGTTTATATTTTTATTAATGTACTTTATATTCTATTGTGCTACTAAAATCTATTTTACTTATTCTAATCTTTTTATTCTTTATACTAATGTATAAACTCGTTTCTAAGAGCACGTGTATAATTTTCATTTTATTCTTGTGGAAAATGTCGTTGCAATAATTCTAATATTCTTGTCCCTTTACACCAAGGTATAAACTAAACATCCACTTTTCATTTCTTGCTCTAGCAAATTATCCTCCCACTAATTATAAAGTGCTAAATCATTTTTCTAGGGTGTTCACGGATTGAGTTGTGGAGGAGGTTCTCTTGTGTTTCTTTTCTTTTTATGGTTTCTTGCTTCAATGTTCTTTGCACCATATCAAAAGCATCAATACTTCTAACATTCCTTTTAATTATTTTGAATAGCAACATAATCTATTTAGGATAATATTGGATACAAAGCCTAAGCATACTGAAGGTACAAAAAAAATGGCTTTATAAATTTGATGAGGCTAATGGAGAATCATGTGTATATGTATCTCTCAATCGTCTATTTCACTTTAAAATATTAAATACCCCAAAAATATTTGGACCAAATTAACCAATTTGTTTTTGGATCAAGATTTCATGATGTCATAAGTTGTAGAATGAAACACAGTTTTAGACCGGGAAATTTTGACATTATTCAGAAATTTTGTTGCGCTAAGATGAAACCATTGAGATTAAAGTAATAGTAATATGGAATCAAAACTAAACATGAGCAGTTGGTCTGTATTCTCTCTAAAATTAGTTCAAAATCTTCAATTTGTTTGTTAACCCTATATTGCTAAGTTATACCACAATAGGGGTATATGTACAGATCAAACATACATATCAACATTATACATGAACCTATCTAATGTTTAATGTTTAATGTTTATACATAATGTTTAATGTTTACATAATATTTTTAATGTTTAATGTTTATGTAATATTTTTAATGTTTATAGATAAATTTTTATGTGTTTAATGTTTATGTAATTTTTTTAATGTTTATCTGAAGCCAATTCATCTTGTATATAATGTTTATGTAATGCTTATATAGTGAGGATCTATTTTAGAATGTGTACATGTATAAATGTAATTTTTTCAATGTTTATATATAACATGAATTTCATCTAGTTTATAATGTTTACAAGCAATGTTCAAGTTCAATGATTCATCTTGTTTATAATATTTAGAATATTTCTACAATGATTCATCTTTTTTACATACATATGAACTTGTTTTTTAATTCTATGTAATGTATGCACACATGCAAATTCATATATAATTTCATATATTTCAGATCACATGGCTTCTAGTGTTTTATGGTCACCATTATTTTGAGAAGAGTGTCCATCCATATTCTGAGAAAACCTCACATAGGTATTAAGCTCCCAATACTCATGTGACGATAGGGAGAGGACACATCATCAGACTATCCTGAGATTGCAAGTCGCTCTAGCACGGCTAGAGTGGACTTTGCAAAATATTGTCGTCCTTCCCAATAGGGAAAATTTATCTTCCATAAAAGATGAGATTATGTGTATGATTGACCTTTCTCAGTCATACAAACACTATGATGACCCTAAGATTGATCATTTTTATGCCTATTTATCTCGCACTATCTCTAGCACTATTAGATGGAGACGGGTTGATATGGATGTATCTATTGCCAATGTCATATTCATGTTCCCCTAGTACATGGAGAAGACAATGGTTAGAGGATATCAAGTCACTAGGTGTGAGGATATACTTGTCACACCATTCGTATACCCTAGATGGTTAGAGACACATCATATGTGGCCGCAAAAGAATTAGCTGCCATAATATTTATGCAAATAATTATTTGTACAATTTCATCTAGGTTATGATGTTGATTACACTGATTTTCCATGACATGTTGTGTAGGGTAAGGGGAGATTTGTAGATAAATCTAGATGCCCAAATGTACCACAGCCCCCTAGTAAGAGGACATTGGTGTGTCCAAACCTTTTGGTTCTTCCAAAAGGTTTGGAAAATGCCACAGGTGCAGGAGATCAGGTAGTTAAGGAAACATGAGGTCACATGTATTCTAGTATTTCCACCATTGTGACTTAGGTGAGAAGATATATGCTACATTCTTGTACCATCCCTATCGTTGATCCTTCAAATCCATTTTATGATCTATATATCCATTATGAGATATCATTTATTGGTGAGATTGCATGGTTACCTGAGGATCACCTATGCGACATGAGATCCTATTTAGTGAGTGATCTCGTTGATGCTTATCAAGATATTTCAACATTACACGATATCACTCCCCAAGAGATGCCAGACTTCATTAGAGGAGTACTTTGGAGACCCTCTACTGGTTGTAGCCATGGAGGTGGAGATGCAGATCCTAGTACTTCAAGGTAGAAGGATATTTTGATATGTCCTACAGCTCCTCTAAAGTAGACAGTAGTTGATTCTACACTAGTCACTCCTACACCTCACACAGGAGGGTTTCAAACAGGATCTTTTTCATCTCTTCTTATGGATGAGAGTATTGATCCAGATGTAAACTTGTCATTACACTCTTCTGATATATCTTCCATTGGGAATGTATTCGAGGAGAGAAATACGGTAAGAAATCAAAATTTGGTTTTGATTTAATTATATAGATAAATTTCTATATATATTAAATTTAAATATTGATTATGTACATATTTTTTTAATTTTATAAATTACAGGATATTAGATTGGTGTGACCTATGGAGATTTACAGGCACTTGTTAATCATATTCGTCAAGATATATATATATATATATATATATATATATATATATATATATATATATATATATATATATATATATTTAAACAGGTGTGTTTTAATTTTTTAATTTAAATATATAAATTTAATAATTGTACATGTACGGGTAAAAGCACAAAGTTGTGTCATGTTTCAGGACAACTTATCAGCACAGTTGAATTTGTGTTTTTTTAACTAAAATTATTTTTTGCCAAACATATGGTCTAGCTAGATTCATTCTAGCTAAGTTAGATAATGCTTCAACTTTTCCAATTGGAAATATCTATTAAATGCATGTTTTATACCAATTACTAAAGAAATAAAATTATTTCAGAAAAGCGATGTTTCAATAACTCCTACTCTTTTTAATGATATTTTTTTACAAATATAAAATTACCCTTTTTTAGAGCACATAGTCAAGATTATCATCATATAATTTTTATAGTATTTTAATTAGATATAATATATTATAATTTCAAACTATTGCAAGTAGGTATTTTAACATTCGAGAACAAGCTGCTTGAAAAATAGAAAAAAATAGTAAAGCTTATCAAAAAAAATTAAAATTTTATATTTAACACTAGAGGAGAGAGTTCTCTTCAAGAATGTGTAATTTTTTTTTCTGAATGGTGTAGATTTGATAGGGGAAATTTGGTGGGAGATGAAAACTGTCGATTTCAGGTATGTTCGACTTTGAGTAGTTATAACGGAGAAAATATCCATTGAAAACTAATTTTTCTTCTTTTATGCACTAGCTATACATTTTATCTATAACATATTTTGAAATCAAAGGAATAAAAGATTATTTGCATATACATTTTTGGTGGGAACAAGACCCTCGTTTTTCAACAAGTAAAAAATGGACTTCTAAAATTAAAAAACTATGTGAATTCTTGTTCAAAAAAAATTTAAAAAATTATAGGCATATACTTCATCCACTTTTACACATTTCATTATTTTACATCATCTCCAAATTCTAAACATAAATGCCATTTTTATGTCATTAAAGTTATAAAAAAATTGTGTTGTTGACCTTTTCCTTTATAAAAGTGTGACACAACTTTGTACTTTTACTCGTACATATGTGTATATTGTAATTTTTTAACATGGAATTTGTGTACAATGTGGGCCCCTTGAGCAGGTGGTGGATTCGATCAGGGATCATGAAAAGGCATGAGCTGGAGATATTGTTAGATGCTCGCGTGATATTTCATACATTTGTAGATATTTTAAGACATTCTAGACATTTCTATACATTGTGGACATTTCATACATTTCTAGACATTTATAGACTTATTTTAGACATTTCATGTGTTACATGTTTATTTTCAAATATTTCATGTGGTATATGTTTATTTCAGGTCCATTTCATGTGTTATAATTATTATTTCATGTGTTAGATTTCAGTTAGATTATTTATAATGTTTGTTTGTGTGTACATGATGAAATTATATGAGTTAGGATCAAGTTAGTTGATCAAGTAATAAAGCTCTAGGATGCATGTTTGTGTGTACATATTTTCAATTTTGATGTTTTCTTGTGCATATACATGTATGGAAAATTTATATGAGTTAGGATCAAGTTAGTATCATGTTTTATTATGTGTATATGTATGAAATTATCTTAACTAATTTCATACAAGATTCAATTTATCCAACTCATTGTTATACAAGCAATAAATATGTACAACTTAATGTTATATGTAAGCAATTTATCTTAAAGCTTAAGATATGATACAAGATATGATCACATGAATTGGGCTGAATTGTAGATGTAAAAAAATTATCTAACTAATGACATATAATAAATTTATCTACATTAATGGCATATAAGCAATTCATCAAACTAATGGCATATAAGCAATTCATCTAAAACATTTATCAAAACCAATGGCATATATAAGCAATTTATCTAAACTATTTATCAAACTAATGACATATAAGCAATGTATCTAAACTAACAACATATAAAAAATTTGTCGAACTAATGACATATAAGCAATTTATCTAATCTATTTATCAAAACTAATTCAACATATAAGAAATTTATCTAAACTATTTATCAAACTAATGATGTATGAGCAATTGATGCAAGAGCATCTTGGGTTCTTCGCAATCCTATATCACCAAAAACATGTTAGAGTTTTTAGATGTGCTTGGTAGCTTCTTTTGGGATCTCATTATTATTTCCACCGATGGGGCTCAGTTGTTTCTCAATTCGGTTGTTCACTGATTTGGTTTGGTTGTTCACCAAGTTGGTTCTGGTCGCTCAATAGTCTTTCTCACCGAGTGGTTTATTTTAGATCTTTGTTCAGGCCAACTTATGTATTTAATTTGGTCATGGAGTTAATGATTGCATCGATCATTGGGAAGCATGTGGACCTAAATCTGGGTCAAGTTCCTTTCTCGAATGTTGGATCTAATGGACCTTTAGAGGCGAATTGTTTGGTGGTCTCCTGTATAAATAAATTAGTATGTTGTAGTTGATAGGAGGCAGTTTCACAGAGATTTAGGAGATAGAATATAGAGGTTGGATCCTCGCATGTATGAGGATTATTTGTATTTGATTTTTTATTGTATTTGGTTGTAACCGGGAAGGCCTTACATCCAAGCATGTATAAAGTTTATCATGAATAATATATGATTTTTTTCATTCTCTCCCTCCCTATCTTGTGATGTTTCTTTTGAGTGTTGTTTCTGCAAGTAGGTTGGTGGTTGGGTGTGCCTTTGGCCCCATCCTCCTCCCTCCTTGAATCAAGTGGTATCAAAGCAAGGTTAGATATGGTTCCTTCTTGTAAGCCCTATTTTATATATTTTTGTATGGTGGTAGATTATGATCTGTGTAGTGCCTACCCTAGAGATGCGATTTATCATGTTCAGATCTGACACTATGGATTTTCATACGATTAGTACTTGCTTTATGAGACATGTTACATCTTTTAGTTACTAGATATATTTATCATGTGGATGACTTTTTTATGATTATATGTGATTATTATTATTGGTCTAACATTGTTAACCCATTGTATGATCTATATGTATCCTTCTTGGTGTGTGTGTCGGAAGAGGGGAGGTAGTCGTAGTCACTCCTACAGGATATCCACATGATGTCACACTCCTCCTTCCTTGCTTGTTATTGGTTGTGTATGTGTGTGTGTCTGTGTGTGTGTCTGTGTTGTTATTATTTCTTGGTGATACAGGTGTGTGCAGGTACCAGGCATCGACTCCACCTGGCTACATAGGTGTGAGTGTGCCTTAAAACCTTGAACAAGTTGTTGTTGTTTGGAGATTGTTTGGAGATGAACCAAAATTCACACATGGGAAAAACCCTATGGCTTTTTGTATTTTTGACCTATCTCTTGTTTTGGCCTTTTTGGATGGTTTTTGTTTTTGGGTTCTTGTATCTTTTGATATCAATCTCATTTAAGTGGTCATGAGGGATGTGGGATTGCAATAAAAAAAATTTCTCTCTCTCTCTCTATGTGTTAATTATGTATACATGCATGCATATATGGGTGCACAGGTATATGCATACCTGCATATATTTAGTTATTAATGTGCTTGTAGTTTGTTCTTATGAGTGTATTCATTTGGTTGATATTTTATGTATTAAGTGGATTTAGATAAATTAAATAAATGCATAGCGAATAAAGGAAAAGTATGGAATATAAAAATAAATAAAACTAATTATCTACTCCTACTTTTTAGACCCTCTCTCTCTCTCTCACTCATGTCTTGTTAGTGTAGGGGGTGGGAGTGGAACTCGAGACCTCCTGTTTGTGAGGTGTCCCAAGTTCCATTTGGGTTAGTGACTTCCTTGAGAAGCATACCCAAAGATATGGTATTAATATTAGAGTTATCCATTATTATTTTTTAAATATTAATAAAACTATAGTAGGGGGATTTAATTATTTTATATTATGGTATATGGGTAAGTGTTCAGGGAAGGTCGGTTGAAAGTAGTTACCAATGGGTAAAACTAATTTTATGCTTAGTATTATTAGTTTACTTATTTTATAAGGTAGCTAAGGATGTTGCTTTACGAGAAGCAACGCCCTCAACCTCTGGAACTACCCAGAGGTTTATTTATCATGGAAATTCTCCTAAGCAAGAAAAAAAAAAGATTTTGGGGGGGCAGGCAAGGACATATGTGGAGACCGTACATGGATTTGGGAAAATCTTGACTTGGGGAGAAAATTAGAATCAAAACCTCCATCGTAGGATTTCAAGTAGGCTCCTTATTCTAGAAAATTAAAAACAAACTTGCTATTAGTTTTCGGAATATAAGTATTCACTCTCTCACAAACAAAAGGGGGGGGGGGGTATTAGTTTTAAACATTGAATAAAATTATTATTATTATTATTCTTTATTAAAAAAAAAATTATATTAGACAAAGGTTTTATACATTAAAATATACATACATATATATATATATATATATATATATATATAAAATAAAGTTTATAATATAAATTAATTATTCAATTTTCGTATAGAAGTTATAAATAATAAATAGTTATTTAAAGCTTAGTTATTAAATTTGTTTTTTTATTTAGTTATTAAATTTTTTTTATTAAAAAAATAAAAAAATTAATTTAGGTGGGACGGGGACCCATCCCCCGACCCCACCCACGGACCCCATCGAAGAATCACTCGAGGGCTCACTGCCTGCGAGCAGGGCCTCCTGCGGGCTCAACCCAAGAGGGGCCTTCCTTTATTAAGGGAGGTGGGCTCCTTAATTATTTTTTTGAATTTTATAATTTTTAAATTTTTAATAAAGTTTTAAAAATTGTTTAGTGGATAAATTTTATAATAGTTTTTAAATTTAAAAATGTTAATAAAGTTTTTAAAATGTTTATTTTATAAATTTTAAATTTATTTAATAAAAAATTTATATGTTTACTTTATAAATTTAAAAGTTTATTTTATAAATATTAATTTTATGTATTAAATTTTTTAAATGTATTTACTAAATTTTAATTATTATAATTTTATTAAATGTTTTTTTTAAGGCAGAAGCAGACAAAGTTGTATATAAAAATTTAATAATAAAGCTAGTTTGAAGACTCCATGCAGAAAGAACATAGCAAGAAAACCCCACTACTCAGTCCAATTACATTTCGATGATACATTTTTCAAAGAAGCCAAGCTCAAAAAGAACCTAAGAAGACTTCAAATTTAACAAAAGACAAAAAACTTCACTAAGACAACAAACACAACTTGGAATGATGCCCAAAGAATTTGTACAGAGCTAAGAATGATACAAATTTATGACCAGGTGGGTACAAGCATAAACAATCTAACAAAATACAGCATCGAGTACAACCCCACTCATCATAAATCACCTTGTTCAAATATGATTAAATCACAAAGTTCCTTGTGATCATTGTTGCAGTCCTTAAATGAAAATAATTCCAGATTTATGGAATCACAACCCAAATTTGATAAAAGATCCACAATGCGGTTACCTTCTTGGTACATATGCGAGATAACACAATATTCAAACTCAATGAGAAGCCTCCAAATCTGATTGAAAATGTAAGCCAAATTCTAATTATTTAATTTCCTTTTAATGCAAGCTTGAATGGTAATGAATGAATCGCCCTCAACATGAATACAAACAATTCCCAGTGACTTCACAAGTACTAATCCTTGGAGCAATGCAAGGGCTTCTGCAACATTGTTTGTACCTGGCAGAATAGAAGATAATTTCAATGCAATTGGATTCCCAGAATCATTTCTTAAACAAACCCCAATTCTTGAGATACCTGGATTACCATGGGAGGCCCTGTCAAAATTTAATTTAATGACACTACACTCAGGGAGGATCCACTTTATCTTAGACCTGTCCACACTTTTAGGAGAATAAGTCAAGTTAAGAAACATTGGAAGGGAAATATATTTCCAGACCTTGAGTATGGAATCATCCCAATTGGAATAATAAAAATGCGAAGAGTTGGTCTTAATGTTAGCAGAGACTACTCCTGAAATTGATTTTTCAATAATTAATATGACAGCATCAATTGAAGAGGTAGATTGTTGAAAGACACGTTTATTTATTTCCCACCAAAGAGCCCATACAAAAAGTGATAGCGAGCACTTCCAGATAGAAGCCAGTAGAGATTTGGTGTGGATAATTGGCCAAGATTCAAATAGTTCTTGCAGCATGTTTGGAAGAGGCATAGAAAAATTCAACTTCTTTAGTAATGCTTTCCAACATTCCTGAGCAAACTCACATTGAAGGAACACATGATCTACATCTTCAAAATCCTTCTGACAAAGAAGACATTTAAATTTTCTTGTTATATTAAATCTTTCTAATATGGCACTTGTTAAAGTTCTCTTTCTAAGAGCCAACCAAGCAAAACAACCCACTTTTGGCAGTGTGCAATTATTCCAACATAATGAGAAAGCTCGACATCTAGATCTAGCATTCTCCACACCTCTTAATGCCATGGTTCCAACTTTAATCGAGTAGTTTCCATCATGTGATGGAGCCCAAAATATAGAGTCTGGAAGATGTTGAAAATATACAAGTCTTACTTGAAGAGATACCTTGAAAAGACTAATTGTGGAAGAAGCAATGGGAAGTGAACTTGGATCTTTCCATATAAGTAGATGTGAATAAGGATCCACATGGTCAACATAATGACAAACCCTTTCCCCCCAATTTTGTTTAAATACATGAATTGCATCTACAAATTGAGGAATCTTTGCAAGTGGGGGGAAGCCATTCCAGGAGTCATCCCAAAAGTTAGCACACTGACCATTATTAATATTCCAAGAAACATAATCGACAATAACTTCTCTCAAATCAGCCATAAAGTTCCAAACCTTTGAACCTTTAGGAAGAGAGAAGGCAGTAATAATACGATTGGGATCCATAGAGTCCAAGTATTTCACTTGCATAATTTTACACCACGTGTTGTTTGGTTTCTTCAACATGTGCCAAACCAACTTACCCCCATACACTTTGTTGCGTTGCTTAAGGTCATGTAAGCATGTCCCCCCTCTTTTCTTATCTAATCCCATGTCCTCTAATGAGATTAAAGGAATTTTTCTTTGACTCGACATGTTGCTACTCCAAAGAAAGTTATAAATAACCTACTTGATCTGTTTGATGACACTCAAGGGAGCATGAAGTACTAAAATAAAGTAATTAGGAATAGCAAAGAGAAATGACCTGATTAGGAGAATCCTACCTAAGAGGGATAGCCACCTTACTTTCCATGCAGATATTCTATTCTTAATCCTATCCACAATTGTCTTCCAATAAACTACCTTGTTTGATCCAACAAAGAAAGGGATCCCCAAATATACTGAAGGAAGGAGCTCTCGCTAAAATCCTAATATTTTCATGATTTTAGAGGATATTAGCGCATTATTAAAATATATATAGACTTTTGACTTAGGGGCAATGATTCTCTGGCCAGACACTGTTGTATACAGATCTAACACTCTCTTGATAGCTTTAGCTTCTTGAACTGTCACATGGCTAAATAATAAAGTATCATCTGCAAAGAGTAAATGGGTCACTGCAATTGAGGTCCCTAGGATAGAGACCCCCCTCCAAAGGCCTTGCCCATGCTTCATAGAAATAATCCTGCTAAATACCTCTACCATAATGATGAAAAGTGAAGGAGAAATAGGATCACCTTGTCTCACCCCTTGTGAAGATGGAAAGAAGCCCAAAGAGATCCCAATAATAATGACTAAGAACAACGCACCTAAAATACAAGCCTTGATCCATTTACACCATTTTGGTGAAAAACCAAATTTTCCAAGGACCTTTAGTAAAAAGTTCCAATTGAGCCTGTCATAAGCTTTCATCATGTCTAATTTGACTACAAAGGAGGAAATCTGATGGGTGTTAATAGAATGTAACAGCTCATGAACCACCAAAACACCTTCCATTGTCTCTTTCCCTAGAACAAAACCTCCATGTTCTAAAGAAATAACCTTTGGTAATAGCTTTTACAATCTAAGGTAGATAGATTTTGTAAAAATCTTATAGACCGTGTTACACAAGGATATCAGTCTAAAATCAGCAAAAGTTTTAGGTGTGTCAGACTTGGAAATCAAGGCTAAGTTTGTAGTATTGAAATTTTTTAACATCACACAATGTTTCCTAGATTCTTCCATTGCTGAAAGTAAATCAAAATAAATTACATCCCAACATTTTTGGAAAAAAAAATAGCAGTATAACCATCAAGTCTCGAGGCCTTATCAAGAGGCATGGAAAAAACAACTTCTCTAACCTCACAAAGTGTGAATGGTATCAATAAATCCTCATTATCTTGAGGGAAAATAAAATTTGGGATAACTGAAAGTATCTCATCTTCCAACTTAGGGGACGACAATTGACCTTGGGGTGGTGATAAGAGGTTTTTAAAAAATTGATAGCCTCGAATTGAATGTCTTTAGCATTATTCAATAGGACACTTGAATCTGCATTTTCAATTTGAAAGATTGTATTTGCTGCTCATCTTTTCTTGGATGACATGTGAAAGAACTCTTTATTTTTATCACCCTCTTTAAGCCACAATTCCCATGATTTTTGTCTCCGGTATTCTTCCCCCCTACAACAAAGCTCTTCCCACTCCACTTGCAACACTTTTTGTTTAACAAAAACTTCTGGATCCAAACCATGCTGAATAATATGACAATGAATATGCTCAATTTCTATAGTCACCTTCTCTTTCTAAATAAAAATATTATTGAAGACATGCTTGCTCCAAATTTTAATTTTCCCTTTGAGAAATTTTTGTTTCTTACTAAACTGAAACATTTTAGAACCCGACTCAAAAGGTGCACTAATCCACCATTGCTTCAAAAGAGGTAGAAAGTGAGGATGTCTAAACCACATATTTTGGAATTTAAAAGAAGCTTTCAATTTAGTGATAGGAGGGCCCACTAAAATGTTAAGAAGAACTGGGTAATGATCTGAACACATGAAAGGCATCACTTCCGAATTAGCAGAAAGATAAAGTAGCGTCCAACTATGAGACAGAAGAAATCTGTCAAGTCTTTCTGCTATCTGAAGAAAACCCAACCTCCTGTTAGTCCAAGTATACTGTACAATATCAAGTAGGATATTGTCATGAATAAAACACTTAAAGTCTTTCATAACCCTGGGAGGTAGACAAATTCCCCCCTGCTTCTCTTCATGAGACATAATAGCATTAAAATCCCCGCCCAAAATAACATTAGAGTCGGCATGATTTTGTATAATTTGGGCAAGGTTCAGCCATAGATTGTGTTTGTCAAGAGTAGAAGTTGGCCAATAAACATTAATCACCAAAAAAGATAAGTCATAATGACTGAAGCTAACCAACTGCCAATTTTGATCTTGTTGAATAAGGAGCCCAGATATTTTCTTAGGATTCCACAACATGATCAAACCTCTTGAAGCACCAGCACCTTGAGAGTGAGTTGACTCCCATAAAGCCCATTTACCAACTATTTTGGAAAAGGTATTTGCAGATAATTCGGTTTCTTGTAAAAGAATAATATCCACGGACAAAGAAACCAACTATTGTTTGATTCTTTGTCATTTGTCAGGGGCATTAATGTCCTTGACATTCCAAGTAAGGATCCTCATAGGTTGCGAGAACACTTAGTTCTCCTCATGATTCTTTTGACTGAAACAAATTTCCCATCTAATGTAGATTGCATACCTGCTGCAATTTCCTCCTTCATTTTCACACTCTTAGGTTTCCTCCCACGCTTCTTAGGAATTTTATTAAATGTTATAAATAATAAGTCTTAGTTTTTTAATAGTCTTTTTGTATTTATTTTATAAATTTAAGGGTTTAAATTTATAAATACTAATTTTATTTATTAATTAAAATTCTTAAATATTTTTAATAAATTTCTATTATTATAGATTATTTTATTTTTATTTAATGATTTATAATAAGTTTTAATTATTATTTTTATGGTCTTTTTATTGTTATTCAAAATTTTAAAGGTTAAGAATAAATTGCTCTTTGGTAGATTTTATATATGTGTGGTTCTAAGTAGATTGGTTTAGACTTGGTGTTTAATCTAAAATTTATTTTTAGATGGCTCAATTTAATTATTTGTAAATCTGATTTTGATAGTCAACATGTTGGATGATCAATTGTTTTTTTTATGAACTTGGGATGGTTTGTGGTTCTATTCTAGAAACCCATAGTAAGGATGTTGTGAATAATTAGATGTCATTTTGGTAGTCCTAATTGGACTAGAAAGCCTTGGGTAGGATGTGGGGCTCTTTGTGTCGATGTTTCCTTGTGATACCATTGGGAAGGGTATATGGTCACCTTGTCCTGTAGTTTATAAGGGAAGGATGCCAGTATGCCAGTGTGTAAATTTTCATCCTTGATGACCTATTTGTGAGTAGGATTTCTAGGTGCCCTAGGTGAGTGGCTCATTGTAGGATTCAGGCTGAGGAGGCTAGAGGGATACCTTTGGGTGAGTTTTAAAAGAAGAACTAATATAATTCAAAAATTAGTTTGGGTATGGGTATGGGATTAATTAAACCTTTAAAAAGATAAAAGAATTGATAATGGCCGCATAAGTCTCGTTAGAGTACTGGGGTCATTTTGGCTATTGGGATAGGCTTCTTAAGGGCGCCATAGTACATTACTACTATGAAGGATCCCAACACATAGGACTATGCGATGGCACTCACTTGATCAACATCCTAGGAAAAATCCTCTATTGTTCTTTGTGTTTCTGTAAGTATTGCTTTGTGTTGGGGTTGGATACTTCACTACCTTAGACTTTCTTAGTTTCCCTTGTCTGAATAATGGTTCTATCTCCTAGCACAGGGGAGTGGACCTTGTGGATCCACGTGGTTGGGTGGTGAATTTCCTATTCGAGGTACTATTCAAGTGTTGCATTTTTTGGAGCATTTGAAGATGTTGCAGTTTTCTCTCTCTGTTTTGCTTATTGTGGAGTTGTTTGTAAGAACATTGCAAGAAGTTGTTCAAACTTATGTAACCCTATAAGGCCTTGTAATGTGAAAGAACTATTATATGCATCTATGCACTTGGGAAGGGTATCTTTAGGAAAAGGATGGGAAGGGAAGACAAACTGTAATATTCTTATAGTTGGCATATTTCAAGTTATGTATGGAAATGTAAATAAAAAGGATCATTGAATTTTATTTTCTATGATAATGTCATGTTGCAAAAGAAAGAAGTGTAAAAGCAATAAATTGAAATATCAATGTTTGGTTTCTCTATTTCTTTCCTTTTACTTATAGAAATAAATGAATCAATGAATTTTCCTTTTATGCATGTTTTAAACTTAATGCATCTCATGGAAAGTTAACTACTGAATTTAGAGAATAAACCCTGAGGGGAACTTGTTAGGATATAATACTTAATTAAATTTGGTAAGTACAAAAAAAAAATTACACTATTCTTTTGTTTATTTGTATGTCCTCTCAGGTTCCCTGGCGGGGCATGACAATCTGACATGCAATTGTAAAGGGTTTCAAGATGGTTCATGGGAGGAAAGCTACAGATCCAGTCTTAGTGGATATGCTAAGACATATTGCTACTAGATTGGAAGTTGTGGAGATAGCCCAACATAGAGGAAGACATCTTGATGATGTTAGTGACAAAGAAGCTGAAGATGAATAAGGTGAAGAAGAACATGTACCTATGATGGATCAAGGTGAAGAAAGACTTTTGAATGCATTAACAAATTTGAAGGCCACACCGCATTTCAATCCTCCTCAATATAGCAGAAGGCTAGATTCGGATGAGTTGATGGATTGGATAACCGAGATGGAAAATTATTTTGAATATGAAAATGTTTTAGAGGAAAAGAAGGTGAAAATTTCAAGTACAAAATTGAAAAGTTGTGCATCCTTATGGTGGGAGCATCTATAATTAGACAGAAAGAGGAAAGGCAAAGACAAAATAAAGGTATGAAATAAGATGGTGAATAAATTGAAAGGCAAGTTCTTACCTTGTAATTATTAGATTAACCTAATTAGAAGAATACAAAGTTTGAAGTAGAAAGATAGCTCCGTAAAATATTATACTAAGTAATTCTATAGATTAGACATCAGATCTGGATATATTGAGGATGAGGTAGAAATAATTATTAGATACCTGAATGGGTTAAGAGTTTCCATTTAAGAGGAAATCAATTTGGTTAAGTTGGAAAGTATTGAAGAAGCTTATCAATTTTCCCTGAAAGCTAAGGAGAAATTAAACAAAAGACATGAGAAAAGACAAAGAGGAAGAGTTGGTAGATTCGCTAGAGGAAGAGGTAGATCTTATGGTGAAAGCAGCAAATCTAATCAAGACAAAAAAAATCAGGGTAAAGGCAAGATCGAGTGGAAAGGTGAAAGTTCTTCTAGAGGAAGAGGTAGTAACTACCGAGGTGGCTATGGAAGAGGTAGATTCTAAGGAACTTGTTACAATTGTGGAGGAGAAGGATATAGATCATTTGAGTGTACACATGCAAGTAAGAAATTCGGTAGCAGTTGAAATGCCTTGGTGCAAGAAGACTTGCCAAATGAACCAGAGAAGGAAAATAACTTGATGGTCAGAAAAGCATTATGGAGTGAAAGTAATAACAAAGATCCGGTAAGGAAAAGTTTGTTCAAGACCAGATCCAGAGTTGTTGATAAAGTGTGGAAGGTAATCATTGACAGTGTAAGATCAGAGAATCTTAAATCTGAGGAAATGGTTGCAAAGTTGTTGTTGGAAAGGTTGAAACACCCAAAACCCTATCAAATTTCATGGATCAAGGATGAGATTACACTATCGGTAAATGAACAATGTTATGTGAATTTGAAAATTGGCAAGTACTATGATAAGGTGATGTGTAACATTTTTCTTATGGATTGTTGTCATATTTTGTTGGGTAGACCTTGGAAATATGATAGACATGATATATATATGATGGGAGATTGCATAAATATACTATTTGGGATGATGGGAAAAGACAAATCTTGTTACCTCTGATTGAAGAATATGTTGGTAATGTTTGTACATCTGTGAAAGTTTGTTTGATGGAAGGAAGAAAGTTTTTTAAGGATTTGAAGAAGAATGATGTATGTTTTGTTGTGATTCCTAACAAATCGATTGAGAAGATAGTGGATAGTGTCCCTGAAGAGGTTGATAATTTACTCACCGAGTACAAAGAGATCATTTTTGATAATGTACCTGATGGTTTACCACTGAAGAGAAGCATTGATCATTGTATGGACCTGATTCCTGGAGCTAGTTTTCCAAATAAAGCACCACATCGATTGACACCTACCGCGAATCAAGAACTTAACCGACAAATCCAAGAGTTCTTGTAGAAAGGTTTGATTCTAGAAATTTTGAGTCCATGTGTAGTACCAGATGTATTAGCACCTAAGAAGAATGGAGAGTGTCAAATGTGTACTTATTCTAGAGCAATCAACAAGATAATAGTGAAATATCACTTTCCTATACCGAGAATGGATGACATAATGGATAGTTTGAGTGGAGAAAAGTATTTTACTAAAATTGATTTGAATACCAGATATCATCAAATTAGAATTAGATAAGGTGATAAATGGAAGACTTCTTTCAAGACAAGAGAAGGTTTGTATGAGTGGTTGTATGCCTTTTGTTGTAACTAATGCACTGAGTACTTTTATGAGATTGATGAATGAGGTTTTGAGGAAATTATTAGGTAAATTTGTGATTGTGTACCTGGATGACATTGTGATATTTAGTAAGACTAGAGAAGAACATTTTTTTCACATTAAACAAGTATTGCAAAGATTAAAAAAGGAAAATTTGCTGATTAATTTGAAAAAGTGTTCCTTCATGAAAGAGGAGATTGTATATTTGGGATTTGTGATTTCAACTGATGGTTTGAAGATGGATCCTGAGAAGGTTAAAGCTATTTTGAATTGGCCTACACCTAAAAATGTTAGGGAGGTAAGATCATTTCATGGTTTAGCAGGTATTTACCGAAAGTTCATTTAAAAATTTAGTGCACTTTTTAATGCTATGATCGAGACTGTGAGAGGAGATAAAAGAGAATTCGAGTGGACACATGGACCTAATAAAAGTTTTGATACTTTGAAGCAGAAGGTTGTTGAATTGCCTATGCTAGCTTTACCTGATTTCAATAAGGTATTTCAAGTTGAATGTGATGCAAGTGGTAGTGCAATAGGAGTTTTTTTGAGTCAAGAAGGTAAACCAGTTGCTTTCTTTAGTGATAAATTGAATGATGCTAAAAGGAAATATTTTATGTATGATCAAGAGCTCTATGTTATTGTTCAAGTGCTAAAGAAATGGAGACATTATTTGATACCGAGTGAATTTGTGTTGTATACTGATCATAAGGCTTTATAGTATTTAGGTAGTCAAAATAAATTGAGTCAGAGATATATGAAATGGGTTGAGTATTTGCAGAGTTATACATTTGTGATAAAGCATAAGAGTGGAGTCACTAACCGAGTTGTTGATGCATTGAGTAGAAGAAAATATTTGATGACTGAAATGAGAATTGAAGTTCTTGGTTTTGATGATATGAAGGATTTGTATGAAACTAACCCTAATTTTTCTAAGTTGTGGAGAAGTGCAAAGTACCTATTCAAGATCAACCAAGTACTAAATGGAAAGATTGTTTCATTCAATAAGGTATGTTGTTTAAAGGTATTTAATTGTGTATACCAAGAGGATCAATGAGAACTAATTTGATAAAGGAAAAACATAGTAGTGGTTTGGCTGGACATTTTGGCATTAATAAAACATTGAATTTTCTTAAGGAGAGATACTTTTGGTGACAATTTTATAAATATATTTAGAAATTTGTGAGAAGTTGTGGAGTTTTTCAAGTTGCAAATGGAGTAAGTCAAAATACTAGATTGTATACACTGATTTTTGTTCCTAAAAAACCTTGGAGTGATATCAGTATGGATTTTTTTCTTGGCTTACCAAAGACAACAAGAGGTAATGATTCTATATTTGTTACTGTGGATAGATTTTATAAGATGGAACATTTCATACCATGTAGGAAAACATCAGATGCAGTGCACATAGAAGATGTTTTCTTTAAGGAGATGTTCAGATTACATGAATTACCGAGGAGTATCATCTCTGACTGAGACAGTAAATTTTTTGGTCATTTATGGAAGACTTTATGGAAAAATTTTGGTACCAAGTTGAAGTATAGTGCTACATTTCATCCACAGACTGATGGATAGACAAAGGTTGTAAATAGAAGTTTGGGTAATCTATTCAGATGCTTAGTTGGAGACAAACCAAGTAATTGGGATTCTATGTTGGCACAAGAAGAATTTTCATACAATAATTCAGTAAATAGGAGTACTGGAAAAACACCTTTTGAGATTGTTAATAGCACATAACCGAGAGGTATATTAGATTTGAAGATCATTGTTGGGGAAGAGAAGAGAAGTGTTGAAGGAGAAGAATTTGATAAGTTTATGAAAACATTACATGAGGAAGTGAAACATAAGTTGGAACATAGTAATCAAAAATACAAGGATAGAGAAGATAGATCAAGAAGACATAAGAATTTTGCAATTGGAGATGAAGTAATGGTTCATTTGAAGAAAAGTAGATTTCCTGTTGGAACCTATGGAAAATTGAAGATGAAGAAATTTGGTCCCTGCAAGATATTGAGAAAGTTTAATAGTGGAAATTCTTATGAGATTGAGTTACTTGATGACATGGATATATCACCTATATTCAACATTCCATATTTGTATGAGTATCATGAATTTGATGAAGAAATGATAGTACCGAATGATTATCCTAGGAAGAAGGCAGAAGAAGTTGAGTAGATTTTGGAAAAAAGAGTTGGCAAAAGCACAAGAGGAAAAGAGTGCATGGAATATATGGTAAAGTGGAAGAACAAATCAATTGAAGATAGTTCATGGATTTCACAATTTGAGTTGGATTCAATGTGGGTTGTACCTACTGCATGATTCAGATAATCATTTCAAAACAACCTCGGGTGTCTAATGCAGGAGCATCTTGGGTTAGAGTTGTTAGATGTGTTTGGTAGCTACATTTGGGCTCTCAGTGAAATATTCTTTGTTCCACCAACAAAGATCAGTTTTTGCTCAGTTTGGTTGTTAACTGAGTTGGTTTAGTTGTTCACCGAGTTGGTTTTAGTCACTCGGTAGTCTTACTCACCAAGTGGTTTATTTTGGATCTTTGTTGAGGTTGACTTGTATATTTAATTTGGTTGTGGATTTAATGATTGCATCAATCATTGGGAAGTGTGTGGACCTAAATCTAAGTTGTTCCTTTCTCCAATGTTGGATATAATGGATCTTTAGAGATGACTTGTTCAGTGGTCTCTTGTATAAATAAAGTAGTATGTTGTAGTGGATAGGATGGAGTTTAGCAAAGATTTAGGAGATAGAATCTAGAGGTTGGATCCTCGCATGTATGAGGATTGTTTTTATTTGATTTTTTATTATATTTGGTCATAACCGGGAAGGCCTTATAGCCCGGCATGTATAAAATTAATAATGAATAATATATGATTTTTATGCATTCTCTCCCTCCTTGTCTTGTGTTGTTTCTTCCAAGTGTTGTTTCTGCAAGCAGGTTGGTGGTTGGGTGTGCCTTTGCCCAATCCTCCTCCCTCAATGTATTTGAACTAATGGTATATAAAAATATTACGTAACCAATGACATGTAAGAAATTTATATAAATTGATGGCATATAATCAATTTATCAAACTAATGACATATAAGCAATTTATCTAAACTATTTATCAAACTAATGATATATTAGAAATTTATCTAAGTTGTTTATAAAACTAATGACATATAAGCAATGTATCTAAAATAATGACATATTTGTAATTTATCAAACTAATGACATATAATTAATTTATCTAAACTAATGGCATGTACCTGAATTTATCAACTTAATGTTATATATAAGAAATTTATAACTATGTATCTTAAGGGGATGTCTTAAGCGGATCTAAAGTTATGATGTCTTAAGGGGATATAAAGTTAATATGTCTAAAGGGGATGTCTTAAGGGGACATAAATAAAAGCATTTATAATCATATATCAAAATCATTGAACCATCAAAGATTACATAAAAAAATACATAATAGCATTGAACCAAGCATGCATAACTATATATCAAACCATTGAACCATAAAAGAATACATAATAGCATAAATAGAAGAATTGAACAAATCATTCATAACTATATATATCAAAACCATTAAACCATCAAAGCGTACATAAATTGAGACCCTCTAGAACACATAAGGTCCTATTACCACATATTAGGTCATATTACCACACATTAGGACCAATTAGGACCCAATAGGGGTCCTAATGTGTTGTAATGGGATCTGATGTGTTATAATAGGTCTTAAGGAGTCCCAAGACAACTTAGGACCAATTATGACTTGATTAGGACCCCTTAGGACACATTATGTATCATAAGGGTCCTAATGGGTCCTAAGGGGTCCTAAGGGGTCCTAGAACACATTAGGACCTATTACGACACATTAAGACCCATTAGAAAACATTAGGACCCATTAAAAAACATTAGGACCTTTATGACTAGGACTAAATTAGGACCCCTTACCTGACACTTATTACACATTAGGACCCATTACAACACATTAAGACCCATTAGAACACATTAGGACCCATCAGAAAACATTAGGACCCTTATAATTATGACTTGATTAAGACCCCTTACTTGACACTTATTATGTATTAGGACCCCTAAGGACTCATTATGTATCATAAGGGTCCTAATGTATGTTAATGAGTCCTAATTTGTTCTAAAGGGTCTTAATATGTTGTAATGGGTCCTAATGTGTCGTAATAGGTACTAAGGAGTCCTAGGACCCCTTACAACTAATTAGGACCTATTAGGACCCCTTAGGACACATTACAATGCCTTAGGACCCCTTAGGATCCATTGGGACCCCTTAGGATACATTACAACTCTTATGATACATAATGGGTCCTAAGTGGTCGTAATGTATCATAAGGGGTCATAATGGTTCCTAAGTGGTCCCAGGACACCTTAGGACATAGTACAACCCTTATGATACATAATGGGTCATAAGTGGTCATAATGTATCATAAGTGGTCATAATGGATCCTAAGTGGTCCTATGACCCCGTAGGACCCTTATGATACATAACAGGTCCTAAGGGGTCCTAATGTATAATAAGTGTCATAAGGGGTCCTGATCAAGTCCTAATTGGTTGTAAGGGGTCCTAGGACTCCTTAGGACTTATTAGGACACATTAGGACCCATTAAAACAAATTAAGACCCATTAGAACACATTAGGTCCCATTAACACACATTAGGACCAATTAAGACCTGATGGGGATCATAATGTGTTGTAATGGGACCTAATTTGTTCTAATGGGTCTTAATGTATGGTAATGGGTCCTAATATGTCTTGATATGTCTTAAGAGGTCCTAGGACCAATTAGGACCTGATTAGGACCCCTCATAACACTTATTACACATTAGGACCCCTAAGGATCCATTAGGTATCATAAGGGTCCTAATGTGTTTTAATGGGTCCTAATGTGTTCTAATGGGTATTAATGTATCGTAATGGGTCATAATGTGTCCTAATAGTTCCTAAGGGGTCCTAGGACCTCTTACAACCAATTAGGACTCAATTAGGATCCCTTAGGATACTTATTATGCATTAGGACCCATTAGGACCCATTATGTATCATAAGGGTTCTAAGGGGTCCTAATGGGTCATAAGGGGGTGTCTTAAGAAGATGTCTAAATGAGATGTCTTAAGGTGGTTTCTAAAGGGGATTTCTTAAGGGGATCTAAAGTTATGATTTATTAAGGAGATGTATTAAGGGGATGTCATAAGGGGATCTAAATTTACAATGTCTTAAGGAGATGTCTTAAGAGGGTGTCTAAAGGGCATGTCTGAAGGGGATCTATATTTAAGATGTCTATACATAAAAGCATATATAAAATCATTTATAACTATATAGAAAAACAAATGAACCATCAAATCATACATAACAACATACATAAAAGCATATATAAAATTATTTATAACTATATATAAAACCCACTAAACTATCAAAGCATACATAACAACATACATAAAATCATTTATAAATATATATTAAAACCATTGAACCATTAAAGCATACATAACAACATACATAAAAGCCTTTATAACTATATATTAAAAACATTGAACCATCAAAGCATACATAAAAGCATTGAACCAAGCATGCATAACTATATATCAAAACTAGTGAACCATGTCAAAATAAATAACTATATCCAATATTAAAATCATCTCTACTTCAATATGGTCCAAAAATATACATATATATCCAATCCTAGTTCAAATTAAATATGAGTTCAAGCTCTAATTCAAATATGAAAGTACGAGCTACAAAAACAAGTTTATCCTAAAGCTTCTAATACATATAGTCTGGATCCTCTCCATATTTTATTATCTCCAAAAATATTTCATGTTCTTCAATAGGAAACCTCCACTTTTGGTTGCCACGTTCTTTTTTGGAAATGTATCAAATTGCAGTTGTGTTGCTATAACCAACTGACTGTAATGTAGAACTTTTGGTCAAGTGTGTATTCAATAAATTGAACAGCATTTTTTTCTATCTTCATTTGTTGATAATAGGTTCCTTCAATAATAACTAAATCAGTTGGATATGATTGTCCATCACCATCTACAGTTACTTCTAGCCATTTTTATTTTGCTTTCATGCATCTTAGTAGATAATAACCTATACCTTTTGCATTGTCAAGATCCACAACCACAACAAAAATATCACCTATACACATGGATCCCATAAATTAAAAACAAAAGTAAGATAAAAATTTAACATCACTTGTTATAAGTTAAAATTAAATAAAATAATATTTATTTGCACGAACCTGTAACAACTAAATCAGAAATGTGTTCATAATATGCTGAATATATAGGATCATGAATATCTATGTCATTGCCATTGCCTTCAAAAGGTGGCATTCTGATTAACTCTTTCATGTCCCATTGTGAAATATATCCATTTGCAATATTCTCACATTGACTCATTGCATTGTCCTCAGTGAAGTCAGCACAAAAGAATGATTTTTATCTTACTTGAATCAATGGAGGCTTGTGGTTTCCTATAGTCATCACTTGATGTAAACTTCTAATACCAACAATTGTTTGAATTGTAAGGATTAGATCAATCAATATTTGTTACAAATATGAAATTAAATTTGCACATTTTTAGATTAACATTTATGATAAAACTGAAATGCACCTAAAGAAATTTTAAAATAATTTGAACAAAATATTTTACCTTTCACTTCCCAAAAATAACGTTTGTTGAGTGTTGTGTCCTGACTAGCAAAATGACTTTGGCACCATTAAACAATTTTATTTAGATTCTCTATGTTGTTACTTACATAAAAGAAATAGATATAAATATTGAACCCCATTTATGTGCATTTCTTTTGAAACTATATTAATAAATAGATATAAACATTGAACACCATTTATACCTGCAAGTTCATGTTGGAGAAGTGCATGCTTCACACATGCTCCTACTACATCATGTTCTCCTTTTCCATGTCCACATTCAAAGAAGTTCCACATAAATTTAACATTGTGTCTAGCATGTTGCATGGATAGGCAATTTGAGGCTTTTTCAAAACTAAATTATCCTAGAATAAATTTGTACACATGTATGTAATCATTTAATAAAATTTATCAAATTGAAATCAAATACAAAAATATATAAAATTAATTTATATATATTATTTAATTCAATTAAAAGTAAATAATAACTTAAATAAGAATGAAAATGAATTGAAGTATGTACTTACCTACACAACCATCAGACCAAATCTAGTGTTGTGAAGCATTTATCCCGCGATTCACAAAATCTTTAAAAAATATTCCAAAACAATGAGCTACATAGCTCTTATCATTAACCTTATCATCACTAATATAGAAATGAACCTCCTTGATAATAATATGTTCATTTGGATCAATAGTTTCTATATCATCCAAATTAAATTATGTATATAGATCACTTGCACAAATATTGCAACTTGATCATAATGATAATTTTGAGCTTGAATATGTGATTAAGGGGAAAATGTATATTTCTCAAAGAAATCTACAATTGCAATAATTCAACTAGGTGGAAAATAATTTTTCGAAACACAAAATTGTTTATCTTTCCATTGTGCACCATGACAATGTTGGATATGTGGATAAATGATAGTAAAATATATTCATAAACTCAAGGTAGGGAAATTCACTCTCCTTCAATGCAATTTTTTTGGATTCATCTCTTGTCTTTATTTTGTATGTCTCATATTCAAATCTCTTTCACAAAAATGGCGTTAAAACATCAATATTCTCAATTTGCAATAGAAATTTATGAAAATATCCACAATCAATGCATGCACTTTTTGTACACTATACATTGAACTCCATTTGAATCTTCTTATTTATCACATAAAATAGACTTCACAAATTATGTCGTACTTCCAGGGATCACCATATCTCAATTAAGAACTTCCATAGCTTTTGTATATGATTGCAAGTATAGATGAAAATCAACATGATTTTGACAGCAACTGATACTCCTAAGAGTTAATTTTGTTGTCATTAGTTATCAATAAGTTGTATTGCATGTCAAAATCATTCGGTAATGAAGAAAAGACAAGTCGGTAATGAAGATAAATTCAATCGGTAAAGGAATTAGTAAATAAGGAATTTTGGTAAGAAGAAGCAAGCACAAGCATTGAGTGAGGCAGAACTGAGCACCGAGAACCAAGTTATATCGAGCACCAAACTGAAATGAGAAGATGGTTACCGAGTTAAGGAAAATGTGTTACTAAGAAGAACAAGTTGACACCAAAAGATTTCTAAGTACATTGAGCCTCGACACCGATCATAAAATAGTTTATCAATGTCGAGGAGATCGTATATCAGAACATTGGAGATTCAAATATAATGATTACACATTATTACAAGGTAAGATTATCCAATGAGAATCAAGGATGAAATATGAATTGGAAGGATACCCAATGCTAGCACCACTTGAAATTAATATTCTAGAACATCTAGCACCCCATTAAAAATTGTATATAAGATGATCAGAGTATGAAGATTAGTGTGCATGCGTGAAGAGCAATTGGAGATTGCATGTATGAAGTAGATCAGAGAAGAAGGTAATAATTAGTGAAGCCACCAAGTAACAGAATATTGAGGAATAATTAGAGATTGAGAGCTACCGAGTACTAAATTTTTAGTGTGAAGGATACATAGTATGAGGTGATGAATTGATGAGCACAAAGAGTCTACATAGAATTTGTTGATGCAAGTTTGATAGACATTTTATTATTAATGATTAAAGAGTAATCACATTTTGTAAAGTCTCTTAACCAAGAAGATCCTAGCAAATCTTAATTGTAAATCCTTTAACCAGGTATAATTCTTAGATTAGAGTTGTGAAATCTCTTAACAGAGTAGACTTAATAGTCTTTAGACTCTTAACTGAGTTAATACTCTTTACATGGTAAGCTATCATAAATAGCTAAACATTGTATATATAACTAAGAAAACTTTATTTTGCAGTAGTGAAGTCTTGTGGGTTTCATCCGCACCGTATTTTTTATCCTCTGACAAGGATTTATGTGATACCAAATATTTGTGTTATGTGTTGATTATTACATGTTTTATTTATTTCATGTGATGCATGAAAATGTTAAGGAATCGTTAAATGATTATGAAGAAAGTTCAAATAAGTTTAAAAGTGTTTTATAGTATTGATTCACCCCTCCCCTCTCAGGTTTTACCTTTCCACACCTAATCCAACAATTGGTATTAGAGCTCAGTCTCTTATTAATAATTTTAGTCACTTGAGAGGAAAGATCTGGAAAGATGGAAATCTACAAGTATGAAAGGGTAATTGAGAATATGGAAACAAAACTCAAAATGGCCAATAAGAAGATTGAAGAAATGGGCATGAAATTGAAACATTCAATCAACAAGAGGAAGGATCTTCCACATCAGTTGAAAGATAATCAAGATCAAGTTGGGGAACTTGAAGAAAAATCAAAGGGAAGCATGTCTAATGAATCTGATGCAATTATATCAAAACTATATAAAAATAACAAGAACCTAGTTGATCAAGTGAAAATGCTAAAAAGAGAATAAGAAGCATAGTCGATAAGGATGTGTGAAATCATGGAACAAAAAGGAAAAGCTTAGGATGACAAAATAATTATTGAAGAAGAAAGAATGAAAATAAATACAAGACTAGATGAGAAAGATAGGGAAACAATGAGGTTGACACAAACTCACTACAACTTGACGGATCAAATTGTTATTTTAAATCGGGATGTTACAAGGAAAGTTGGTGAAATTGCAGAATTGAGATCTGAGAATGAACATTTGAAGAATAATATGAAAACTAAGAGAGATGCTAATGAAGTCCCCAACAATAAATGAAGAAGCATTAAAGATTCTAGATAAACATATGAGAAATCAAAGGCAACCAAATGACACTTCTAGACTCATTTTTTATGCAAACAATACTACTGAGAAAGGTGAGTCTTCCAAAAAAGAAACCAACCAAGACAAATTTGCTACCCCACCGAAGTAAAAAAAAATCCTACATGTTATAATTATGGGAAACTGGGACACATAGCTAACATCTGCAGAAGTAAGAGAGGTAATCCACTGAATTCTCCTAAGTTTAAAGGTCATTGTTATAACTGTAATAAGTATGGACCTAAGGCATTTGAATGTAGATCAAGAGTTGTGAACACTCCAAGTAAGACAAGATTTGAAGGTTACTATAAAAACTACAAGAGATATGCTCATAAATTAGGAGAATGCAGGTCACAAAGGAAAAATGAAAAATGGGTCCCTAACCTACAGAATGTTGACAACAATCAACAAGGACATACTATACCATGGGATTATAATACAAGGATTACTTGTACTACATGTAGAAGATTTGGTCACATTTCTAAAAACTACATTAGGATGCATGGAATGAAGAATGTGAAATCATGGAGAAACACCAGAATGGCTTGTTTCCATTGTCATGGAGTTGGTCACCTAGCCAAGGATTACAGGTACCGAAATAAGGATTCTATTGAGGATCAACAGAGTGAAAAGAATCCACTAAACATTGAAGAGATTAGAGAGTAGATGAATAAGACTTGGAGAAGAAAGTCTCAAGATGATGGAATAGAATTAGGAACTAGTGATGGTACCACATCCTCTAGATTGGATGCACCTATCTTCACTTAATCAGTCAAGGTATGTATAGGAGCTGATAACCTAAAGTTTATCTTAAATCGGTTCCTAGATTTAGTGCATAGATCCATATCATCATACTAAGATGAATTTGGATATGATTTGTGAATTTATGATTTCATATGTTGATTGGTGAAGTGTTTGAACTATTTTGTTACATTCGATGAAGCAAAGTGTAGTTTGATTAACGGTAAAATAAAGTTAGGTAATAATCATTAAATAGATATTATAGCTATCGGAATCCTTAACCTAAAATAAAAATTATAAATAGAGGGTTTGATACTTCATTATTACCTTACACTTTTGTGAGAACCTTTGAGCATTGACAGAAATGAGATCACAGATCGATTTTGAGCATTCAGTTGAGAATTCAAAACATCTACAAGATCATCTGAGGTATTTCTAGTGTTTGCCAAACTAAATTAATAGATTCTACTTGCTATTCTATTTGAACCCTAGTATATGTTGAAGCATTTTGAGATCAATGGCACCTAAGTTGAAAAAACTAGTCATAGTTGAAAATATTGAACCAGTAAATCTGATGTATAAGCCTCCTCCCACCCTTGCTATGGAAGTTGACAAAACCAGAGCCATATCCTTGATCCTTCCAAGAGTCATATTGATTGAAGATGTTGGCACCTTCATTCACTGTAAGAACAAAGATATTTGTCAAGGATAAATTGATACATCATTCAAGAACTTGTATGTTAATGGAGATTTGAAGAGCAATCACACACACTTGCAGTTCAATGGTTTGGTCCATGCAATTCTTGTACCGAAATTATTTAAACATGAGTGGATGAGAATTGTACTGAGAAAGTACATGATCGGTTTATGTGGCTTGATGGTCTGATAAAGATAAAAAATGATGTTTTACACATTGTAATAGGATTTCCAATCGGTGATAGATTGTGGTCTTATAAGAAGATAAATAAGAACAAACTATGTGAGCTTACTAAAGCTAAGTAGCATGGCAGAGGACTAAAGCTATCTATAGTTGATGACCCCAAATTGAAGTTTTCATCAAACATTATATCATATAGGATATTTTAATCATCTTGAGTAGACAGTGTACCCTCTGGAGTTGTAGACATTGCATACAAAATTCTCAAGGACATGAAGATTGACTTGTGTGAGATTCTATTGAAACAACTAAATGACAATATGAATACCATTCAGAAAGAAAAGACAAATACACTAAAGTTTGGACAATTGTTGGTATGTATATTCTTTTACTTCTAAAACTCATTTCCTACAATTGATGAAGTTACATGGAAAGAAGATAAACCCATATTTTATCATATTACTAAATTCATTCAAGGCATGGGTGTTAATTTCAATGTTATAATGGATGATTACTTTAGTAAGTTTCAATCAAGAATGCATAAGAGATATAGAATTCAACCTCAGTTAGTGGAAGAGTATAAGGAGAACTTTGTTTTGAAGATACAAATGTTTGTATCATAAGAGTTGTGGAACCTATAACTGAGTGGTTACCTCTAATGGGATATAAAATGAACATAGATCTAGATACAGTATAAATTAAAGGATTATTGAAGAAAAAATTTGATAGAAGTTCAACTCGGTATAGAACTTATGAAGAGGTTAAGGATAAAATAAGAACATGTATATTGATACTGAAGGAAATTAGGAAGATAGGTAAAATGATTAGTGCATTATCTAAAAGTTTAGGTATTGTTTATTTTGATGAAGTTGAGGAAGTTGTTGAGCCTTTAGAAATTAAGGGGAAGAAAATAAAAGTTAAGAAGGAAAATCCTAGTCCAGCCAGTGTAAGACCATCTACAAGATCTACCTCTACACCGAGAGGGAAAAAGAAAGTATAAGTTTAACTAATGAAAACAAAAACATATGTTAGAGAAAATAAGGCCACTGGGAGGCCAAGAAGAAAATTGAAGTTGTTAAAAGAGAGTGATATTGATTTGGATGACCTATCACAATTTAAGGTTGCACCGAGCAAGAAATTGAAAAGTCTTGATGAATTACTCAAGACACTTGAAAAGTATGGTGGACTTAAGGTCATGAAACAATTAAAATATGACATAAGGACTAATGAAGAAAAATATAAGATTGAAGAAATAGTCATTACCACACTACATAAGTTAAGGATGATACTAGTTGAAGTGGCACAATATCGTGAAGGATAGCTATATCAGAAAATAGATGCCAAATGGAAATATGCACTTTATGTCAAGAAAGAGATGAGAGAGAGATCACTTGCAAGCATTGTACCACACTTGACAAAGAGAGGAATAAAAGACACACTCAAAGAATATTCAAAAACATTTCTAGTGAAGGGAAGAGCTTTGAGTATTATGGTCGGTCAACTAGAAGATGTAAAAAAGGACCCCGGTGATTTTTGGAGAAAGATATTTTATATAGAACAACAGAGAATTGAAGGAGTTATAATTTAAGAGAATACATCCAAACCAGCTGGATTAATAATAAATCAGGAAGAAGTCATCACAGAAGATATCACAGAACAAGATCTGGATGAAATAGTGAAAGATGGTGAAAATGTCATGGCAACCAAGGCCATAGAGTCAGAAGCTATGGATATAGTGTTGGAAATTTATTGGGAAAATGTGATACTAAGAGGGGGGGTGAATCAGATATCACTGATTTATCCATTTTGACATAAATGAAACCTTGCATAGCATTAACATAAAACTTAACAATGTAATGGATCTAATAAGTTAAACATCACCCATGAAAATAAACATAACACAATGATTTTGGTTACCCAGAAACCCTTGAAAGGTAAAACTGGGGTGGGGATGACACACACAAATCTTCACTACTACAGTATAAATTTTTCCTATTAAGGCTACAAATTTGATCACAAAATATGATCTACCATGTGAGGGGTCTGCCCTATTAAGAGCTTTGAGATTTATACAATCTACCTTGCAAAGGGATTTAAGACTTACAACTAAGTAAGTAATCAGTTAAGAGATTTACTAAGGTTTATCAAAACCACTCTATTAAGAGATTTACCCTGATACACTTGTTAAAATGTTTTAGTACCTGATCCTTTGGTTTGCACTATGATGCTGATTACAGATCTTTTCCTTCCAGTATAGATTTGATCTCATCAATAAAGTATATCTATGTTATGTCTCTCACTTTTTTGTTATGTTCTACTTGGTCACTGAACTCTATCAGAATACTTCTTTGTTCTGAAGATATTCTCTGTCACACTCTTTCTTCCACTCATAAATCATTTTAGGGTTTAGACCACATCTTATATAGACAATTAACTTTCTCCAAGATTTAAGATATACGATCTAGATTATCTCATTTTTTCGCTTAACCTTTCCTTCATTCTGATTAGTTTCATGTATTACATAGGGATTAATGATTACAATATAAGAGCATAATCACCTCCTTGATTCCCTCAACAAACAACAAATGAAATAGAAATGTCAGCCAAAATGGTTTACCTAAGTGTTTGTGCCATAACAAACACATATGTCAATTCTAGCTTGCTCAGCATTGGATATCTCTGGCACTCGGCTTTCACTGTTCTTTGTACCCTAGTGCTCAGCATTGTCTTCTTTACATAACTTTGCAAAATCTGACTCGGCTAATACAAAAGTACTCAGTGATCACTTTTTTACTTGGCAATGACTACTTCTTGGTAAATGTACATTATACATGACTCAGCCTATATATGATGACTCGGTCCCAGTGATGACTGACCAACATTGCCTAGAAAATGACTAAGTGTAAGACACTAATAGACAACAAAACTCTAGGGATCAACAATCTCCCCCTTTGACGTTAGTAGAAAAAACACTTTGTCATGACATTTTCATTTCATTTACAAGAATACTTAGTACTAACAGAATTATATACAGAATACTCCCCCTAAAACTTAACTCAGTCTTACAAAACAAAAATATTTATATTTGTACATATATGACTTCCTTACTTGACATACACTCAAATAGATATATACATTTACAAAACGTAGTATGTCATACCATTCAGTTTTGCTTTCTTCAATCTAATTCTGCTCTCTAAATCTGTTCCCTCTTTGTGACTTAACATGTCATGTCACTTTACTATTTCCCCCTTGTTTTTGTCACTTTAATTTCTTCGGGTGTAGGGAGCTTGAAATTTTTTTACAAAAATGGTTTATGAAGCATCATGACCATGTGCAATGCGTTGTCCCAACTGGATGTTGCAATCTTCAAAACTTTGGACTTTACCTTTAGCTCGGCAGCTAGATCAACTAGGCTCTCGGTAGTAGAAAGATGGGGATCTTTCTGTACTAATTATTTTTCCTTAGCTAACTCTCTTTGTATGGGCTCCAAATGAGGTGTTAACATTTTTTGAATGGAGAGTAAGCGAGCCCTTATCTTACCATCATTAGTCATCAACTCGATTATCCTCCCTTGAGTATGTAGAAGCTTGGCATAATGTATAGAGTTGTAACTTGCATCCATACTCAATGAGTGACTTGTAGATTTTATATCTAACTATAGCTTATCTATCAGATCCTATTTGTCCTTGGTAAATACTTCTATATCACATAGTTTCTTGTACAAAGATTTTTCATTTAGTACAACTTCTTATGAGTTAGATATTAAGGTAGAAAGTTCTACCTACTTCACTGCTATATCAGTAGAGACCTTATTAAGTACCTTGGTCTCAAATTTTCTTTCTAACCACTGCAACAACTTATCATTCACCTCACTGTCATCATCAATCACTTTCTTGACAATATGAACAAGTTCCAGTATAGGGCCAGAGTCATTTACATCATTCATTTCAAAAGAATCAATGAATATACCTTTTATTTCATGAAGTACTTTCTTTTGTTTATGTTCCCTTCTCAATTCTTTCTATTTTCTCTTCTTCAGTAGATCTTGCAGAATTTGCATATGTTTGTAGGTCAAGTTATCTATGTCCCATTTAGGAATCACAATAACTTCTTCAAGTGTCACCTGTGGGGTAGGATATTTTACCTTCTTTTTTCTGTGACTTTTTCTTAGATGTTATTCCACTCAGCATCTATACAAGATCTTTTATTGCCTCTTGCCCCTTAGGCTCTTGAGTGTCTATTGCTTTTTCTATCTCCTTCTCTTCTAGTTCCTTTTCCTCCACATGAGGATTTACTATTACCAATGTAGACTATTTTGCATGTCCTTTATTTGACTCCTCGGTAGATGTAGACTGAGGTTTAGTTACTAACTTGTCTTGTTCCTCAGTAGTACTATGACTTGCTATGATATCAACTGTAGCTTTGTGTGGACTGGCAGAGGTAACTTTATCAGTTGATGTATCCTCAATCTTTAGATAATCTATTATTTGTAATAACATAGGATTACCACTCGAAAAATATGTATCTTTTGTGACCTCAGCTTGAATTTATTCCTCGATCAATAAATGAGTTTTCACTGGGGTATCCTCAGTGATGTCAAAAATTGTTATTTCAGCTATCTTCTTGCATTTCTCGATCTTTGGATCTATTTCCTCTTGAATATGAGGTTCACTAACATCCTCTTTATTATCTAACTCAACTTAGATAGATGTGCTAGCTTCCTTTTGTGTGCTTTTGTCAATTAGGAGACCAAAAATGATCTTTCATACCTTTAGACTCTATTGAACAACATCTTCAGCCTTTTTTTGAAGGATAGAGTATGCCCTGAGCTTGGGAACAAATCTATTCTTGTACTGCTCCATGAATTGTTGAATGCTAGTAGGGGATAGGTCTGGTATGACTTGGGCAAGTGTGCTTTCCCTAATCTACTTCTCAGTCATAAGGGAATATTCCCATTTTTGTGCTATCCACTGGTATAACTCATTAGGAATCAAATTCCCCATTTGAATTTGTATCATCTTGAATGTGCAGAGCATCTCAAGCATTTCTTATTCAACTTTTTTCTTGTCCTCTATACTCATCTTTTCAAATTTTACTTACTTGAAGCCTTCTAGGCTAGCAGAGCTCTTGCTGTTGTGGCATATTTCATCCATAGTCAATTTTTTTCTCTATAGTGGTTCCTTTTTTCTTTGTTTCCTCATCACTTTTGGTTTCCTCATCATCTTTCTCCAAAATAAGTTTTCTTCTCAACTTCTTCCTCAACTGGCTCGGCACTACCTTAGGCTAAACAATTTTTCTCTTCCCTGATGTCGGGGTTTTCTTTTGAGGCTTGACAGCTACAGCTGTAGAGGCTTCCCTAGTTCTTGGCCTAAGTACTAGTGAGGAGATAGACTTAGGTTTCTGCATTATTTTTCTCACAGGCTCAAAAACCAATGCCTTCTTTCCTTTCTTCTCTACTACTTTCTCCTCCTCTTCACTTTCACTAGACTCACTTGATTTATCTTCTCCTAGTCCTTGAGTCAGTTCTAGAGGTGCATCTACCTCTCTTTCTCCTATCATCTTTTCTATGTTTTTCACTATCTTTTCCCTCTTTCTCTCCATGGTAGAAGACTTTAGTCACATGGTTATCTTAGCCTTTTCTTCCTCATAGGTTCCAAAATAAGTATCCTTGTTATCAACTTCCTTGGCTAACAAAGTTGTGATTGTTGTTGTAGTTTCATCAATGTTTACCTCATAAGGTAATGGCATTAGCCATGATACCGTCGGTATTACATCTTGAGCATATGTGAGGTCAGTGTCAACTAGGAAGCATATGGCCTGACTGTATTTCTCTACTAAGGATATAGGAATCCTACTTCTCTTCATCATTTTCTTCTTAAATTCTATAAAGTAATTCTCCATAATGCTTTCAAAGTTATCACCCATTTGACTAGCAAACTCATTTATCTGAACTGTCACTGGCCTACTCTTATCCCATACTACTCCCCCAATAGTAGGAAAACTTTTTTGAATGTAGAAGAATTTAAAAAAAAGTAAGGAACCAAACTTACACATTGAATTCTTTTCTTTCCGGATTGATATAAGATTATCAGTAAGTTGTGTCAGTTGGAGATTGGCAAGGTCATAGGTGTGATCCTTCTTAATTATTTTCCAAGCTTAGTCCACTTCCATGTATGGGACACTATCTAACTTACTTGACTGATAGAATTTGTGTGCTATCACCCTTACTGCAAACTCAATTTTTGGGTCAGTGATAGTAGAAATACTCATGTTGCGCTTATTCCATAATACATGTGTGTTTGCTTGAATTTTCTCCTTACTTTGACATCTCATAGTTTTCTTTCCAGGGATTTTAGGGTATCCAGTTACCCATTGAATCATGTCTTTGGTGATTTGGACTAGTCCATACTCCAGCCATATTTTCATGCCATGTACTCTTCTTAGTACAATCTTAATCCATTCTACTTTGAAATTTTGTATAAAGTCAATGGAATGAACTAACCCTTGCTCGAAAACCTTCTGGTGTTCTGGCTTCAACACCCTGTTGCTGCATAGTTTCTCATATGCCTCTCTGAGTTCATAATCACCAATTTCTCAAATCTTGCATATGTAACATGATCGAATATCATTTATCATTAAAACATTCTTCAAAATTGACGACAAGGCTCCAGTCAGATCTCCCGTGATCGCACTTTCTGAAACAACCTAAAACTTTTGTGGCTTACACGCCTCATTCCTCACTAATTGAACATTAAAAACCTCCTTTCCTTGCTTCTTTATCATAGTTGATGATGATGATGATGTCATGTCTCATAATTTAAGGTTTAAAGTATTGAAAATATTTTACTTGGTAAAGTACCTTGTACAAGTGTTCTTCAGATGTTTTGTCGATGGCACGCTATGAAGATTTCTTAAATTTCACTTAGCACTAATCACATTGGTTACTTGCTCTCTGAATCACTCCTAGAAATTCTCAATTCATTGGTGAAATGAAATAAATGGTAACTTCCCACTTTATAGACTTCAAACGGTCAGATTAGGGATTCTTTAAGGATCTTTACACTTTCTAGGTGAGATATAGTTGTATCAACAATCTCATGTTAAACTCAGTGAACATAAGCTTAGTTGATACAACCATTTGGTTATAGCTCGGTGTACATCACATCTTGGCTATCACTGGTACTCAGAAAACATTAGTGACTCAGTCACTATAGACTAAAATACTGATGCTCGGCATCAAATATGAATTGTTTCACTTTGCTCATATCTATCCTAATGCATCTTAATCTATGCAGATATGGACTTTTTCTCAACATATGTAAGGAACTAATGTAAGATTGAAACATTGTAGGACTCAGTTCCATACATACCTTCTTTTCTTAGTTCGAAGTGGTGTGATCACTTGATCCATCAGATTGGGTGACCTCAAGTGCACTAGCATCACTACTGCTTCCCTCTTCTTTATTCTTCCATGTTTTGTTCATCTGATTTCTCATTTGCTCAATGATTTCTTCATTATTTCTTTGATCATTGCTCGGTATGGGTGTTCTACAATCTTTCTTTAAACAACCTATCTTATTGCATTTATAGCATACCATACTTTCATTCATCCAACTTTCAGATTTTCCCCTAAAATGTGTCTTCAGAAAATTTGCTCCAATGTGCCCATATTTTCCACAGTAATGATAATTGTACCAAGTGTTGTAATCCCAATTGTATGTGTTACCCTTCTTAGGTGACTTAGTCTATTTATTTGATGACCATTTGGGTTTTGATCTGCATTCAAATTCTCTATGTCCATATTTTTGACAGTTGAAATAGTGTCCTTGAAATTTTGGTGAGGTAGGTGTTAGAATAACTAAGAGGGGGGTGAATCAATTATCAGTGTCCCACAATTCAAAATGTATAATCCAAAACAATTCTACTACTTCTACTACTCGGTAAATATAAAATACTTTCACTATCTGTGTTTTTATCGATTGTTAGTCTAAACTTTATAATATTTACTGATTAAATCTAACATGTAATATGCAAAGTATGATAATAAACAAATATCACAATCAACACATAACACAAGAGATTTAACGTGGAAACCTTGTGAAGGGAAAAAACACCTAGGACCGGCAACCCAAAATTGTTCACTCTTCTGAAGTGAGGTCGGTGAAGACCCAACCCTATTAAAGGTTACAAACACACTGTTAGGTGTGACCTTGTTAGAGGATTTTAGACCAGAAGTTATCTTCCAACCAGCAATCACTCTGGGGTTGACAGGATAACAATGTTCACTCTATGAATGAAACATCAAAAGACTTTCATAGTCCACTCGATTAAGAGATTTGACTGTATAAAATGGATAAATATGTAACAGTAGATGATCCATCTTAAAACAACTTCAGTTTGTAGTTTACAGTTCAATGTTCAGCTCATTCAAATATTTCTGATCAATATAACACTTCAGATTCAATACTATATCAACTTACTATCCATCAGTAATTACTCTTTGTAGCTTGATAAATGTTCTGCAGCTCAATTCTTATTAACCTGTATGATCAGAATGCATGAAAAATTCTTCACGTGATAATTCCGCAGTATCTTCTTCTTCTAGCTCCCTTAATAATGAAACCAATGTCTCTTATATAGACGAGTAAATCATTTTCTTTTCCTCCATCAGATTTTTCCGCTTAATCATATTCATAGATTTTGTTGCTTTAGGCTTCCTTGGCTAATGTATTAGTAACACATTTCAATCTGCTCCATTAGATCCTTTTGATTTATGTTAGTCGTCGATCTTCATAACAAACCTTATCTGTTACCTCGATTTCATACACTTTACAGCTCATCACTTTATCAGCTAAACTGATCATTTAATTCCTTTTTGTTTTGCTCGGTTAACAAAGAAATGCATTGGTGAACACAAGCTTGGTTAATACTATGCTTGGTATACACTAAACTTCATCGGTATATACTAAAATGCTTTATTTACCGACAACACTGCTTGGTGTCTTTCATCTCTATTCTTCATCATAGATGAATGCAACATAATAAAGTCAATTTCATCAAGTCATAGACTAATCAACAAGTTACTTAGTGTATTCATTATCCTCATCTGTCATGTACATCTTCCTCATGTAGATATTTATGTTCTTCCTCTCTTTCACCTTCCTTCAGATGTGTCGGTATAGTAACTTACAAGATAAGTATTGTCAAGCTAGTTGACATCAATGACAACATAATATTGATGTAATCATCTTGCATATCTAATCATCAACTCCTCAGTAATCTTGAATTACAGATTCTTCATTTAGGTTCTAAATTAGTTGTAGTTCATTAATCTCTCCCTTTGGCATTGATGGAAACTCAAGTAATATGAAATGTACCATACACATACCAAACATGTATTCTACAACTTTGTGATCAAATGTTGTGTAGTGTAAGCTCTCCCTAGCTTAATATGTTTAATCACTACATTACTAAAACAGCATTATAAAATATAGCTTTGGCATTCTGTAGATATAACCTTTCAAGTTCTTCAAGTTCCTTTTAGATTATCTCTCCCTTAGATAGTTCTCATTGGTGCATATCTCCTTTTCTTTTTCATATTATTTATCTCTCCCTTTGACAACAATGCCAAAGAAACAAATAAATAATTAGCTCTGTAGTATCTAAGTAACTCTCTATTGTTCATTGCTTCCTCGGTATCTTAGTATACTGATATCCCAATCTATTTCAGTTCTTCAAGCTTAATCACAACCTTGAACAAAATTCAAAGTGTGAACTATACTGCATCAACATGAATGATCTTCTAAAAAGAGTAGGCTAATGCAACATCCAGATCACATTAGTGACCGATAGATAGGGGATGGACCCCAAGTCTATTTCTCAAATACTCAAATGTGTCCTTCGGTAGAGTCTTTGTAAAAATGTCTGCAAGTTGTTCTTTAGATGTAACAAATTCTAACTTTACTTGCTTCTCTTGCACTTGTTCTCTCAAGTAGTGATACTTAATTGATATATGTTTTGTCTTAGAGTGCATCATAGGATTCTTTGAAATATTAATAGCACTTGTGTTGTCACAGTATATGATCATCGGGTCAGTGATTACCTCATTCATTCCTTCCAACACTTGCTTGATATTGTGTGCGTGAATTTTGTACCTAGGTGTAGACACAACACTTCAGTAAAACATTAGAGGTTAGCTAAAATTGAAATCGTGCAATAAATGAAAAACTAAACTAACCAGGCGATTTACTGCCTTCTAGTAGATGCGAGTATGTATTCTTAGATTATACCGAGATCAGTGACCTTGACGACACCTAAACGAAGGATTTGAATGCAAAATCTAGATATGGAATGAATGCAATTAATCTATTTTTTTGGTTTTTCTGTGCAATTATGATACTGAAAACTTGATATGAATCTATGCTAATATGAAAATTGATATGCTAAAATGATCTAACAATAATATTCTAAATGATATGGATACTATGCAAAAATAATGAAAATCTCACAACAACTCGAATTCTCAAGATTGATTCTTCAGTCTCCAATTCAGCAGCGTGAGCGTGCAATTCATGGATGGATCTCAAATGAGGAGCTGAAGCCTTAATTTATAGAAATCTAGGGCTTTGGAGGTGCATGAAAAAAAGCCATAAATCACTCAAATAACTCAGGTTGATTTTTGAGTTATTTTTAAATAAAGGATAATTAACTCACAAAAACATGCAAAAGCAGAGTTTAACTCAAAATAGAGTTTAGATTTAATTGATAATTAATAGTTGTCTGCTTTTCTGATTGTGCATGTTTTATTTATGAATTAATTTAATAATAGAGTGATTTATTTCCAACTTAACTGATTTTGAAAAATAAAACAATTGATTTATGGGTTAATCAATTTTTCAAACTTTTATTCAAAAACAATATTATTAAAAATTGACAAATTGCTTTAATTAATTAAATAAGAATTTAATCAATTTATTCATAAGATTTTGGATTTATTGTCAAAATTAAATAATACAATTTAGGAATAAATAGAATTAACTTTAATTAAACAATTAACTGGCAGAATTAAATCTAATTAATTAAATATTTAGAATATTCAATTAATCAAACTTTAGGATAAATAGGATTTATCACCAAATAATCATTAAATTAAAGATAATTATGATGATTAGGAATATTACTAGGAATATTCCCTGATGCAGAATTTGAGATAATCAATTAGGATTCGATGATGTTCAGATGTGCCTTAGGTTAGGACTTCGATGTCGATTTCATTTGATGTGTCGATATAGGAGGTTAATGAACCTATAGCCCATTTTTGGGGTATTACATTTTGCCCCTCTTTGAATTGTTGTGTGAAGCGCAGTGGTTCAAAGACAGTCTGTGTATGATGTTCATTAAATTAAAGATAATTATGATGATTAGGAATATTACTAAGAATATTCCCTGATGTAGAATTTGAGATAATCAATTAGGATTCGATGATGTTCAGATGTGCCTTAGGTTAGAACTTTGATATTGATTTTGTTTGATGTGTCAATATAGGAGGTTAATGAACCTATAGCCCATTTTTGGGGTATTACATTTTGCCCCTCTTTGAATTGTTGTGTGAAGCACAGTGGTTCAAAGACAGTCTGTGTATGATGTTGAAAATGATGTTTGAAATTGAAATTGATATGAAGCAAAAACTGATTGAAATTGATATGAAGGTAATAGGTCTTGAATGACCAAAGATAATGTTAACTATAACAGCAAATAAACTGATGATTGCAAAAAAGTGTCAAAATGCCTGATTCTAAACCTTATGATTGCGAAGAAGTGAGTGATCAATTCCAGACCTAACTGTCCTTGTATTGAATAAAATTGGTATCACATCTGAACCCTTTAGTTTTCGAAGAACCAAGGAAATAACACAATTGAACTGATAGTTACAAAAACTGATACAATTTACAAGATTAAGAGAATACCAGATTGATATGGATCTCGATGAATCTGATATGCCCCGAGTGATGATTGATTTGCCCTGATCAATGAGGTCTTTTTGATGAATCAGTAACTAGATGTGGTTGTTGTCTTGATTACTGAGGAAAGATATGATTTCAAATTTAGATTTGCAGACTTGAATGATGTGCAATACCATGCCCCCTTCGGGATAAAATTGAAATCTGATAATAAAAGTTAGCATTTAAGTTTAGAAGCATGTTAATTGATTTGAGAAGTGGTTATACATGTTCAAGAATGCATTATGCATCATTTGGAGGTCCAAAGACCAAGTTTGACTAGGTTAAACCATGAGTTGACCATAGTTGACCAAGTTGAAATTTTGATAGTTTGATGTAAGATAATCAGTTAAGTTGAATACTAGATTTCTGTGATGATTGAAGGTTGATTATGCAAGTAGTGAATAATATAAATGATCTCAGATTTCAATTTTGATCCCAAAAAAGGATTCTACTTATTGTTTCATTGGAGAAACCTTTGTGTAAGATTCATCTCTTGTTAGATTTGAAGATGCGATTTGAATAATCATTTAAGCGTTGAAGTTTATTCAACCATTGTGAGATCATGCAAACATGCAAAATGCAAAAAAACATGCAGAATGAAATGCAACCTAAGACCTAGGACCTAGTCACTGATCATGTGTCGGTCATTCTCATCATTGAATTTTTAGGTAACCGAATAAATCAATACAATGCCCACTACTTATGAAACCATAGACATATGAATATCAATTTGTATACGCAAGAATCAATACAACACCCACTAGTCAATCAACCATAGATATATGAATATTGATTTTATTTTTGAAATGTCAGATTAGATATAAGCAACAAGGCACAAACGCCAAGATGACCTAAATATCATGTCCATTTTGATATAGCAATTTGTATAAGCATCAAAACATAAATGTTGTGATGACCTAAATATGCCTTGCATTACAAACACATCAAGCAGTTTAGAGATCAGTCTAAATCTAGTGTGAATTACCCATAGTGACCCTTTATCGTTCACATCCTTAGGTAAGATCACATTTCACAATAGGAAAAGAACTCACTCAAAAAGACAATAGTTAGATCAAACTTCCTTGAATTTTCTAGGTATCAATGGTCGAGGTACGCATGGCCATCCAATTTGAGATAGAGGCTCTTACAGTCGAACACCATTTCAATCCAAAATTTCCAAAGTTGTTAGATTTTCACATACAAGCAGAAGACAAAGAAAAGATTATGCCCCCAGTCATCACTCTCTAAATCCTATAAAGGACATCATCGAAGAGCTCGAAGGGACACAATATGCAAAAATCTCAATGCGAATCAGTAAGCATACAAGGAGATAAAAGCATGTAAAGCATAGGTTGTTTTTAGTTTGTGTTTGATGTTTGATTGCATTGTTGTAGATGCAAAATCCTTTCTAGAGATGAGACTAACTGACTAACTCAAAATGAAGCTTCAAAGGACTCTGACTAGATATGATACATCTAAGATACATTGGAGGCCATAGGATATGACATTGATTGCCCCCAAGTGTTAAGCATTGATAGGATACAGACGCTTGAGCTGAGTGGTGTACAAACTAACTTATTGAAAACAAACTAGGAGATATGTACAAACTAAAGAAAGACTGAAAGCTGGGAAAGACCAAGATTGCACTGATAGATGGAGCATTTTGAAACAAGTGGCACCCATTTTCTATGTTTTCACCATCTTGGTAGAGATTCTATTTTTGCTACCAAGGCGCCTGTTTCTAGGTTTTCACCAAGGCACTTTTTCTTTTTCTCATTTTTTTTCTATTTTTCATTTTTCCAATTTTTTTTTGTATTTTTGATATTTTTTGATTTTTTTGTGAACCATCAAGGTGCCTATTGCTAGATTTTCACCAAGATGGTCATTTTTTTAGGACTTTTTCCAATTTTTAGGACATTTTACCATACACTGAATGCCTTAGGCATAAAATTTCTTCAAATAGAGAACATTGATTGGTTCTTGAAGCTGTTCTCCTTTAGTCGTTGAGAGTTGATAGGCACCAGAGCCAAAAGTAGTAGTGATTACAAAGGGACCCAGCCAGTTGGGTTCAAACTTCCCCTTGCATTCTTGATGTGATTGATTTTAGGATTTTCTCTCAAGACTAGATCACCAACCTGAAATTCTCTATGTCTGACTTTCTTTTTGTAGCCTCTAGACATTCTCTTCTGATATACTCTGAGATGATCATACGCTTCTTCTCTATGCTCATCTAGTAGTTCAAGTTCTTGCAACCTAGACACTCTATAGTCATCATCAGTTACTAGACCATGCATTCTGATTCTTAGTGACGGGATTTCAACCTCAATAGGCAATACCGCTTCAAACCCATAAACTAAAGTGAAAGGTGTAACCCCAGTAGGTGTTTTGATACTTGTTTCGTAGGCCCAGAGAGCTGGATTGATCATGAGATGCTAGTATCTTCCTATTTTATTAACTATTCGATGAAATATTTTCAATAGATTCTTGTTAGAAGCCTTTGCTTGTCCATTCCCTTGAGGATAGTAGATAGATGACCAATGTTGTGTGATCTTGAATTTGGCACATAGATCATCTAGGTCTTTATTTTTGAATTGTCCCCCATTATCTATGATTATAGAATGTGCGATCCCATATCTACATATGAAATACTTCAATATGAACATAGATATTTGCCTTCCAGTTGCTTGTGTCAAAGGGACTACTTCTACCCATTTTGTAAAATAATCTGTAGTTGTGATTATATGGGTATGTCCATTGGAAGAATGAAGATGTATAGCTCCTATAAGATCAAATGCCCATTGGTTAAAATGCCATTGTGTAGTAAAGGGAATGAGATCTCTCCCTGGAACATGAATTAAGTTGCCATGCACTTGGAATTTTTGACAATTCTTAGCAAACTTGATAGACTCTTTCTCCATTTCAGGCCAATAGTACCCAGCCCTAATAAGTTTTTGAAGTAGTGTTAAACTATTTTGAGTGTGACCCACAAATACCATCATGGACTTCCTCTAACACACGTTGAGACTCTTCTCATTCTAAACATCTAAGTAGTGTACCATCTAGACCTCATTTGTATAGATCATGACCAATGATGACATATCGGGAGGCATTACAGATAAGGTATCTCTTTTCATGGTGGTTGAAGGTATTGGGAATGATTTGGTCTTTGAGATAGGAAAATAGGTTTTTATATCGAGATGAATCGTGACCAACAATAGTGTAGATCATGCAGGTTTCAGGGGAATCATATGCATGATAAGATAGTGCTTCCACCAGGAACTCATAGCATAGCTCATGTTCAAGGATTTGTAATAAAGTAGATAGTGTTGTCATTGCATTGGCAGCCTTGTTCTCTGTTCTAGGTATTTGCTCAAATGTGATAGATAGAAAATACTTCTTTAGATCATCTACCATTCTCTTGTAAGGAATGAGCTTTTCATCTTTAGTTTGGTACACATCATTGACTTGATGGATAACAAGTTGAGAGTCTCCATGAATGTGTAGCTCTATCACTCTCCATTCAATTGCTATTTTCATACCATTCAAAAGGGCTTCATATTCTGCAATATTGTTTGTGCAAGGAAAATTTAATCTAAATGCTTTTGGGATTGAGTATCCTTGAGGAGTTATGAACAATATGCCTACTCTTGATCCATTCTGTGTATAGGAGCCATCAAAGAATAACTACCATTCTCTAGAAGAAAGAGTCATGATAGAGGAATCTGGAAATTCCATTTGCAATGGTGTATCATCAATCATAGGTGCATCCGCTAATTGATCAACAATAACCTATCCTTTGATAGCTTTTCTCTCAACATATTCAATGTCAAATTCACTTAAGAGCACGACCCATTTGGCTAATCTACCTGTGAGGGCAGCTTTGCTTAGTAGGTATTTGAGTGGATCAATCTTGGCTACCAAATGTGTGGTATGAGCTAACATGTAGTGTCTCAGTTTCTGTGATGCAAAGATCATAGCTAGACAAGCTTTCTCAATCATTGAATAGTTCTTCTCATATGCAACCAATGTTCTACTGATATAGTATATAGCTCTTTCCTTTTTGTTCTCATCATGTTGTGCTAGCAATGCCCCCAGTGATGTATCTATTACAGAGACTTATAAGATCAAAGGCTTCCATGGAATGGGAGGCATCAAGATAGGAGGATTTGATAGATACTTTTTGATATGATTAAAGTTGTTCTCACATTCTTCATTCCATGCAAAGGTCACACCTTTATGTAATGTTTTTGTAAAAGGTTGTGATATGTCTGCTAGCTGTGATATAAATCTTCTGATAGATTGAACTCTTCCTTGCAATGTCCTCATTTGACTAATATTCTTTGGAGGTTGCATTTCCATGACAGCCTTTACTTTAGCTAGATCAACTTCAATGCCCTTCTTTGAAACTATGTATCCTAAGAGCTTTCCAGAAGTGACACCAAAAGCACACTTCTTAAGATTTAGTCTGAGACTAAATTTTTCCATTCTGTCTAGTATTTTTCTCAAGTTATTTAGATGTTTAGCTCTAATCATAAATTTTGCTAAAGTATCATCAACATAATCCTCCATAGTCCTATGCATCATGTCATGAAAAATAGAAGTCATGGCTCTTTGATATGTAGCACCAACATTTTTAAGCCCAAATGGCATGACATTCCAACAGAAGGTGCCCCATGCACATGTAAAAGCAATTTTCTCTTGATCCTCTGGAGCAATTTTTATTTGATTATATCCAAAAAAACCATCCATTAAGGAATACATCTCAAAGCCTGCAGTCATGTCTACTATCATATCAATGTTAGGTAGTGGAAAATCATCCTTAGGGCATGCTCTGTTTACATCTCTAAAGTTTGTGCACACTCTGATTGATTTATCTAGTTTTGAAATAGGTACAATATTAGAGATCCACTTTGCATAATCAATAACTCGGATGAATCTGGCTTTTAGGAGCTTCTCTAATTCAGCTTTTACCAAGAGTGCAACATGAGGATGCATCTTTCTCAATTTTTTCTTAACAAGTTTGACATTTGGAGCTATAGATAAATGATGCATTATAAGATTAGGATCCAACCCTAGCATATCTAAATATTTCCATGCAAAGTTGATCTTCTTTTCTATTAGGAATGTTGTAAATTTTTTCTTCTCTTCGTCTGATAAAGATTGTGCTACATGAATCAACTGTGGTTCTTCTGTTGTTCCCAAGTTGATGGATTGAGTGGGCTCAATTAGAATTGGAGATCTATCCTATAAATGACTTAGAAGGACATCAAATATCTCATCCTTAGGCACCTCAGAGAGGTTTTCACCTTCAGATACATCTTTTATTTTTACTTTTGTAGGTTCTGAGACTACCACAAAGTGGTTTTCACCCTCAGAACTCCTTTTCTTTTTATTCTTATTCTTATTTTTCTTACTAAGATACTTGATGTCTGACTCCGTCATGCTAACACTTAGTTCACTAATGGAAGTACTCATAAGCTCAACTATATTGAGGTAGCAAGCAAGGGCATAGTCATTTGGGAAGGTATAAATACCATGGCTCAGATTTGTGGAGGTTTGATCAATAAGGTCTAGATATTGGATAGTCAAAGTGGGGAAAGATTGGGAGATAGCATTTACGAATATGGATCTGTCATCATTGGTCCTAACCTGATGCTCGAGTTCAAAGGTGATATTATAACTTAAGACATTCAATTTGTGAATAGGCTCAATGTCATTGTGGGAGTCCAATTCAGCCATAGGTGGATCAGACTCGATAGGTTCATCATTTCGCTCTAGACTTACGTTGGGTTCAGGTGCATATTGGTGAATAACATCAACATGTTTCTCTATAATAAGCTCATCTTCTTCTAGAATGGCTCCCCATTCATAGTCATTAGATTCTTCATCTATGCCTCTAGGAAATCTAAGAACATGAGTAAAGTCAGGATGAATACCCCAAGAAGGGTTACCCTCAAATTCTGATTTGAATTCATACTCATGGGAATCTATCTCAAAATAACTATCACCTTCCTCTTTTTTATTGTCTTCAAGATTAGTTGGTTCTTGTGTGGCAACTATCTCTTGATTGATAGTAGGTTCTTGTGTTTCTACTACATTAATTCTTTTGATTGGATCATCTTCAGCTTCAAGGAGATCTTTGATTTCCTTAGGCAAACGCTCATAAGGGATAAGTTCTGAGCTGTTTGAATCACTATCTGATGGTTCAATTTCTTCCTTCTTAAGAAGAGGTTCTCCTGGTGTGATCTGCTCTATGACATGAGAACAATTACCTTTGAGGTGGAAGGGTTTCTTTTTAAAGCCTAGGCCAACAGTATCTTTGTTTTCCCTACCAATATGTGAAATAGGTGTTATAAGACCTTCTCCTCTGACTCCTAGAGGTCCTTTACCTAAATATCCCATCTTAGCTATTAATTTATCTCCTAGACCATATGCCTTAGAAGGGATATTGGATACTCTAGAGTCATTAGTCTGAACAACTTGAGATTCTGGTTCATCTTTGTATAGCCATGCAAGCACAGCTTCATTCTCTTCAAATTCTTGCTTGGAGACTTGTTCTGCTACAAAAAAAAATTTATATGCCTCAAGAGGTTCTTTAGAGTTTGGTTTGGGCTATTTTAAAGATTGTCCATAAGACTTAGGTGAGATGGGGAGAGATGTCAAAGATAAGACTGGCTCTATAGTGTATTCTCCCATACCATTTTCTTTGATATTGACCTCTTTTGCAATGTCTTCCATTTTAGATGTGGATGCTTCTTTTGTTGGCTCCACGGAAGACTCTTTGTTATTAGGCACAAGTTTATCTGCACTTTCCTTCAATGTATTGCAAGTGGTGGATATTTCTATTGGAATAGTGACTGCTACTCCTTCATAAGGAAATTTTAAGCATTGGTGGAATGTAGAAGGAATAGCCTTCATCTCATGTATCCATGGTCTCCCTAGAAGGATGTTGTAAGCTAAAGGTAGATCAAGAACCTGACATATAGTATCTCTGATAACTGGACCTGCTCTGATAGGTAAGACAATGGTGCCTTTAGAAGATCTTTCTTATTCATCATAGGCTTTTATAGTTATTTTCTTTTTAGGATCAATAACCAATTCTGAAAATCCAAATTGTGTGACCAAGCTATAAGAACAAATATTTAGGCCAGCACCTCCATCTATCAACACACATTTGACTCTACGATTCTGGATCAAGACTTCTATATGAAAGGGTTGGTTATATGGATGACTCAAGGAGTTGTCATCTTCCTCTGAAAAGGAGATATATTGCGGAGATGTGAGATGTCCAACCATAGTCTAGAACCTGTCTAATCAAGGTCATCAAGAACATTGGATCCGAGCAAAGCTTTATCTAGAATAGCTCTATGAGCTGGAGATATTCGAAGCAACTCAAACATGGAGATTTTTGCATTAGTGTGTTGGAGTTGTTGAACAATGCTATAAGATGTTGGCATTGTATCTTTAGGATTGGAAGATTTAGAAACATCCTTCTGTTTTGAAGTGAAAGAAAGATTGAAGGGCATCTTAGGGACATTTGATGAATCTGGGATTTGTCCATTCAGATGTGCCTAAGCTTGTGATCAATTCACTGCATTAGCTAAAGTATGATCTCTATCTCTTCACATAATTTTGATGACATTGCAATGCTCAAAGAGACAAGGTTCAACCATATTGATAACAGCATTATTTCTAGGGTATGCATAATTGACCTTTGCCCCCATATTAGGCTGAGAAGATGAAACTTCTTGACCATGTTTCAGAAATGGTTCTGTGAATGTTGTATGATCATTATTGCTCTTATGATTGTCGATGGTGATATCTCCCTTATCAATCAGATCTTGAATAGTATGCTTCAAGTGTAAGCAATGATTAGTTTTGTGACCTTTACCTCGATGGAAATCATAGAATTCATTCTCTCTCCACCATTTCAGTTTAGCATCTAGATCAGATTGTCAAATCTCAGGAAAAGAAATGATGTTATTAGCTAGAAGAGTTCTCATAGCTGATTCTAAAGAGTCTCCAAGAGGAGTGAACTTTCATTTATTATCAACGGACCAAGATTTGTATTCTGGCTTCTTTTGAGATGGTTCAGGCACCTTTTGTTTTGAAGCTTTTATGGCTTGGGTGCCAATAGTTAGATTGAAAGTTGGTTCCTTTGATGGGGCATGGATAGTATCAACAACACCATCTGTGACAATGCCTTTATTCTTGTTCCAATTTTTGTTCTTGTCTTTAGAACTGGATCCTGATTCGTACTTGTCCTTTTGAAGTGTGATTTCTCCTTTTTTCACAAGTACTTTTTCAATTTTGATTGCATTGTCTACCATCTTATCAAAAGATGTATGATCTTGCATTTGTAAAGGGTAGTTGATTTCTGGGATAATATTATTGATGAAGATTTCCAGTTTCTCAGTTTCTGGAATAGGCCTAGCATATAGAGAGAATTTCTTCCTCCATCTCTTGAGAAATGTCAAGAATGGTTCGCCTAGATATTTTTTGAGATTGCAGATATCGATCATGGTGACTAGATGTTGAATATTGTAGGAGTATTGCTAATAGAACAATTTGATCAACTCCTCAAAATTTTTGATAATAGAAGGTAATCCAGAGAACCAATGAATGGTTGCTCCTCCCAAAGATCAAGGAAAGAGATGCATAAGATAGGTTGGTTCATGCATGAACTCCATAGATTGTGTACAGAATTCTCTAACATGATCTTGAGGATCTAAGTGTCCATCATACTTATCACATTTTGACATCTCCACTTTTTTTGGGAATGGTGGCATGTACAAGTCTTTGTCAAATGGAAAAGGACATAGGGCCTCCATGGAGAACTCCTTGGGTTCCTTTTCTTTCTCAAGGTTATTAAGTTTGACTTGCATGGCATGCATTTGTTTCATCATAGCTGTGAGTGGAGTTTCTTCCTCATGCGTAATGATATCTTCAACATTAAAGTTGGGAGGAATTTTAGCTCCTTAATGAGCTAATTGTAAAAAGTATGCTTCTCTATCCTCTTTCAAGAAATGCTTCATCATTCTTTTGAAGTTATCATCGTTTTGATATTGAGCAATTTCTTTAGGTGTGGGTTTCTGATCTGCACCATGTTGAAATTGAGCTCTTTGAGAGCCAAAGTTTGTCCCTACTTGAGACATGGTAGGATTTTTCCTTGGGATAGATTGATTAGGAGTTTGTTGATTACCTCTGTGAGTTAATGAAGGAGGAATGTAACTAGTTTTCAATCAAAAGTTGCCAAGACCGTTGTCTTCGTAAAGACTAGAATTGTAGAGTTGCTCAAGAGTTGGACCCCTAACAGTGGTTATAGGTAATGTATGGGATGCTTCTCCAAATTTTTTGTGAGAGGAAGCTCTAGTTTCCACCATTAACCTTGGGTGAAACAAAAGAATATGATGAAGATAATTGAAGAAGGATCTGATTCAAGAAGATCAAATGATGCAACCTTGTCAAGGTTTGATTGATTGAAGCTTAGATTAGACGTAGATGAAGGAGACTATGCCTTGGATGTATGGGTAGATTCCCAAAAGATAGCGGACATGAGTTCACAACACTTAGTCATTTTGATGATTGATTAAAGATTGATAGTTATGACAAGGTTTTGCCACGATATGATAAAGACTCAAATCGATTAAACAGAAGGCTAAATTGGATTCAAAATGACACTTTAGGAAAATGATTGGATTCTCAATAATTTATGCTCTATTCCTAACATAGTGATTTGTTTGACAGATTTTGGAAATGGGCTGGAAAAGCTAGATATCTAGCAATTCTAACAACTTTCTAGCAATTTTTCAAAACTTCTCAAATGACTTTCTGCAGAATTGTACGATAGTGGGTATTGCATTAAATGACAATTGACAAGCTTGTATGATAGTTGACAACAAGAAAATTAACTTTTGAAAATGACTGGTAGAAACACTCATACGATAATATACCAGTTACCATACGACAATCAGGGGGTTATGAAATGACTCTTGACCAAAACTCATACAATTTTATGACCTAATGAGATGACTTTTGACTTTAAAAAGGAATTTCACTTCAATTTTTGCAAATTTTTGGGTTTTTAGTTTCAAATTGTTTGTAAATTTCAATGTCCAGATTCAAGGATTGTAACAGATTTGTTCATTTTCAGTAACCAGATAGATAAGCAAGCACGCAAAATAGCAAGCAAGTGATTTCAAGCATGTCTGAAAACAATGAACAAGGGCAAAAGCAACCTTTCACATGAACAATCAAGTGACTTATTTGTGCTAATCCTTAGAAGTGCTAATTGTGTATGTTCCAAAAAGTTTTGCAATAACGCACATATTCCTAGAAAATGAAAATTTGGCCTCACTAGGGTTTTTAGTAATGGTTTGACTTTGCAACTTTTATGATCCAAGAGGGCGAACTCCAATCCAGGCACACTGGGGTTTTGACATAGTCTGAGAACTTAATCTTTAGGATCTGCTAAGGAGATCTGACAGCCCAACAAGAGACCACACCTGTGGAGATTTCTTCCAATGGGACATTTATATAGCGGTTGTCACTACCATGGTGAAAATGGCTATTACCGCTTAAGGTTTCATCAACGTGGTTGACCCAATTAAGGGAATGTCCACTATGGTTAACCCTCTCTAAAGGTGACTCACAAAATATGCCACATGGGGACTAGATCAGATTCAAGGATTTGGGTTTCTGGTACTATCCAAAAAGGAAGTAGAGCATAATCCCCTAGCCTCTTCACTTCACCAAAACAAAGTAGATAGATAAATCCGACATGCTAAGACTAAGATTATCTCACAAAGATCTATGATGTCAACCCCTTATGATCTATCAACCTCTCTGGAGAGAGAATGCATCGATCAAAAGTTGAAGACACACGGAGCTAGTAGAACATGAGATTCTTTCAGTATCCTCCCTACCTACAAGGGTTCCTTCATTGAGAAGAGTTTCATTGGAAACCCACTCTCTCAAGAGCCATGAATAGTGTTCATAGGGCCTATTTACTACATGTAACAAAGATGCTGAAAGAAAATCTATGTTCATTTTTTAGAGCCCAAATGAAATGTGTGATATGGAAAAGAAAGGCACTCAAGCTAGACACGCAAGATGTTCATTTTAATCCAAATAAAAATGTTATCAGCTGAGAAGGTTACCTTAATTCCTCACAATGTGCTTAGTAGATTTTTACCTATTTTTAGCAATTCTTGGGCTTTTTCCAATCAAAAACCAGTGAAAATCAATCAAAAATAGAGAATTTAAATTGTTAGGGTTAGCTGTTAGTCAAAATCTAAAAACCAAATCTGACAAACTACCTGAAAAAGTGAAATGACAATTGTACCCTGGCACTAAAACTCGTACGATAGTGTGTTACCTCCCAGATGATAATCTAGAAGCTCGTACGACAATGGGTATCAAATCACATGACAATCAAGCTTCCAGATGACAGTGGGTTTCTGCTTGTGTGATCCTCGATCAAATCAACTATCGTACGATAGTGGGTATCTCCCAGTATGAGTTTCTGATAAAACTCATACGAAAATTGTACGGACAAAGAATAAAAATCACAGCTTAGAACAAAAAAAGATAAGAAAATGATAGAAATTGATAAAATTTGAAGGGAAACCCATTTCAGGGCCCCACGGTGGGTGCCAGAAATGTGTGTGTGAATTTTGTACCTAGCTATAGACACAACACTTCAGTAAAACATTAGAGGTTAGCTAAAATTAAATCATGCAATAAATGAAAAACTAAACTAATCAGGTGATTTATTGCCTTCTAGTAGATGCGAGTATGTATTCTTAGATTATACCGAGATCAGTGATCTTGACGACACCTAAACGAAGGATTTGAATGCAAAATCTAAATATGGAATGAAAACAATTAATCTATTTTTTTGGTTTTTCTGTGCAATTATGATACTGAAAACTTGATATGAATCTATGCTAATATGAAAATTGATATGCTAAAATGATCTAACAATAATATTCTAAATGATATGGATACTATGCAAAAATAATGAAAATCTCACAACAACTCGAATTCTCAAGATTGATTCTTCAGTCTCCAATTCAAGAGCATGAGTGTGCAATTCATGGATGGATCTCAAATGAGGAGCTGAAGCCTTAATTTATAGAAATCTAGGGCTTTGGAGGTGCATAAAAAAAGCCATAAATCACTCAAATAACTCAGGTTGATTTTTGAGTTATTTTTAAATAAAGGATAATTAACTCACAAAAACATGCAAAAGCGGAGTTTAACTCAAAATAGAGTTTAGATTTAATTGATAATTGATAGTTGTCTACTTTTTTGATTGTGCATGTTTTATTTATGAATCAATTTAATAATAGAGTGATTTATTTCCAACTTAATTGATTTTGAAAAATAAAACAATTGATTTATGGGTTAATCAATTATTTTTCAAACTTTTATTCAAAAACAATATTATTAAAAATTGACAACTTGCTTTAATTAATTAAATAAGAATTTAATCAATTTATTCATAGGATTTTGGATTTATTGTCAAAATTAAATAATACAATTCAAGAATAAATAGAATTAACTTCAATTAAACAATTAAGTGGCAGAATTAAATCTAATTAATTAAATATTTAGAATATTCAATTAATCAAACTTTAGGATAAATAGGATTTATCACCAAATAATCATTAAATTAAAGATAATTATGATGATTAGGAATATTAACAGGAATATTCCCCGATGCAAAATTTGAGATAATCAATTAGGATTCGATGATGTTCAGATGTGCCTTAGGTTAGAACTTCGATGTTGATTTCATTTGATGTGTCGATATAGGAGGTTAATGAACCTATAGGCCATTTTTGGGGTATTATATAGATATATGCAATGTTTGAGCAATTAGTAGTAGCAGCAACATACTCTACTTCAGCTATAGACTAAGAAATACAAGCCTACTTTTTACTTATCCAGGTTACAAGTCTTTCACCAAAGAAAAATGCTCCTCCGGTGGTACTTTTTCTATCATCCACATTTCCAACCCAGTCAGCATCAATATAAATCTTCAGCTCAAACTTTCCTTCCTTAGGATACCATAATCCATAATCCTTTATCTTTTTCAAATATCTTAAGATCCTTTTAGTAGCAATCATGTGTGATTCTCTAGGATTAGCAGAATATCTAGCAACAATTCCCACGGCATGTGTTATATCTGGTCTACTGTGAACTACATACATTAGCTTACCAATCATGGATCAGTAAAGTGTCTGGTTTACCTCTATAGTTTCATCTTCCTTTGTCAATTTACTTCTAATAGCCATCGGTGTTCCCATAGGTTTAGCATCTTCCATGCCAAATGTCTTTAAGACTTCCTTTATGTACTTGGACTGTGTGATGAATATCCCATCACTCTATTGAATCACTTGTAATCCAAGAAAGAATTTAATCTCTCTGAACATAGACATTTCAAACTCATTCCTCATGTCATCAACAAAATATTTACATACATGATCTTGACCTCCAAAAATAATGTCATCAACAAAAATTTCAGCAATAATAATAGTGTCATCATTATCACCTTTCATGTACAAATTGTTGTTCTCACTAGTTCTTACAAATCCAATACTTAACATGTAAGTATGCAGTCTCTCATACCATGCTCTCGGTGCTTGCTTCAAACCATATAAAACTTTGTTTAACCTACATACCATGTTTCTATTATCTGAATCAACAAATCCTTCAGGTTGTTCTATGTAGACTTCTTCCTCAAGTATACCATTCAGAAATGCTGATTTCACATCCATTTGATAAACCTTAAATTTCTTGTGTGCAGCATATGCAAGTAGCATTCTAACTCCTTCTAATCTAGCAACAAGTGCAAATGTCTCACCATAATCAATGCCTTCTTCCTGTGCATATCCCTTGCATACCAATCTCACTTTATTTCTTGTCACTTCACCATTTTCATTCAGTTTGTTTCGGAATATCCATTTAGTACCGATAACATTCTTATCTTTAGGTCGGGGTACTAAGGACCAAGTTTTTTTTTCTCTATTTGTTCTATTTCCTCCTTCATTTCATTAACCCATTCTTCATTATCTAATGCAACTTTCACATTTTTTGGTTCAAATTCACAGACTAGACATGTACCTTGTCTTATTTTGCTTCTTGTCTGCATTCTTGCTTGTCTGTTTCCAATAATTTGTGTCTTAGGATGATGTCTTCTAACAAAACTAGCTAGTACTCAGTTTCTTCTTTCTTTTTCATCCTGTTCAGGTTCACTTGCTTGCTCGGTAGCACCATCTTGTTTGTCGGTTTCCCTTTCCTGTTCCTCGGGGTTATTTTCCTGCCGACTAGTTATCATAGTTTGCAACTTTGGTAGATAATCAGGAAGTTCAATGTAAGTGAATCTACCATAGTCTTCTAGTTCCTTTCTTTCTTTTGTGTTCTTGTCATCATACTCATCAACATGAACATTAGTACTTTCAATCATCTTATTTGTAACCTTATTCAGACATTTGTATGCTTTACTCTTAGTAGAATATCCTAAGAATATTCCTTCATCACATTTAGAATCAAATTTCCCATTTCTCTCATCTTTTAGAATAAAACATTTGCTTCCAAAAATCCTAAAATAACTTACAGTAGGTTTGTGTCCAAACCATAGCTCATAAGGTGTCTAGTTGGTGTCCTTCTTCAGTTGTACTCGGTTAAGTACATATATAGTTGTGTTGATAGCTTCCCTCCAATATGTCTGAGCAACATTCTTTTGTATCATCAGTGTTCTAGCACAGTCAATGATTGACCTATTCCTTCTTTTAGCAATCCCATTCTGTTGAGGTGTTCTTGGTGTAGAGACCTATCTCTTAATACCATTCTCATTACAAAAATTAGTAAATTCATCAGAGATAAATTCACCTCCTCTATCAAATCTTAAGCATTTAATTTATTTTCTAGTCTCTTTTTCTACCTTAGCCTTATACCATTTAAACATCTTAAAAGCTTCAGATTTCTATTTCAGGAACATAACAGTCATCAGTCTAGTATAGTCATCAACAAAAAGAATAAAGTATCTATCACCATAATAGCTCTGAGTTCTCATAGGACCACATAGGTCAGTATGAACCAACTCAAGTATCTTCTTTGTTGAGTAGTCTTTGCTTTTAAAACTAGACTTAGTCATCTTACATTTCTAACATTCATGGCACATAGCATGATCTAGTTTTGACAAGTTAAGCAACCCTCTAACTATTTTCTTATTACTAATCTTGATCATGTTATCAAAATTTACATGACATAACCTCTTATGCCACAACCATGCATCTTCATCTTTCATTAATAAACAAGAAGACTGATCAATATCAAGATAAAATAGATTACCTCTGGATTGTGTACCGATTCCAACAAGTCTTCCTCCATCATCATAGATTCTTACCTTTCTGCTCTCAAAAGCAAGTTGGTGTCCTGAGTTGTTTAGTTGTGCCACACTTAACAAATTGTAGTTCAATCCATCTACCCAGTATGCATTCTCACATTTTATTCTCTCATTAATCATTAGTGAACCTTTACCTCTTACCATACAAGGTGCATCATTTCCCATTCTAACAGATCCACCATCATATTCATCAATTAGATCAAATTTCTCTATATCACCAGTCATATGATGTGTACAGCCACTATCTATGATCCATGTATCATTTCTGCTTACCTTAGAGATCAGTGTTGTTTCTTCATGTTTCTCTTCTTCCTCTGAATCATCCTTCATAGAAACAAATACTACTTCTACATCATCATCAATGTCAGATTCAGATTCAAATTCTTCAACTATGTAACATACCTTTTTCCCTTTGTCATAGCTATCTCGGTTGTCTCTGTTGTTGTGTCCGTAGCCTCTATTGACTGTTCTCCCATAGCTTCCTTTGGATCGGTCTTTGGATCTATCATCATCTTTCTTATTCAGACATCTAGCAGCGATGTGGCCAACTTCTTTACAATTAAAACATGCTAGAGGTAACTTGCCTCTATACCTTCCCTTACCTTTGGGCAATCTTTTGGCCATAAGAGCTTCAAGCTCATCAAGTTTATCATTGGTATTACAGTCACTATCATTATTCTTATCATTCTTGCTACTAGACTTACCAATCTTCAAAGAGGACATGAAAGAAGATTCAATAGAAGGTACAACATTGTTTTCAAAGTTATTCAATTCAAAGGTTGTAAGCTTACCGATCAGAGTGTCAAGGGTGAGGTTGGATGTAGCCCTTGTTTCATGAATTGTAGAGATCTTGATCGCATAAATTGGAAACAAAGTTTTGAGAATCTTGCTTGTTACTGTTTCATCATCAATAACTATGCTAGATGTTCTAATAGCATCTACTACTTCTTTTAGTATGTTTGTGTATTGCACAATGTTCTCACGTTCTTTCATTTTCATATCATCAAATCGACCTCTTAGGCTTTCTACTCTGGCTCTCTTAACATTCACATCTCCACTGTATATTAGAGTTAGCTTGTCCCACATCTTCTTAGCTATATCACAGTCCTTGATATCTTCAAATTTAGCATCAGTATAGGTAGCAACAAGTTCCATCATAGTAATATTATGTTCATGCCTATCCTTCAATTGATCAAGAGTTAAGGGACCACTGGGTGGTTCAATGTAGCCATCCTCCATCAGTTCTAGTGTAGAATTCCCAATTCTAGATATGTGCAACTTCATCTGACTTTTCCATACTATGAAGTTATCTTTGTTCAGCTTTGGCACTTCCCTCTTATACATCTTGAGACATTTTTTTTGGAGTCATTAAAACTCTGTTCTAAGAAACCACATCTCTAATACCAATTGTTAGAATAACTGAGAGGGGGGTGAATCAGTTATCAGTGTCCCACAATTCAAAATGTATAATCCAAAACAATTCTACTACTTCTGCTACTCGGTAAATATAAAATACTTTCACTTTCTATGTTTTTACTGATTGTCAGTCTAAACTTTATAATAGTTACCAATTAAATCTAACATGTAATATGCAAAGTATGATAATAAACAAATATCACAATCAACACATAACATAAGAGATTTAACATGGAAACCCTGTGAAGGGAAAAACCACCTGGGACCAGCAACCCAAAATTGATCACTCTTCTAAAGTGAGGTCGGTGAAGACCCACCCTGTTAAAAGTTACAAGCACACTGTTAGGTGTGACCTTGTTAGAAGATTTTAGACCAAAATTTATCCTCCAACCAGCAGTCACTCTAGGGTTGATACGATAACAATGTTCACTCTATCAATGAAACATCAAAAGACTTTCATAGTCCACTCAGTTAAGAGATTTGACTGTATATGATGAAGGGTGCTCCCCTTAATACCACAAACACATAACAGATATAGAGAAACAACAACAATATGCAAGAACAGAAAATTGGCTTCTTATTATCTCCACAAATGTGGAATTACAAACTTTCAGAATTACAATATGCAAAGCCACATGGGCATTCCCTTACAATATTCTGTAGGACAAAGCCTCGAGCTATTACCCAGATCTACTACCCAGAACTATTCTGAACTGCCTAAGACAATAATACAGCCTTCCTTATATAGGCAATTTTCCACCGCCTGGGAAGGTTCCAGAATTTTAGCCAATAAGGCCGACCAAACTTAGAATTATTTTTATTTTACATTTCATTACATCATAGTCGGCTCAAAATAAATTTTGAAACCCGAACAGAAATTTTGAAGAAAAATCATTTTCCGCCATTTCAAGTGACCCAACTTTCGAAGACCATAAGTCATCACCAGTTGACCCGATTGACTATTGTAACCCCATTTCGGAAAGGGCGCGAGGAGCTCTACAACCCCTAAATTAAACAAGCTTCATTCAGCCCAAAACTCGACCTCATCCGGAGCCTCTAAAGCCTTCAAAACTGAGTTCAAAGTTTCTGTCCCCTGCTGCCAATACCGAAAATCTTCAATATCTTCCAATATACACTTGATCTGGCAATGAAACTTTACTGGCAGACTTGTATGACCAAAATGAACCTCCAAGAAAGAAATTAGATCATTCTGAGCACATACCAAAATTACCAAAAATAGTAACTTTCCATAAATAGCAGCTCTGCACAAAATAGCCCTTATTGAATATAAAAATAGAAATATTTTTTGGGTGATGCAAGATTGCTCTTACACCCAGGATGCTCCTGCATCAGACACCCAGGGTAATTTGAGAAGTGACCCTGTCACGACTCAGGTGTGCAGAGGAAAGCCAAGACGGCTAACCTCCTCCTTTGTCAGCCATGATGAATCTTCAACAGGTCGTCCTTTCCACTTGACCAGATATTCTTCATATGTCCTGTTCCTTGTGCTTCTGCCAACACGACTGTCTAGTATATCTTCGATCTCCTTAGTGTCTGAACTAGTTGCTGGAATACTCCACTGTGCTGCTGTGATCTCATCGTCAACACCTCCTTCATGATACTCTATCAGATCTGAAATGTTAAACACTGGTGAAATATTTAGCTCAGTAGGCAATTCTACCTCATATGCATTTCCTGAATCATGTTTCTTCAGTATCTTACATGGCCCAAACTTTTTCATTTTCAGCTTGTTATATGTACCAACTGGAAACCGCTCCTTCCGCAAATGAACCATGACTTCATCACCAACCTGAAATTCCTTATACCTCCTTTTCTCATCTGCCTTAGCCTTATACTGTGCGTTCATCTTGGTAATATGCTTCCTCACCTCTTCATGGATGTTCTTCAAGTGTTCTGCAAAATCTTCAGCTTCAGCACTACTTATTTCTCCTTTATATATCTTCCTCAATTCAGATGCATTTCTTGGACTACTTCCATATACAATCTGGAATGGTGATTTACCAGTGCTCCTGTTGACAGAATTATTGTATGCAAATTCCGCCTGTGGTAAAATCAAATCCCATCCTGTTGGCTTATCTCCAACCATTTCGTCCTATCTAGAGTAACAGGTTCTGCACAAGCTTTCCAAGCTTCACCAAAATCAGGATCCTCTGGATACAAATTCTTGGGTTCCTTGAACCCAACCACTTCAATCTGCATTTCTGTCAGCAATAGTTTCCTTCTGCTAAGAGCATCTGCAACCCTATTAGACTTTCCACTCCTATGTTTTAAAACAAATGTATAACTCTGCAAAAACTCAACCCATTTCAAATGCCTCTGATTCAACTTTCCTTGACTATTCAAATATTGCAAAGCTTGATGATCAGTGTACAAAACAAACTCCTTAGGAAGTAGATAATGTCTCCACTTCTTTAATGCCTGAACTATAGCATAAAATTCCTGATCATAAACAGAATATTTCCTCTTGGCATCATTTAACTTCTCACTAAAATAAGCAACAGGTTTACCTTCTTGGCTCATAACAGCTCCTATTGCAGTACCACTAGCATCACAATCTACTTGAAACACCTTATTAAAATCTGGAAGTGCTAAAACAGGTTGTTCTGTAACTTTTTGTTTCAATAATTGAAAACTCTTTTCTGCCCCATTAGTCCACTTAAACTCTTTTCTATCCCCTCTCATTGTTTCAGTCAAGGGTCCACAAATACTGCTAAAATTTTGGATAAACTTTCTGTAAAAGCTAGCCAAACCATGAAAAGATCTTACCTCAGTAGCACTCCTTGGAGTAGGCCATTCAAGGATAGCCTGTACCTTCTCTGGGTCCATTTTTAGACCTTCTGCTGAAACTACAAATCCTAAATATACTAACTCTTTCTTCACAAAACTGCACTTCTTCAAATTAATCAACAATTTCTCATCTCTCAACTTTTCAAACACCATACGAATATGCATCATATGCTCATCCAATGTCTTACTAAAGATCAAAATATCATCTAGGTAAACAATGACAAACTTACCCAGAAATTCTTTCAGAACCTCGTTCATGAGCCGCATGAAAGTGCTCGGTGCATTGGTTAGCCCAAAAGGCATGACTAACCACTCATACAGTCCTTCCTTTGTCTTGAAGGCAGTCTTCCATTCATCTCCTTCTCTGATCCGAATCTGATGATATCCACTTTTCAGATCTATCTTTGAGAAATACATAGCTCCACTCAAACAGTCCATAATATCATCCATTCGTGGCAATGGAAACCTGTACTTGATTGTGATCTTGTTTATTGCCCTAGAATCTGTACACATCCTCCATTCTCCATTCTTCTTTGGTGCTAATACCGCTGGTACAGCACAAGGACTCAGACTCTCACGGATCAATCCTTTCTGTAACAATTCATGTACTTGTCTATTCAACTCCTCACTTTCTGCAGGTGTCATTCTGTGTGCTGCCTTATTCGGCAAACTCGCTCCTGGGATCAAGTCCATCTGATGACTGATCTTCCTGACTGGTGGTAATCCATCAGGCACATTATCGGATACAATATCCTGAAACTCATTCAACAAATCTACAACTTCTACAGGAACATCTTCTACTTCCTCTTTACCAGCTTTTGGAATTAAAGCAAAACATACATGCTCATGCCTCATACCATCTAGGAAATTTCTTCCATCAACAAAAGTTATCCTTGCATTACCACATACCTTTTCTTCGGTCTCCTTCAATGGTTTTAGCTTATGTCGCACTCCATCCTTTGTCAGGGAATAGGTATTCACACGGCCATCATATACAGCACATCTGTCAAACTGCCATGGCCTACCCAACAACATATGACATGCATCCATAGATATGATATCACACAATACCTCATCTTGGTATCCGCCAATCTTGAACTTCACTAGGCACTGTTCACTGACCATGACCTTGTGGTCATCCTGCACCCAGGCAATCCGATATGGATGTGGGTGTTTCTGTCTCTTGAGCTTCAACTTTGTCACCATCTCTTCTGACACCAAATTGTCAGTGCTTCCACTATCAATAATCACATCACAACATTTACCTTCGCACTTGCACCTGGTGCGAAACAGGCTCCTCCTTTGTTCAGGTTCATTCTCACCACTCAACAGGACTCTTCTGTTAATCAACGTTTCTCCTCTTTCAGCATCTTCAGAATTTGATGATCTAGCATCTTCATCTACATGTGCAACTCTAGCCTAGCCTTCATTTCTCCTGTCTATTCTGCCTTGGCGCTGAGGACATTCAAATGCCCTATGACCTTCTTCTCCACAGTGAAAACATGTTCCACGGAAGCCACCTCTTCCAGATCCTTGTCCTCTTCCTCTTCCTCTCTGATCTCTATTATTCTGATCTTGGAAGCGATTGGAATTATTTCCTCACTGATTCTGACTACTACTGGCCTCATCCTTCTTTTTCGGATCCTCATTTCGGCCACCATATGACCGTCCACCAGATCGTCCACCGCGACCTCTTCCATTTTGTTTGCTCTCAAACTTCTTGTTCAGCTTTTCCTCTACTTTTAGGGAAAACTGGTATGCCTCTTCAATACTATTCATTCGAACCAGATTCAGCTCCTCCTGAATGCTTGGCCTTAACCCATTAAGGTATCGGGCAACTTTCTCCTTATCAGCTTCTGCATGGCCTGTTCTGATGAGAAGTCGATAGAACTCCTCTGTATACTCCTGAACAGATCTCCCTGCTTGCTTCAAACTCTGCATTTTCTTTAGTAGGTCAAGCTCATAATCAACAGGAATGAACTGTCGCTTCAATTTATCCACCATCCGATCCCATCTTGTGATTTTATCTTTCCCTCTTCTATTTCGCTCCAATTGAATTTCTTGCCACCAGATCTTCGCATGACCTTTCAATCTGGCCTTCGCAAATTTGACCCTATCAGGATCTTCAACATCTTCATACTCAAAATATTCCTCACATTCATTGATCCAGTCGATCAATTCCTCTGGGTTAAGATTTCCAAAAAATGTAGGAACCTCAATCTTAGGTCTTTTCCCAATCTTGGAAATCGCCCGAAAAAGTCTTTCTTCCTCCTGGTTCACAATTTCAACTTCTCCTTCTTGATATTCTTCTTCGGCTTCATCCTCACTTTCATCTCTGACATTAAGATTCATTCCTCTACGAATCTCTTCTTGCAATGCTCGCACTTGTCTCTGCAACTCTCTAACCTCAAGTGTCACAACACCAGGTCTTCCGCCACGTTCTCTTCGTGGAGGCATTTTCGAGATGCGCGCTGAAACCCTAACCACGGTCCTGGTGCAAACTGCCTCACAGTCGGTGATCTGTTTACACACTCAAGAACCCCTGCTCTGATACCACCTGATGAAGGGTGCTCCCCTTAATACCACAAACACATAACAGATATAGAGAAACAACAACAATATGCAAGAACAGAAAATTGGCTTCTTATTATCTCCACAAATGTGGAATTACAAACTTTCAGAATTACAATATGCAAAGCCACATGGGCATTCCCTTACAATATTCTGTAGGACAAAGCCTTGAGCTATTACCCAGATCTACTACCCAGAACTATTCTAAACTGCCTAAGACAATAATACAGCCTTCCTTATATAGGCAATTTTCCACCGCCTGGGAAGGTTCCAGAATTTTAGCCAATAAGGCCGACCAAACTTAGAATTATTTTTATTTTACATTTCATTACATCATAGTCGGCTCAAAATAAATTTTGAAACCCGAACAGAAATTTTGAAGAAAAATCATTTTCCGCCATTTCAAGTGACCCAACTTCCGAAGACCATAAGTCATCACCAGTTGACCCGATTGACTATTGTAACCCCATTTCAGAAAGGGCGCGAGGAGCTCTACAACCCTTGAATTAAGCAAGCTTCATTCAGCCCAAAATTCGACCTCATCCGGGGCCTCTAAAGCCTTCAAAACTGAGTTCAAAGTTTATGTCCCCTGCTGCCAATACCGAAAATCTTCAATATCTTCCAATATACACTTGATCTGGCAATGAAACTTTACTGGCAGACTTGTATGACCAAAATGAACCTCCAAGAAAGAAATCAGATCATTCTGAGCACATACGAAAATTACCAAAAATAGTAACTTTCCATAAATAGCAGCTCTGCACAAAATAGCCCTTATTGAATATAAAAATAGAAATATTTTTTGGGTGATGCAAGATTGCTCTTACACCCAGGATGCTCCTGCATCAGTATACAATGGTTAAATATGTAACAGTAGATGATCCATCTTAAAACTATTTTAGTTTTTAGTTTACAGATCAATGTTCAGCTCATTCAAATATTTTTGATCAATATAACACTTCAAATTCAATACTATATCAACTTACTATCCATCGGTAATTACTCTTTATAGCTCGGTAAATGTTCTACAGCTTGGTTCTTATTAACCAGTATGATCAGAATGCATGAAAACTTCTTCACGTGATAATTTTGTAGTATCTTCTTCTTCCGACTCCCTTAATAATGAAACCAATGTCTCTTATATAGACGAGTAAATCATTTTTTTTTCCTCCATCAAATTTTTCCATGTAATCATATTCATTGATTTTGCCACTTTAGGCTTCCTCAGTTGATGTGTCAGTAACACATTTCAATCTACTCCATTAGATCCTTTTGATTTATGTTAGCCATCGATCTTCATAAAAAACCTTATCTGTTACCTTGATTTCATACACTTTACAGCTCATCACTTTATCAGCTAAATTGATCATTTAATTCCTTTCTATTTTTCTCGATTAACAAAGAAATGCATCGGTGAACACAAGCTTAGTTAATACTACACTTGGTATACACTACACTTCATCGATGTATACTAAAATGCTTTATTTACTGACAACACTGCTTTGTGTCTTTCAACTGTATTCTTCATCATAGATGAATGCAACATAATAAATTCAATTTCATCAAGTCATAGACTAATCAACAAGTTACTCAGTGTATTCTTTATCCTCATCTGTCATGTACATCTTCCTCATGTAGATATTTATGTTCTTCATCTCTTTCACCTTCCTTCATATGTGTCGGTATAGTAACTTACAAGATAAGTAGTGTCAAGCTAGTTGACATCAATGACAACATAATACTGATTTAATCATCTTGCATATCTAATCATCAACTCCTTAGTAATCTTGAATTATAGATTCTTCATTTAGGTTATAAATTAATTGTAGTTCATCAGTAGGTGGATTACTGACCTTTGTCCTACATTCTTGTGCCTGATGTCCATGTTTCTTACAATTAAAACAATGTCCATTGAATTTTGGTTTAGGATCAGACTTACCATGTTTTCTTTTGTAGATGTTGGTTGTATGTCCTAGCTTTCCATAGTGATGGCATGTAGGCTTTTTTTTCTTTGGTTTTGCACTCCTTTTCTCTCCACTCTTTGATGATTCTCCTTCCTCAGTGGATGATAGTTTCTCATCATGTCCAAGTCCAAATGTATCACTAGATCTTCTAGGTGACCTTAATAGTTCTTCAGTTCTTCAAAGTATCTTACAGCTTCATTTGGCTTGTTCATCCTTTCATTATCTTCCTTTTTAGATCTTAGTTCATTCCTCAGTTGATTGTTTTCTGATCTAAGATTGGTGAGTTCCACATATTTCCTGCTCAATTCTTGATTAACTAGTAGTAGTTGATTTACCATGTCTAGTTGATTATTTTTCATCCTTTGCATTTCATTTGTCTTTTCATCAAGTCTCATTGATATTTGTCTTTTATCTTCTTCAGCCATTTTCTTGTCTTCTTCAGCTTTCTTTTTTTGTTCAACTACTTCACAAAGTCTCACAAATTGAATTTCTTGTTCTCTCTTCATATTTATGATGTCCTCATTCAATATGTTATTTTTCTCCAGTAGTTTTTTTATGGATTTGTAACTTTATGTAGAGTTCTCACTATCAAATAGTCCAGTAGTATCTTCTTCTTGATATTGTGTTTCATTTTGTTGAATAGAAATTTCTCTTCTTCTACTTAAGGATTTCTTCAGTTCTCCTCTAACTACTTCAAGTTGTTGTAATGCAAGTTGAATGTCAATCTTCTAATTCTCTATAATTTTTCCCAACTTATAAACCTCCATCTCAATATCTTTATCTCACAAGTGGTTAGACTTCTATAAGAGACCAAAGCTCTGATACCAATTATTGGAAATCTATTGGGAAAATGTGATACTGAGAGGGGGGTGAATCAGATATCATTGATTTATCCATTTTGACATAAATGAAACCTTGCATAGAATTAATATAAAACTTAACAATGTAATGGATCTAATAATCTAAACATCACCCATGAAAATAAACATAACACAATGATTTTGGTTACCCAAAAACTCTTGAAAGGTAAAACTAGGGTGGGGATGACACCCACAAATATTCACTAATGTAGTATAAAGTTTTCTTGTTAGGGCTACAAATTTGATCACAAAATATGATCTACCTTGTGAGGGGTCTACCTTATTAAGAGCTTTGAGATTTATACAATCTACCTTGCAAAAGGATTTAAGACTTACAACTAAGTAAGCACTCAATTTAGAGATTTACTAAGGTATGTCAAAACCACTATGTTAAGAGATTTACCTTGATACACTTGTTAAAATGTCTTAGTACCTGATCCTTTGGTTTGCACTGTGATGTTGATTATAGATCTTCTCCTTCCAGTATAGATTTGATCTCATCAATCAAGTATATCTCTGTTCTACCCTTCACTGCTTTGCTCTTTTCTACTCATTCACTAAACTCTATCAGAATACTTCTCTATTCTGAAGATAATCTCTCTATCACACTCTTTCTTTGACTCATACATAATTTTAGGGTTTAGACCACATCTTCTATAGACAATGAACTTTCTCCAAGATTTAAGATCTATGATCTTGATTATCTCATTTTTTCATTTAACCTTTCCTTGATTCTGATTGGTTCCATGTATTACATAGGGTTTAATGATTACAATATAAGAGCATAATCACCTCCTTGATTCCCTCAACAAACAACAAATAAAATAGAAATGTCAGCCAAAATGGTTTACCTAAGTGTTTGTGCCATAAAAAACACATATGTCAATTCTAGTTTACTCGGCATTGGATATCTCTGGCACTCAGCTTTCACTGTTCTTTGTACCCTGGTGCTCAGCATTATCTTCTTACATAACTTGGCAAAATCTGACTCAGCTAATACAAAAGCACTCGGTGAGCACTTTTTTACTTGGTAGTGAATACTTCTTGGTAAATGTACATTATACATGACTCAGCCTATATATGATGACTCAGTCCCAGTGATGACTGACCAACATTGCCTAGAAAATGACTAAGTGTAAGACACTAATAGACAACAAAACTCTAGGGATCAACATATAGATGATTCTGGTAGAGCAAGATTGTTGACAAAAGAGCCTATAATTATTCAAATATTGGATTTTCTAGAGATAGAGGTGACTGGTGATACACTTATAGAAGTTGAGACTCCCACCAAGAAAAAAAAAGATACTGAAACTAAAGAGACTGAGGAGAAAACTACAAAGACCAAATCAACTCAATGTCAAAATGAAGAGTCGATGACCCCCACTAAGACTTCTAGACAATAGAAAGAACCAGAGAAAGAGAAAGAAAAGGTAGAAGAGAATAAAGATGAAACACAAGAAAATAAATAAGGAACTCAAGAGAAGAAAGAAGAGAAGAAACCATAAGAGAAAAAGAAGGAGAAAGAAGATAAAACTAATGAGACATCAACTCAATCAGATGCAAAGAAGGCATCAAGTTTAAAGGGAAAGTCAAAGAAGAGAAAATAAGAAAAAGAGGTATTTTGGTATTTTTGTTAAAAAGGGGGGAATACATATAATATTTTATTTTTCTAAAGGAAAAGGGGAAATGTGATGAATAGATATATATAAGGGAGAATATATAGAAAAGAGAAAGGTTATGTATAAGTATGGATATGTACCAGAGTTATTACTTCAAGGGGAGTAATAAGTTTTACCGAGGAAGAAGAATGAAAAAGGAAAAATTTTGGAGATATTTTTAATGACTTTGAAGTTTTTGAAGGTTTTTAAAAATTATACCAAACTAATGCAAAAGGGGGAGATTGATACTCCTAAGAGTTAATTTTTTTGTCAGTAGTTATGAAGAAGTTATATTGCGTGTCAAATTCATTCCTTAATAAAGAAAAGACCATTGGATATTGCTAATGCATGGGAGGTGATTGAGACATTTAATATGTTTAATCACTACATTACTGAATGGGCACTCATACTGTTGTCATTTGTGTTTTGTCATTGATGTCAACACATGTTTCTATGACGGAACCAAACTAGTAATCACAGTGTACAGACACTATATAGATGTTTCAGATGCTGTGAAGTTAGATAAGAGTTCAAGTGGATGTTTTGATATTATATCTAAGATTGAATCATTAGATGTTCAATATTGAGAGAGATACAAATTTTTTAATGAAGACTGGTCACTGGACTGTGACAGTGAGAATTGACAAAGTTAGTCTCTGGTTTTTTCGTATATCTTTCAGAGGATCTGGATTCAAGGTATGCGAGCTTGAAGGCTGATAGATAGGGTACTAAAGGATGTTAATTGGTCAATGAAAGGTATGGAATGATTGGTGATGTCATATATGGTGTGTGTTCTAGCTATGGCTTATTGTGAAGCCGACTCAGGAAATGAAGTGTGTGTTTTTGTTTGGCAGACAAAAATTAAAGATATCGGTCCTTAATTATTGTAATTTAATTATTGTAGACTTTTCCTAGATACCATGTGTATCTTATTAATGGTTTATGTAATTGTTTGTAATTAGGAAAGCCTCATGGGTTGACCTAATCATGGTAAATTTTAATAAGGTATATATGTGGAGTCTTTTCTTTGGAAAAGATATGGAGGAAGTATATATGATATAAAGAGGTTGAAGAAGTTGTGAGCTTGTGTCTGCTATATGTAAAGAAGAAGTTTACTGGTGGACTTCATTGGAACTAATCAAGCAAAGACAATTGTTGGCAAACAGTTCAAAAGATTGTGTATTTCTTTATATACACCTATTGTGAACTAGTGAGTTCTGAAGGTGGATTTAACCTTCTTTGGGTAGTGAGCCCTCCCTTTTGTTCTTGACTCCTAACAGGGTCTATCCTCTAACAAGGACTATGTACTATAATGTTTTAATAAGCTCCAAACAGAGCTATATCTTCTAGCAAGGATAACTATACTCTCAGTACATCATTTGTGGGTGCTAATTCCCACTGGAGTTTTTACCTTTAACAGGGTTTCCCCAAAACCAAAATATTGTGTTATTGTGTTGGCATTCATTGTGTTCATTAGATCTGATATTGTGGAGCTTAAATTTTAAAGTTTAATATTATGTTATACAACTGATTCACCCCCCCTCTCAATTGTATTGTGGACTGTTATTCCTAGCAATTGGTATCAGAGCGTGTGGTCTTCAAAGAGAAATCTTAATATCTTGAGGTGATCTTGGTGATGACACTCTATAGAAAGGATGGTCCTAAATTTGATCCTGAGAACTTTGACAGTTAGAAGAACAAGATGCGAACACACTTGTTGTGTTTAGGCATAGACTACTGGATGATTACAAAGAATGAGGTATCCCTGAAGGCTGAGAATGTTTTTCCATCTGCTACTAATGATGAGAAGAAGCTATTCTCATATAACATGGTCACAAGGGAAGCACTAATCAGCACACTATTTGAAGGTGAGTTCACTGAAGTTAAAGACTTAGATTCGGCACATGAAATTTGGAATATATTAGAAGCATTATATGAAGGGGATAAATATACCAAGCAGGTGAAGTTACAAAACTAGAAAACAAAGATGGAAAAGTTGTAAATGAATCAAGATGAAAGCATTAGAGCCTATGTTCAAAGGGTCACAGAAGCAGTAGTTGGAATCAAAAATTATGGAGGTACTTATGATGAAGAGGACATTATTGCAAAGATCCTCAGATCATTGAATCCTGTATACAAGTTCAAGGCAATTTCTATTGAAGAGACTATACCCCGAACTCCTAATTTTAGCAGAGAAATGTTGATTGCAAAACTAACTACTTTTGAAGCTGCAGAATTAGGAGAAGTTGTACCTAAAGTTGAAACTGCATTCAAGGCATCTGCACATAATAAATTATCTTCACTTCTGAGCACCAGTAAAGAAGACCTAAAAGAAGAGCTTAGTGAGTATGTTGAGGAATGGTAAAAAATAATGGTAGAATAAAGAAAGATGGATGAACTTGTTGCACTAATTGCTAGAAGAGAAAAAAGACGTAAGGGCAAGTTTGAAGGCAAATTACCCTTGAAATGTTTTTCATGTAATAAGGTAGGTCATTTTGCATCTAGATGTCCTACAAGAGTTTCTAAGTACAAACCTAATTATGCAAAGATTAAAAGAGATAGAGAATGTTATTTTGCTAGTGAAGGAATCTCTGATGATGATTTAGATTATGAAGAGATTGGATTTGTTGCTATTAAAGATGAACCAGTACATGAAGAAAAAGCCTTAGTGTCTCATGCTGACAAGAAAACTAAATGGATAATTGACACTGGTTGTTCTCATCATATGACTGGTGATAAGAAAAAAGTTTGTTAAATTAGTAAATTATGATGGAGGTGTTGTGAGGTTTCAGGACAATCTCCCTAAATCTATAATAGGAGTAGGATCCATTACTCTGGATGGAAAGACTAATACAAATAATGTACTACTTGTTGAAGGATTGAAACATAATTTGTTGAGTGTTAGACTATTAATGGATAAATATTTTCAGTTAAGTTTTGTTAATGGTAAATGTTTTATCAGAAGCAAGGAAGGAAAATTGATTGCTACCAGTTCAAAATCTAGGTAATGTATTTGAACTAAACACATCTGGAGCTTCTTGTTTTTTTGTGAAGGTAGATGACAGTTGGTTATGGCATAGTATATTTTGTCATGTTAATTTTGATAACATTGTGAAGGCAAGTATGGCTAATGCAGTAAGAGATATACCAAAGATTGTGAAACCATCTAATACTGTATGCAGAGAATGTGTTATGGGAAAGCAAACTAGAAGCAGTCATAAAATAAAAACATATACATCAAAAGGAAAGTTGGATCTGGTACATACAGCTCTATGTGGGCCTACAAGAACAAATTCATACTATGGTGAAAGGTATTTTATACTCTTTGTTGATGAGTTTTCTAGAATGATGTGGGATTACTTATTTAAGAGAAAAATCATAAGCATTTGATAAATTCAAGTTGTTCAAAGAAAAAGTAAAAAATGAATCAGGTTTAAAGATCAAATGGTTAAGGTCAGACAGAGGTGGAGAATTTACTTCAGACTTATTCAATTCATATTGTGAAGAGCATGGGATAAAGAGACAAACATCTACTCCTAGGACTCCATAACAGAATGGGATAGCAGAGCAAAGAAATAGGATTGTAGTTGATGCTGCTAGGACAATTTTGATTGAAGGAAATGTATCTCATGTACATTGGAGAGAGGTTGTTGGAACAGTAGTGTACACATTGAACAAAATTCAAATCAGAGAAGGTACAAGTAAGACTCCCTATGAACTATGGTTTGGTCATACTCCTACTGTAAAATATTTTAGAATATTTGGTAGTAAATGTTATATCAAGAGGGATGATGAGATAGGAAAGTTTGATGCTAGAAGTGATGAAGGGATCTTCCTTGGTTACTCTATTAAAAGTAAGGATTAGAAATGTTTCAATCTAAGATTGAGGAAGATGATTGAAAGTAACAATGTAAGAATAGATGAGAAGTTTCAAATACAAGAAAGAATGTATAAAAGTAATTATATTTTAGAGATAAAAGAAACTACTACTGCTACAGAAGAAGAAGAACTTGTTGAGGAAGAAATTGAAAAAGAGGCTTGTGATGCTAGTACAAGCAAGGCTACTAAAACTCCTAAAACTCCAAAGTATGTAAAAAATAACCATCCTGAAAATCAAATTATTGGCAATACCAGTCAGGGAGTGCTAACTAGATCAAAAGTTAGAGAAGAAATTTGTTTGATTTCTCAAGTTGAGCCAAAAACTACAAATGAAGCCTTTAAAAATGAATCTTGGATAAATGCTATGAAAGAAGAACTAGATTAGATAAAGAAGAAGAATACTTGGGAACTGGTTCCTAGACCTAAAAATAAAAATATAATAGGAACAAAATGGTTTTTTAGAAACAAAATGGATGAAGAAGGAATTGTTGTAAGGAACAAAGAAAGACTAGTGTGTAAGGGATACTCACAGCAAGAAGGCATAGACTTTGAAGAAACATTTGCTCATGTTGCTAGAATAGAGGCAGTAAGATTGTTCCTATCTTATGTTGCACATAAAAACTTCAAAGTGTATCAAATGGATGTTAAATCTACATTTCTGAATGGAGATCTTGAAGAAGAAGTCTATATAGAACAACCAGATGGATTTCCTCTATGTGAAGATAAAGACATGGTGTGCAAATTGAAGAAAGCTCTATATGGGTTGAAGCAAGCTCCTAGGGCTTGGTATGCAAGGTTAGACAAGTATCTATTTGGCCTTGGATTTAGAAAAGGTAATACAGATAGTAATTTGTATTTAAGAACTAGTGAAGATAGAATCCTAATAATAGAAGTATTTGTGGATGACATTATCTTTGGAGGTAATGATGATCTATGTAAGAAATTTGATAAAGAAATGGAAAGTTAATTTGAGATGTCCATGATAGGTGAAATGAAATTCTTTCTTGGATTGCAAATAACTCAGAATGAAAATGGTATTTTCATTTCTCAAACCAAGTATCTCAAAGAATTGCTTAAGAAATTTAGAATGGAAGATTGTAAACCAGTAGGAACACCTATGGTGACTAGCAACAAGCTAACAATTGATGATGAATCAAAGTGTGTTTTTCAGACTTTGTATAGATCAATGGTTGGAGGACTATATATGACTCACAGCAGACCAGATATTGCTAATGCTATTGGAATTGTTGCTAGGTATCAGGTTGAACCCAAAGAAACACATCTAGCTACTATGAAAAGGATACTGAGGTATCTAAGAGGAACCATAGATTATGTCTTATGGTATGACATAAATGATAGCTTTGATCTTCATTCTTATACTGAAGTTGATTGGGCAGGAAATATTGATGACAGAAAAAGTACCAGTGGTGGTGCATTTTTCCTTGGGAAAAAGTTAGTTTCTTGGCTAAGTAAGAAACAAGATTGTATAGCACAATCTACTGTTGAATCATAGTATGTTGTTGCAGCTATAAACTGCATTCAGATTGGTTTCATGAAAAAAATGCTGACAGACATTGGAATAACTTTTGATGAGCCTGTGGTTATCCATTGTGATAACACTAGTACATTAAATATGTCAAAAAATCTAGTGATGCACTCCAAAGCTAAACACATTTCTATCAAGTATCACTTCTTGAGAGACAAGGTGGCTGAAAAGGAAATCAAACTAGTATATATTAATACAAAAGAGCAGATTGCAGACATCTTCACAAAGCCACTACCGAAAGATACCTTTGAATATCTCAAAGGTATGCTAGGGGTTATAACCCCTCCTAGTCAAAACTAAATGATGCAGAAGTGCATTAGTCCAGAGGTATTCAGAGCCTTATCACTATCTGGACTGGATGCAGGGATCTACTCCTTAGAGGGAGTGATTGAAGAAGAAATTTTATCTATGAAGGCAGCCAAAGCCTCATGGCACCCTTTGCCATTATTGTCAAAGGGGGAGTGTTGCTATGAGAAAATCCCTACTGGGAAGATTGTTTGGTTGCAGGACTTTGGATTGATATAAATTTGGCATAAGATTTTTCCATATGTTGACATCAATGCAAAAGGGGGAGATTGTTGGATATTGCTAATTTATGGAAGGGGATTGAGGCATTTAATATGTTTAATCACTTCGTCATTTTTATTTTGTCACTGATGTCAACATATGTTTCTATGAAGGAACCAGACTGGTAATCACAATGTACGAACACTGTATGGATGTTTAAGATGCCGCGAAGTTAGATAAGAGTTCAAGTGGATGTTTTGATATTATATCTAAGATCACATCATTACATGTTCCATATTGAGAGAGATACAAATTTTTTAATGAAGACTGGTCACTGGACTGTGATAGTGAGAATTGACAAAGTTAGTCTCTAGTTTTTTGGTATATCTTTCAGAGGATCTGGATTCAAGGTATGCAAGATTGAAGGATGATAGATAGGGTACTAAAGGATGTTCATTGGTTAGCGCAAGGTATGGAATGATTGGTGATGTCATATATGGTGTGTGTTCTAGCGATGGCTTATTGTGAAGCTAACTCAGAAAATGAAGCGTGTGTTTTTGTTTGGCGAACAAAAATTAAGGATGTCGGTCCTTAATTGTTGTAATGTAATCATTGTAGACTTGTCCTAGATACCATGTGTATCTTAGCAAGGGTTTATGTAATTGTTTGTAATTAGGAAAGCCTCATGGGCTTACCTAATCATGGTAAATTGTAATAATGTATATATGTAGAGTCTTTACTTTGGAAAAGATATGGAGGAAGTATATGTGATATAAAGAGGTTGAAGAAGCTACAAGCTTGTGTCTATTATATGTAAAGTAGAAGTTTACTTGTGGACTTCATTGGAACTGATCAAGCAAATACAGTTGCTGGAAAATAGTTCAAAAGATTGTGTATTTCTTTACATACACCTGTTGCGAACTAGTGAGTTCTAAAGGTGGATTTAACCTTCTTTGGGCAGTGAACCCTCCCTTTTGTTCTTGACTCCTAAGAGGGTCAGTCCTCTAACAAGGACTATTTACTGTAATGTTTTAATAAGCTCCAAACAGAGCTATATCTTCTAGCAAGGATAACTATACTCTCAGTACATCATTTGTGGGTGCTAATTCCCACTGGGGTCTTTACCTTTAACAAGGTTTCCCCAAAACCAAAATATTGTGTTATTGTGTTGGCATTCATTGTGTTCATTGGATCTGATATTGTGGAGCTTAAAGTTTAAAGTTTAATATTATATTATACAACTGATTCACCCCCCCTCTCATTTGTATTGTGGACTATTATTCCTAACAAAGACAAGTTGATAAGGCAGAGAAAGTCAGTCGGTAAAGGAATTGGTAAATAGGGAATTTTGATAAAGAAGAAGCAAGCACATGCACCAAGCAAGGCACAACCGAGCACTGAGAACCAAGTTATACCAAGCACCAAACCAAAAAGAGAATATGGTTACCAAGTTAATGAAAACATGTTACTAAGTAGAACAGATCGACACGAGAAGATTTCTAAGTACATTGAACCTGGACACTGATCAAAAAATGGTTTACCAATCTCAAGGAGATCGTATAACAAAACATTGGAGATTGAAATATAATGATTATACATTATTACAAGGTTAGATTAGTCAATGAGAATTAAGGATGAAATATGCATTGGAAGGATACCCAATGCTAGCACCACTTGAATTGAAGATTCTAGAACATCTAACGCCACCTTAAAAATTGTATATAAGATGATCAGAGTATGAAGATTAGTATGCATGCATGAAGATAAATTGGAGATTGCATGTATGAAGTAAATCAGAGTAGAAGTTAATAAGTAGTGAATCCACTAAGTAATAGATTATTGAGGAACAGTTAGAGATTGAGAGCTACGGACTACTGAATTGTTAGTGTGAAGGATACACAGTATGAGGTAATGAATCGATGAGCACATAGAGTCTAAATAGAATTTTTTGATGCAAGTTTGATAGACATTTTAGTATTACTGATTAAAGAGTAATCAAATTTTATAAAGTCTCTTAACCGAGAAGATCTTAGTAGATCTTAATTTTAAATCCTTTAACCAGGTACAATTCTTAGATTAGAGTTGTGAAATCTCTTAACAAAGTAGACTTAGTAGTCTTTAGACTCTTAACTGAATTAATACTCTTAACAGGGTAAGCTATCAGAAATAGCTAACATTGTAGCTCTAATCAAGAAAACTTTATTCTGCAGTAGTGGAGTCTTGTGGGTGTCATCCCCATCGCATTTTTTATCCTTTGACAAGGATTTTTGCAATACCAAATATTTTCGTTATGTGTTGATTCTTACATGTTTTATTTATTTCATGTGATGCATGAAAATGTTAAGGAATCACTAAATGATTGTGAAGAAAGTTCAAATAAGTTTAAAATGGTTTTATAGTACTAATTCACCCATCCCCTCTCATTACTTACCTTTCCACGCCTAATCCAACAACAACAAGTTTCATGTAGCTTATTTATGCATATAGAGAAAGGGTGCAACCTCTAAAACATTCTTTGACATATTTTCACATTTGAGAATTATTTCGTGAATGCTCCAAACAGTTCACTTTGTGTTGTATCTACAAAAAAAATTTGATGTAAAATTTTCATGCCACTCTCTCTTCATATTTCATTTGTATAATATTGGAAGAAACATGGGAGTGTTTGTTCCAATATTCAATGACTTGTCTTTTTGCATCTTCATAATTTTTTTCTTTTTAAGGAAGTCTACAAATATTTACCCAATCATTTTCAATGTTTTCATCTAACATATTTCTCCTCCTAATATATCTTTGAATAGTTCTTCTAGATACATTCAGTAATTCAAAAATTATTTGAACTTGTATTCTATGTGACAACCTCTTACTAGAAATCATAGTCATCAACGCTCTATGTGTAGCACTTGAATCAGGTCCTTGACTTGTGCTATTAACGAGGTTCAATGCATCTTGAAGATTTTCAGTTACTATTTCTCTTACTCCACCTCCTGATTTTTTCCTATTATTAACACCCAAAAACTCCAAAAAAGGAGTCATTTCTTTGTTCCTGAATAACCTGGCAAATAATTGTGCTCTTCCAAAAAGAGATTTATTTTCAAAATATTCCTCCCACATGTTTTTGCAATGCAATTTAATTGTGCTTTCAAGTACCATGTGTTCAAACTAAATTTGACTGAAAAGAGAATCCCCATTTGTGTTCATCAAATTTTCCATGGCAAAAGAAATATTTCTAACTTGACTACTACCAATTCCTTCCCCTACTCGAGTTGCATCTTCTTGAACATCAAAAGGTTCTTCTTCAACATAAACAAGTTCTTCAACATCAACAGGTTGCTCTTGATTACATTTTTTATGACCTTTCATTTTGTCATCCCTATTTCAATCATATTTTCTTGATCTATTCCTTTTATTCCCCATTTCACAAAGTATTCAAATTGGGAGCTTCAATTCAATACAAAAAAAAGATCACTTTAAAACTCCTTAAGAAAATGATCTCTTTAATACTCCTTTAGAAAAAAATCACTTTAATACTCCTTCGGGAAACAATCACTTTCATACTCCCGCGAAAAAAATTACTTTCATACTCTTTGAGCTCGAATAGAATTGATTTAATTTGATTTATTTTATTTTAAAAATGAAATAAACAAATCCTCATATATATGAGGATAAAATGGGCGGTCGCCCACACAAACACTCATCAGTAGGACAACACCGACATGTTTTCAGTCAAATAGGATTTGATCGAATCCTACTGAGCCGAGTCATCCTATGTGGCAGCCAAGTCACCAAAATTTATAGAATTGCAAAACTTTTAGCATCTACAACCAATTTCTCCATCAAAACTCCACTTACTCAAAAACTAAAAATACCCTTTTGTAGAACTCAGAGTTAGGAACATGTTTATATAATTTTATAGTATTTCAATTAGAAATAGTAATTAAAATTACAAAATACGACGAGTAGTATATTAACATTCGAGAAAACACTGATTCGGAAAAAGAAAAAAAATTAGTAAATTATATCAGAAAAATTTAAAAATTATATGGAACACTAGAGGAGAGAGTCATCTTCAAGAATATATAATTTTTTTTTATTGGTATAGATTTGATAGGGGAAATAAGGTGGGAGGTGAAAATTATCGATTTCGGGTAAGTTTGACTTTGAATAGTTATAACAGAGAAAATATACATCAAAAACCAATATTTCATTTTTTATGCACTGTCTATACATGTCATATAAAATATATTTTGAAATCAAAGGAAACAAATATTATTTACATTTAGTTTTTTGGTGGGAGGTAGACCCCTGATTTGCAGTATTTTTCAGCAATTAAAAAATGGACTTTAAAAATCTAAAAAAAAACATATCAATTATTGTTCCAAAAAAAATTAAAAATAATAGGCATAAACTTCATCTATTTTTACACATTTCATTAGTTTACATCATCTTCAAATTCCAAACAAAAATATCCCTTTTATGTCATTGAAGTTGAACAGTTTTGGTGTTGTTAGCATTTTCCTTTATAAAATTTTGACACGGGTTTGTAATTTTACCCATAAGAAAAAATATGACAATAAGGCAAAAGGAAAGGGAGAGTAATTTTATCATTTACATTTCTACCATAGGGTTCTTGATTTGATTTATTTTCATATATTGGTTTCATCAAAGGATGATTTTGAATAATTGGAGCCTTGGTCTATACTAAATATTTTTATGAGTTCGAATATTCTTGTTGAGGCATGTGGGAGAGGGTCCTATCAATTATATTCTTTCCTTATTTATGAGAGATCTTTTTGTGCATGAGTGTCTTATTAAGCATAGTTGTGACTTGACCAGTTTCCTTTTCCTTCCAAGTTGCACTTATGAGTGTGTGTTGGTGTAATATTTTAGTCACCAAGTAGATAGGTTATATCCTAAGTGTGATAAATTTCACCTACTTAGTAAGATTACTTAACATGATAAAAATTTCTAACTATTATATCTTGGTAGCTAATAATGGCGTGTGCACACCTTGACTTGATGTACACAAATAACATCAATATATATATCATTAATCTTTGATTAATGATAAAAAAAATTCATCTCTATTCAATCAAGGATAACCCTATATCAATTTGACTAAAATAAGTTCATATTAATTAAGAGTGATTGTGAGTTAATGCATACCTATTGTATTTTTCATCTCATCATATCATGCATCAAAAAATTCTATATATGTGTATTGTTCTCTAGTTTGTGTCTTGTTCATGTATAATTTTTCTCAACGTTATTTTTCTTTGTCAGGTTATTCATTTCTCTTAAGAGGCTAACTTTGTTACACTATTTTTATTTCATAATCATCTATAACTGTAGTTTCATACCTTATGTTATGTTGTTTTGATTTCATAATCATACATAATTGTAGTTTCATAGTTTCTACTTCGTTAAACTAAATTGTAGTTTATCATTTTGTTGAACACATTCAGATGTTAAGAGGGGGGTGAATCGGTATAAAGAAAATTTTAATAGTTTATCACAATTTTCAATTACTAATTCTCGATCCAACTAATCATTAATAAAACATTGAATATATGTATATATGTATATATGTATATGAACACCAAATTTACCTAGAAAACTCAAGATATAAAAAGCCAAAGTAAGAATCTTACTCGCTATATGAAACGAATAATAAAAACATTTTAGACCAAGTGCCAAGTAACTCACTATCCCTGCTAATTTAGGAACACTACCAAGGAACTCACTATTCCAAAGAGAACTTACACAAAAAAAATATAGATATTCACAATGCTACATAGAGAGCACATTGTCTTGCAGTAGATACAAAGAAAAACTAGAAAATGTAGGATCTCCTAATCAGCTTCTTCAACATTTTTATCAGAAACAACAATTTGAACTTATGCGGTTATTTTTTTGGCATTACTCAGTCTTCACATTCAATCCACACATATTTTTTAAATAACCTCACATACTCTCATACTTAATTCATTTATTTACCCATGCATATATAGCAATTGTCCATAACAATATCAAGGACAAACTTGAGAAAAATAATTAATAAATTAGTGCATGGTCATCCAATATAAGAAAAAATAATTAAATGTGGTCCACCCCAAGAGATAAAGAGGACCCAAACACATCTCAACAAGTCTTCACCAAATTTTATGATCAAAGGATATGCATCGCATTATCCTCCAAATCCAATCCCAAAGGTAACATGTAGAAAATCATTAAAATGTGTTACTAGTTAGATTCCAAAACATTCTCTGAAGCATGTAGTGTCATGCAGAGAATAGCATGTCACAACATCATCATCATCATCTACCTCTTAACACTTTCCTTATCATATATTTGGTGCAATAGTATTCAAACTTAGTCACCAAAAATAGCTAAGTCATTCGAAAGCCAATAAAAACAACAATATCAAGCTTGAGACAATAAAGCTTCACCTGTGGAGAACACCATCAAAAGATATATAAACCAAAATACTGCACAAACCATATTCCCATGTTCACCAAATAGAACATCTTGAAATTCATATACAAAGCAATACAAAGCATTCTCCAAGTCTATTCAACCAAAGTGTGATAGTCGGCCTCACTGTCACCAAGCTTCTCATCATAACTTCTTCAAAAGATCAATATTCATATTCCTAAGTCATTATTACCAGATCTAGAAAAATCCATCATCTCATGGGGGAAGAATGCAGAGCATTTTCCTATAAGCTCTTCAAATAAAAAAAATTTGCATAAACCATCTTATCAATCTTTCATCTTCTGGATAACCTTTATATTGTCTTAAAAATATCATCTGAATACCCAATTCCAAAGATGTATTATCCTTCAAGCACACTTCTCATCAAATCATTCATTAAATACACTTCTTTGCATATAAATATCATAAAATATTTTTCATCGATGGTCTTCAAATATTCTTCATCAATCAATATCATAACTAGTCTTCTCCATCAATGGTCTTCAAATATTCTTCATCAATCAATGATCCTCAACTTCACAATCGTAGCATCAGTCATTTATTTCCATCTTCAGTAGGTTGAAATCAATGCCACAATGGTTGACATCAATGACAACACAAATTCTAACACATTTGTCTTACAAATTTAGAGAGAATATATGAAACCTCACCCATTTAGAAAGTGAAATTAAACTTTATGTATCACCTATTGTTCATATTCTTTATAAGGTACAAAACAAATATATATGTTTAGTGGAAAACTAGAAACACACAATAGGATATGTCAATATAAGACCTCCACTTTTCAATAAACATTCAATACAAGATAAAGAGGGGCTTCTAGGTGTAACTCTTAATATAACCTAAGTTAGATTAGAAAAAACCCAAGAAGATGAGGGGATGCTAATGTTGAGCCTAAATTGTATTAAGGAAGTACACAAGAAAATCCTCTTTCATGCAATGTAATATTTGATTAAGGTTGTATAAATGCACTTGTAAAATTGAACTAATTGATTTAGCAAGATCAACAATAGAGATCTAGGTGATAAACATAAGCAATCAGTCCAATTAAGATGTGAAAACAGATCTAAACTAAAATGTGAAATAGATAATGAGGTAATCACCTTGAAGTATGAAGAGGAATATGATTTTCTACTTTAAAAAATTTTGTTCTGGACCTGTAGCTGAATTTTTTAATGTGGATCTACGATCACGGATGAAAATTTAGAAAATGCTAAAAATATTAGGATGCCACAAATAGGTTGACCATGTCACCATGTTCTGGAACAGGTCAACCAAGTCACCGTGTTCCTGAGGAACTTTACTGAAGTCGACCCATATTTTTCTAGTAGATCTCTGTCTGCAACTTCCAGATCTGTACCTATAATTCTAAGATCCTTCTCCTCCATAGAAAATTAGGTTTTGATTTTGGGGTGGATAAGGGCTTACCTTGGTCAATCCCTAGATTTAGGAATCAACCTTGAATTAAAATGTAAATGTAATGATAAAGGAAATGTTAACATGTAGTAGGATTGAATATATCAAATTAAAAATACAATTACCTTTGTAGATGCAATTGAATTTGATATGTGATCAAGTATGCAAATGTAATAGCCTTGACTCAAAGAAACCAAAAGGAAATCAAAAGAATTCAAAACCTCATGTATAGGAATGTGTGTGACATGACATGATGAAGGATGGAAGGACTTGAATGATGATTGATATCCTCCCTAGAATCCAAACTCCACTACCACCTTGAAGGAAGAAGCTTGATGAAAGAAGGAAATGCTTGAACTTGATGAAATTCTTGAAAATGCTTGTTTGAAATCTCATGAACGTGTGTATTCTTGCTCTTTATTTCTAGTAGAATGATAATATATCTTGATGATTTCTTGATGTGATGAAAATTAAATTCCCAATTCGCCTTATATATTAGTTTTCAGGATTGAAAATAAAGCAGGTCAACTTGGGAATAAAATAAATCAATCGGTAAACCCAAGGCACTTCAGGTGCCACACTTGAAATCCCTCAGGGAAGAGTTTGAGTTGGATGATCTCTTCCTTGGGGACAATTTGACCAAGTCAAATTGTTCCCTAAAGGGGTCCCAAAATGGGGCACTAGAGGCCTTAGAGGGAGTGCAGAAAGAATCTAGAGATGATGAACCTGTCGAAAGATATGGCTAAAAAGGTGATTAAATAGCACCTAAAGGACCATGCCGGAAGATGAGAGATGAGCTATAAATGATGGAGGGGTTAGGAAGGAGAGAGAGAGAGAGAGAGAGAGAGACCAAAACCACACTAAGGAGGGCTAAAAAGTCTCAAAATGAAGTGTGTCCATTTTAAGATGGTACATTTAGCACCCACTTTAGTAGGAGTATGAGGCAAGTCATACTCTCAATAAAGGAAGAAGAAAAAGAGAGACAATGTCACAACGAGATAGAACATCACCGATATTAAGGACATAAGCCCCTAAACCTAGGATCCTAACTCCATTCTGATGCATAACAGCACAAAAATAAAGCAAAGGAAAACAAAGGGAAAACAAAGAGAGCCAAACAAAAATAAAAGCCTCAAAATAGGTTAGTACAAAAACCCAAATCAATTAGTGACAGAGACCTCAACTGAAGAAATGTCTCATCCACTGTCATGACCCCTTCCTGAATAAGATATAATAATAAATAATAATTAAATAAATAAATCAATTAATAATTAATCATTATTTTTTAATTAATCAATATATTTAATTAATTATTAAATAAATAATTAACCATTTATTATGTTAGAAATAACAATGATTAATCAATATCAATATTATTTATCAATACAATATCAATCTATAATATAAATCAAATTAATAATGAATTGATACTAATAATATTGTTAATTATTAATCAATATAATATGAGATACTATCAATCTTTATAATTTATTGACCAATATATTATTAATAATTATTACCATTCATATAACACATATTTCATTGACTTTAAATCAAAAGTCAATGATACTACTTGTTAATAACACTAGTAAGTCGATGATAAATTAATCTATATTAGTAATTGTCTTCAACAAAAAATAGCATACCCTTTAGCGACATAACAATGAATGACTTCAATAATAGTGAATCGATAACACCAAGAGTCATCCATGAAACAACACTTGTCGACAGTCTAGACAGGTCACAACTCTTCACAAACCCTACGCGATATAAAGAGGAAAACAATTCAATTTATTTTAAAAGAACTTAGCAATACTTACTCATCCCCGCAAATAGAGGGATACATATGATTCTTTGGAGGACATATCTGTGAGGTCGACATGCTCACATAGAGAGAGTGACAGAGCATCGCATTCAGAGCAGAATAATAGTTTTAAAAAATATAATCGATAGAAGCTATGTCGGAATCAAATATTTTGGAGATACTTCGTATCAGGCATAAACTATAATCAAATCGACAAGAAGAACCTTTGGTGATCACGGAAATAACTCAATATCATAGTAATTGATATTTCAGTGGAGGCAATGGAGGATCCCATGTAATATCGAAGTTCATCAATCATGCTATTATCTTGTGGTTATTGCATCCTATAAATTGGTGTTGTCAACGACAAGCATATGAATCTACACAATCATTCATTTGCAAGGATTCCATAGTTGAATCAAGATCTATGTTGTGGAAGTAACAATCACTATATTCCTATGATCCTCTTTCATGAATAATCTTAATGGTAGTGAGCTTTATGAGAAGCGATTATTGTTTCTAAATCAATTTCAGGAATTGTTGGGCAATACCAAAATTGTAGAGATAATGTGAAACTGTCCCACAATGTGAGTTTGAGAATTCACTATATTCAAATTATTACTTTGATGAAGAATCATTTAACTAAAATCTAGATGACGATGTTAAGTACAAGGTTATAAAGATGTCACTGACATGTACCAACACACAATCACAATAATATAGCATTTGTACTCACACATTTCAAAATAAAATTGCATTGAGAGAAGTTTGTACAAGGGGGATTGGAAGAGGGACATTACATCCACAAATATCATATTTGGAAGGATATTACAAATCATAAGGGATCACATAGGAAAGGAAATAGAACCACAAAGGATTACGTCCTTCATTATTCTATCCTGCTACGTGAAAGCTGATGCAGGGGCATCCTTGGTTCCTAAAGATTCTGGCAATCTCGGTAACTATCTGGTGGAGTTCAGTTAATTGGCTGGTAATCTTGGTAGAAGACTAGAGTTTCTTAGTCTTTGGTGATAGTTCTCGGTAGGACTCTGTTTGGCTTCACCGATGGAGCTTGATGGTCATGGTAAAGGTTCTCAGTTGGAAGTACCAACAGAGCTCGGTGGATGATGGTCACTCAGTGACTCGGTGTTTCTAGTGCTTGGTGCTTGGTTACCGACGGGGTCTTGGTGTTTATTACTGGCACTTGGTGTTCTTGTTAACTGGCTTGTGTGTTTGGATAAATCAACTTGGCTGACTGGTGCATTTAATTTGGGTCATGCTCCTTGAGTTATGGATTAACTGTTGGATGTGTGGGGACCTAGATCTGGTGTGTTGCATTCCCCTATGTGGATCTAGATGCTGACATGATGAATGAATTTTTGGAAGGCTATGTGAGATCCAATTGATTTTTCATTTAATATTTGTTTATCTTTGGAAGGAAACTGGGTTTTGGGATTTATTTGTTTGTAAATCTGACTTTTGGTTGAAGATTAGTATTTAAGAGGGTGCTTGGGTATTTTTTGAGGGGCAGATTAGAGAGATATGGAGAGATAGAGTAGATTTGGAAGGTAGAAGGAAGTAGAAGTGTAGCAGAGTTAGTAGCTAGGAACAAGAAGATTGCTTGGTGGCTTGCAAGCACAAGTTTAGATCTTTCTTGGAGTACCTACCAGTGTCTTGTTGTGTTATAGACCTGGGCTAGCTGAGAGGTGTGTTGAATCCTATGTGATCTTGTTGAACTATTGTAATTTTTGATTGTATTTGTCTATAACTGAGAAGGTCTTACAGCTCGACATGTTGCTTGTAAGCTTGGTTACTGATGACTAAAGAAGATTTTTTATTCTATATTGTGTTGTGTTGTGTTATTTTGCATTTTTGGTGTTTGGATGCAATTTTGGACATTCCTTAATTGGATCCTCTGACCTTGACTGCATCAGGTGGTATTAGAGTGATTTGATCTTGTTTGGAGAAAGGTTGGCTAAGAGATTGTGTGCAATCTGATTTGCAGATCCATGTTACTGAACTTGTGAAATTGTGACCTAGTTGCTCATGCGAGGTGGCAAGTTACGATCTTACTTTCATACAACTTAGAGGTTGTCACAAGGTGGTTAATGTTGGGTTTGTTGCAAAGGGTTTTCAAAGATCTTTGGAGATGCCTCCAAGAAGATTGGACCCTGGTATGATTGCAGATCTTTGTGATGTGGTAGAAGCAAAGATTTCTGAAAGGTTTTCTCAATGGGAAAAGGATTTGTTGAAACATATGGAGAACCAGGTTGATAAACTTGTGAAGGAAAGTGTTGTTGAGCTTTAATTTGTAAAGCTTACTAGATTTTGGATATGACAATCCGGAAGAGAGTTGCCTAGCCTGTTAGAAGATTGGTCCGAGAGAGAATAAATATTGACAAGGTTACTTGTGACCGTGTGGAAGTATGTGAAATTGGTTTTGATGTTCAGTTGGTGGAGTCTGACATGAAACTTGCAAAGCAACTTTTGGTTGTTTTTGAGTTACCTGTTCTTACCGACTATGTTGTTGACCTTGTTGAGGCTAGTGAGGAGATTGGATTTCACATTCAGTCGATTGTACCTAAAATGGAAATTGCAGAGCATCTGGTTGTGCATGGTCAGGTTGTTTTTTATGAGGAGTTACCTATTGTTGAATAACTTTGTGATGTAGGTGTTACCAAATTGCTTTTATTCAATGTTGAGGTACAGATGTTATTTTCTAGTTGCGGACTTGAGTCGCTAGTTGACAGTGATGAGTCTTGTGATGAGGTTTTGAGATAGGATTCTAACTTGATACTTGGTGATGGGTTGAAGGCTCAGTTTGTTCTTGATGTTTAACATGCTGACTGGTTGGTGATAGATCAATTAAGGAGGACTTGGCTAATGAACTTATGTATTTTCCTGGCTTCATGGATTAACAAGCCTTATGTAAAGATGAAGTGGATGGAAGATTTTCTTGAAGGAGAAAAGTGTGGGACACACTTTCTTATTTACTCCACGTATCTGATGTAGGGGCATCCTCAGTTCCTAAAGATTCTGGCAGTCCCGGTAACTGTCTGTTGGAGTTCGATTAATTGGCTAGTGATCTTGGTAGAAGACTAGAGTTTCTCAGTCATTGGTGATAGTTCTCAGTCAGAGTCTATTTGGCTTCACCGATGGAGCTCGGTGGTCATGGTAAAGGTTCTCAGTTGGAAGTACTGACGGAGCTCAGTGGATGATGATCACTCGGTGACTCAGTGTTTCTGGTGCTCGATGCTTGGTTACCGACAGGGTCTCGATGTTTATTACTAGCGCTCGGTGTTCTTGCTGACCGACTTGGGTGTTTGGATAAATCGGCTTGGCCGACTGGTGCATTTAATTTGGATCACACTCTTTGAGTTATGGATTGACCATTGGATGTGTGGGGACCTAGATTTGGCATGTTACATTCCCCTATGTAGATTTGGATGCTGACATGATGAATTAATTATTGGAAGGCTATGTGAGAGTTGATTGATGTTTCATTTAATATTTTTTTGCCTTTGGAAGCTGACTAGGTTTTGGAATTTATTTGTTTGTAAAGCCGACTTGTGGCTAAAGATTAGTATTTAAGAGGGTGCTTGGGTAGTTTTTTAGGGGTAGATTAGAGAGATCTAGAGAGATAGAGTAGATTTGGAAGGTAGAAGGAAGTAGAAGAAGTGTAGCAGAGTTAGTACCTTGCAAGCTTAGGAACAAGAAGATTGCTTGGTGGCTTGTGAGCACAAGTTTAGATCTTTCTTGGAGTACCTACTACTGTCATGTTGTGTTACAGACCTAGGCTAGCTGAGAGGTGTGTTGGATCTTGCGTGATCTTGTTGAAGTATTGTAATCTTTGATTGTATTTGGTCATAACTGAGAAGGCCTTACAACTTGGCATGTTTCTTGTAAGCTTGGTTACTGATGAATAAAGAAGATTTTCTATTCTATATTGTGTAGTGTTGTGTTATTCTACATTGTTGGTGTTTGGCTGCAAGTTTGGACAATCCTTAATTGGATCCTCTAACCTTGACTACATCAAAAGCATAAAGAAAGCATGATTATCTTTCCCAGTAAGGTTTGTGTGCCTTACTGTGAATCATAATAAGGAAGGATTGAATAGTCTAACAAGTTTGTGTGTGTAATATTCAATCCTAAAAAAAAAAGGTAGCATCAAATTGTCTAGTGGGTTTTTGTTCCCAATAGTCAATCATGTGCACCTGTCGATGGATTTTGCATGCATGTATGTGTGTGCCCCCTTCCTGGATCGAATCCTTGGTATCACCAAAAAGTGAACATGTGTATGTGTTTATGTGTGTGTGTTTCCCTGGGATGGAGAAGTATCATTGGTACCTGCTAGGGAGTGTCAAATGTAAAAAAGAAAAAAGTGTTTCCCTGATATGGAGAGGTGACACTAATACCCACTAGGAAGTGACATGTAATAATGTAAAAGTAAAAGTTCATAAAAAAGTAAACTATAGTAAAAAGAGGGTGTATGTATGCCCCCCTCCTTATCATGACTATGTATCCATAGACATCATAAGGAAGAGAATCAAGGATAACTACTTCCAGCAATAAGGAGATATCCTTTAACAACAATATAGTCCATAAACTTAGTGAAGAGCCTTGACTCTTGTAATCTAATAAAATAGATAAATTATAAAAGGATATGTCACTTATAAGAAGATACCCTTGAAATTAACAGATCTTGTTAGCAATACATCTACCTTCAAGAGGAATGTCATGAATGAAGATAACAACTTCAAAAAGGGGAAGAAGAACAAGAATGTACCTGTCCTACCCCCTGTATATAGGTGGGAGAGGGATCATTTAAGGATGTCAAACTTTAAATCACATAGTACAAGAGAAAATGTTTATAATTTTTGGTGTAATTAAATATTTCTAATTACACTTAACTTAATCTTACTTAGGATAATGCATTGCATAGTAGTTAGTGATTGAGACACCTAGGAGTGTGCACCTCATTCAAACACATGGTGTAGGAGAATTTCCACTTTAGGTGTGATAGTTGTCATCACATACCTCTTTGTGTGTGAGATCCACCTTTTGTGCTTTTATCACATTATCATCCTAATCCATTGCACATACTTTATTGCATAATGGAGGATGATCCACATTTGGTGGACATGTGATTACACCTAGCATAGGTGATATCTTATCAGCTCCTTATCATTCTCTCATATCACCTTTCCTATATAAGGAGGCCTATTATGTACATTTTAATCATGTCCATGATCAATAATATCATTCTTGCATCTTAATGCAATTGTCTTGCCAATCTCTTATGGAAGCTATCTTGGTCTTGCATTCGATCCTAGGGGTGTTGTAGAGTCACCTAAAACTCTAACAATAATGAACATAGTTTTTCCAAAAAAGAATAGGTGATAATCAAGGACATGAACCTCTTGTATACAAGAGATATTCATGATCAAGACAAAAATTCCTTATAGGAAAATAAATGTCACATAATAAACAAATACCATTGTACTATGAAAAGTAGATCCTTAGACAAAGAGAGAAAGAATGTACAAATGACCTTGCTCCCCCAAGTGTGAGACAAGAAAGAAAGCCCTTGGTGGACTATATAAATAACACCATTTTGTAAGATATAAAGATGAATTATAAGCAACAACCATAATCTAGTCGTGCACAAAACAAAACACCCTATATCAAACAAGAAGTATTATAGAATAATACAACACCATAGAAATGCAGGACAAGAAACATCATAGGATATGAAAATTCTAAACATAATATGCTATAAAATATATCACCTATGAAGGAAACTATAGATTATTAATAAATTACAAACACTAAAACCCAAGGCATGGAACAACATTGTTAGGCAGCAAAAATTGCATCCTGCTTGAAACAAAGCATTACATACCCATAGATAAGAATGAATCAAAAATAAGGAGATTCTATAGAGAAATGAATGAAGGAGATGAAAGGATACCATGTTATGCCTACTTTAGTGAACAGAGGAGGAAAAAAAAAGAGATAACAAATCCTTGAGAGAAAGGAGAAAGAAAATATCCAATATATGAGAGATCCTTTATAACAAAGATACAATTACAAGCATAAGATTGCACTCATGATGTTAATCCTTATGTAACACAATAAATGTATGCAAGAAAATATTTCATCTCATAAAAGGAAAAAAATTCAACAAAGGGGGAGAATAGATCCTATGATATAAATAGGAAAAGGAAATAGGGCCCTTGCCCCCCCAAGTGAGGAGACAAGGAATTTGACTATTATGTTGCTCACAAAGTAGGACAATGAGCCCCCAAAGGATATTCTAGCAATGTCACAAAGTGAGGAGAAACATAATAGGGATGTAGATGTACTAAGTAGAATGATCATGAAAAATATACCATTTATCATCACCATTCATTTGAAACATGCCATAAGAAATGAATTGCAAATAATGATATTGACTAGTCTTATAAATTTGATGAGTCGTAGAAAAAGATCTTTTAGGTATAATTAGATTGAAATGTAAAGAGAAACATTTAATATGCATACACTCATCAAATAAAGGTGTTTTATTTCCACATTCAAGGATGTTAGTTTTGGTATAGAATGTTGGTGTGAAATTTAATGTTCCCCAATCTTGAAGAGTTGTTAATTAGGCCACCCATAGGGTTGACATGATTAGGATACTTATAGTCTAAGGTTGAACTTGTGAAAATAATTTCATCTTGGTCACCTTTTTCAATATGCCCACATTTAATTTGAGATGTATCTTTAAAGGAAGAAGAAGAAGCATCAAGGATGTGATCTTCTATTTCTAAGGCATTCTTAGGAGGAGGACAAACGTAACTTATCAAGGCATCATCTATAGAAAGAATATAAAGTGGTTTATCATTAGTAGAAATAATCATTTTATCATCCAATTGTATAAATTTTTCTTCATGAGAAAGAGAGTAATTTGTGTCCTTATCCAAGGGCTCATCCCAAACAGTAGGATTATCAAAGGATGGAAGAAATCACATATTAGGAGAGGAATAATCATGAATCACAAAATTTTCATGAGGGAGAGATTAGTCAATATCCCTATCCAAGGGCTCATCCCAAATAGTAGGATTGTCAAAGTTAGGAACATGACTCAATAGAGGTTGATCAACATCATCTTGGAAAAGATCACCCTTTGGAGAGGGATGTTTTGAAGAAATGTTTTCATGAGAATCAATTAAATAAAAAAATAAAGTATAATCATATGCATGAAATGGAATATCTTGAAGATCGTGAATAAAATTTGAAAATAAAGATAACAATCTCATTGAAAATGAAATGTAATGAAAAGTTTTTGTGTTTTTATATTGTTTGAAACAAAATTCAATGCAATCTAAGAATGTAGGATGCAATTTTTGTTTTTGAATTTTCAAAATGCATATTTATGAAAAATGAAGCAATGTAGTTAACAAAATCTATATGAAAATAATGTAAAGTATATAATGTGAAAGGAAATCTAACTAGATGCACAAAGAAGTAATCTAACTCCAAAATCAAACAAAGGAAGGAATGTGTCAGGTTCACCAAAAGAAGGTGAACACCTAAAGAAGGAAATAAGAGAGATAAAAGGATCTAACTCTAAAATCAAAAGGTGGAGATGCATCAAGTTCACCAAAATGTTTAGGGGAAAAGTGAGCGCAAACAATAGGATATCTAAATATAAGACCTCCACTTTCAGTAAACATTCAATACAAGAGAAAGAGGGGCTTCCAGGCATAACTCTTAATATAACCTAAGTTAGATTAGAAAAAACCCAAGAGATGGAGGGGATGATAATGCTAAACCCAAATTGTATTAAGGAAGTATGCATCCAAGTCCTCTTTCATGCAATGTAAGATTTGATTAATTTTTTATAAATGCACTTGTAAAATTGAACTAATTGATTTAGCAAGATAAACAATAGAGATCTAGGTGCTAAACATAAGCAATAAGTCCAATTAAGATGTGAAAACAAATCTTAACTAAGATGTGAAATACATAATGAGGTACTTTCCTTGAAGTATGAAGAGGAATATGTTTTTCTACTTTGAAAATTGTTGTTTTGGACCTGTAGCTGAATTTATGACTACGGATCTACGATCACGGCTGGAAACCTTAAAAATGCTGAAAATAGCAAGCTACCAAGAATAGGTTGACCATGTCACCATTTTCCAGAACAATTCAACCAAGTCACCTTTTTCTCGAGGTACTTTATTCAATTCAACCCATATTTTTCTAGTAGATCTTTGTTTGCAACTTCCAAATCTGTACCTGCAATTTTGAGATCCTGCTCCTGCACATAGAAAACTATATTTTGGGGTTGGGTGGATAAGGGCTTGCCTTGGTCAAGACCTAGATTAAGGAATCAACCTTGATTTGAAATGTAAATGTAATGATAAAGTAAATGATAACATGTAGTAGGATTGAATATATCAATTACCTTTGTAGATTCAATTGAATTTGATATGTTATTGAGTATGCAAATGTAATAGCCTTGACTCAAAGAAACCAAAAGGAAATCAAAATAATTTAAAACATTGTGTATAGGAATATGTGTGACATTCCATGATGAATGATGGAAGGATTTTAATGATTATGTATCTCCTCCTTAGAAGCCAAATTCCACTACCACCTTGAAGGAAGAAGCTTGATGCAAGAAGGAAATGCTTGAACTTGATGAAAGCTTGAAGATGCTTGTTTGAAATCTCATGAACGTTTGTATGCTTTCTCTTGATTTCTAATAGAATGATAATATAGCTTGATAATTTCTTGATGGGATGAAAATGAAATGCCCAAGCCTCCTTATATACTAGTTTTCGGGATTGAAAACAAAGCAGGCCAAGCTAGGAATAAAAGAAATCAATCAGCAAACCCGAGGCACTTTGGGTCCCACACCTAAAATCCCTTAGGGAAGAGGTCGAGTTGGCCGACCTCTTCCTTGGGAATAGGTCAACCAAGTTGACCTATTCCCTAAAGGGGTCCCAAAATGGGGCACTAGAGGCCTCAAAGGGAGTGTAGAAAGAATTTGGAGATGATGAACTTGCCGAAAGATATGGCCAAAAAGGTGATAAAATAGCACATAAAGGACCATATCGGAAGATGAGAGATGACCTATAAATGAGGGAGGGGTTAGGAAGGAGAGAGAGAGAGAGAGGGGGGGGGGGGGAGTTTTGAACAAAATAGTAGATAGGAGTTTTGAACATAAAGGATAATATAAGAAAAAAAACCTCACACTCATGAACACATAAATACCTTAAAGATAGAAGGTTCTAAAAATCCATTATAATTATAGTATGAAAAATTAAGGGAATACAAATATTCAAGTGAAATGAACATGATCGTAACAGTATAAATCACAAAAACGTGGATGTGTTAAAAACTGAAAGTGAAATGAACATGAATGAAACCGTAGAAAGGATACAAATATGGATACAAAATGATTAGTGAAAAGAACCAACTTGTCTGCCTACAAGTCAAATCATGAATGATTACTTACATGTCAACATTAAACCCACACATGAGGATCTCCAACTCAAAAAAAGTGCATGGTACAATCAAAACACTATAACATATACACACATCGACCCAAGACATGTTGACAATTGCCACCTCATTAGATCGATGTACTATCAAACCAATATAATGAAATGGATTAAAAATCTGTATGAATTAAAAAAATAGATAAATTTTTAAACCCTTAACTCCCAATATTTGAATTAAAATTGGAAACATCTACTACACTCAAATTGACAACCTAAAACCGATCAATAGAAATGAATTTGGAACATAGTAAGAAACACATGGAAACCATGTTGTAGATAACTTAGTAAACCCTTGATCTTTAACATTGAAATTGAAATTGTAAACATTTACTACACTCAAATTGACAAACTAAAATTGATCAATAGAAATGAATTTGGAACACAGTAAGAAGCACATGGAAACCATGTTGCAGATAACTTAGTAAACCCTTGATTCATAACATTGGAATTGAAATAGAAAATCCTTAATAGTAAATCTGAAACCCTTGAACTAACAAAATGAAATTAATTAAAAATCCATTTGAATTAAAATTGATACTCAGTTGCCACCTTAACACTATAATATGGACACACATCGACCAAAGACATATTGATAGTTTCTACCTCATTGTAACTATTGAGACCTATACTGCCTACGTATATGTTACCACCCTAAACACTTAGACAAGACACAATGTCATCATTCCAGGAAAAATGTATCACCATTCCTCCTTAAATGCACATGATGTGGTCATGTCAATAATAAACTTGAATGGATAGATACTTAGCAATTAAATGAACAAAAAATTATAAAAATAACAACAAATTTATGAAAAACTGAAAAATAAATGAGCATGAAGGAGATAGTAGAATGGAAAGATACATGGAAATGATATGAGCAACAAATTTATTATAGAAATAATAGAAAATGTAGAGAATATAGAAAAAGAAATGAGCTTGAAGGAGATAGTAGAATGGATAGATACGTGGAAATGATATGAACAACAAAGGTAACATAGAAATAGCATAAACTAGTAGTAAAGACATACATACCTAGATAAATAGCTTGAATTTTTATTGCACTATGCTCTTCTTTATTTGTGCTCTTCTTTGGGTGTTGAATGTGATGATTCATATGGCTTGAAGTCTGTTTGTCTTTACTTTATTCTCTCTTACAATTTTGAATTCATCCAATGGCTGATTACAATTAAGATTTGATTGCTCTTTAATGATAATTAGTGGCCTTACACAAGTTGTTTTTGAAATTGCAAGTGGTTTATTGTTGAGGTGACCACATCTTGGGAGCTTAAGGAGGAATGACAATACATTTTGGCTGGAATGATGGGACTATGTATTGTCTAATTTTTTAGGGTGGTAACATATACGTAGGCAATACAAGTCTTAGTAGTTGCAATGAGGTGGCAACTGTCAATATGTATTCAATTGATGTGTGTCCATGTTACAATGTTTTGATTACACCACCACTTTGTTTCAATTGGAGACCCTCATGTGTGGGTGTAATGTTGACATGTAAGTGATCACACATGATTTATATTGTAGACAACCAAGTTATTTATTTTGTACTGAGTGAACCAATTTAACCCACATCAAAACCTGTCAGTGTGAATGACAGGTTACTTGTCCTATAGGAAAGGGACCTTAATTTTTATTTGCTTCATATAAAAAAACATTGTGTCCTGATATGATACTTTTAAAATTGTATTAAGTTATCATTATTTTTTTCTTAACTTTTCAAATACACATGGGCATGTAATGGTCTCCTAGTGATTGCATGTGGGACCCGATCAAATCCACTCACATTACACATTTAGGACACCACACACTTATTGGCACCTCTCCCCTATAAAAATAAAAGCTAGAGCCTAGAAATACTAACGCTCATAGTATCCTATATCAGTGACCAATCGACCCCTCAACCTTCCTATGTGTACACCTAACATAGGTCATGAAATATTCTACAACCATCTTCTCTGCTCATGTTTGAGGCTCAACCTTAGTGACTTCCACATCCTTATCCTCATCCTCATCATCCTTGGATCCCTCAATCTTAGCCTTAGAGTCCTCTAATGGGTCTCCTTGAGCTCTAGCCTCCTCCTCAGCTATCACTACTGCTTCTTCCTCTCAATCCACCTAATCAACCCCATTCCAAGTCTTCATCACTAAAGACAAGATTATCAACCTCAGTGTTCCACTTTGCCTATGGATCAACCTCCTCTAAAATGATAGGACATGTGGTAGTTCCCAAGATCTGTATAAGACAAAGGTGAAGTTTTTAATGAACAAACACAAGATCATTCACCATTTTCACTATCAATTTGTTTGACTTTTTTGAGTGTATATGCTCGAACGTACTCTAGTTACACTCACATATTGAAGCACAACATGGATGGTTCAAGGTACAAAATAGAATGCTATGTAGATTTGGCACTTGAGTAGAAAAATATCTCTCATCATTCATTTATAACAAGAAAAAATTAAAATCCATTCTATAACTTTGACTTTATCAATGTAAAATGGTAATAGAATTAAAATCATAGATAGAAAAGTTTAATTTTTAAATTTTAAATTATGTCCTAAATATATTTTTTCATGGAATCAATATTGTTTGATTTTTCTTGCATAAGTCTTGAGAGAATAAGTCTCCTTGTAAATCCCTATACATTTATATCTCACGGACTATGTTTTCTCCAACTAATGAATTAGGTAACATTATCTCTACAACATCATAGAGCCTTGTCCACACCTCATCATCAGCCTTCAAATCTAGGAAAATTTGAAACATCAGATTAAGGTAGTGATAAGCTGTATGTATAGGCCTATGAAGAAGATTGTGCCATCATCAATCAATGACCTCCTATATGGGACCATTTTTAGCCCAATTCCCCATGTAAAAATATTTAATGGCCCCTTTCACCCTATCCATGCACTCATAAATTTATCCCATTATGGAATTCTCTCCATCAACAATTCGTAGGAAAATAACAAGAGGCTCTATGAACTGCAATCACTGTGAAAGTTGAAACATTATGTTTTAAGTTTAAGTTTTACTTTTAAAAATAAATAATGAACATAAACAAGTGTGAACAAAAATGATGAAATGAAATGGAAATGAGGACAAAAAGGAAAATTACTTGCATAATCTCCTTTGACGGTTTCCAAAAGCCACTCTCATAAAAAACTCATCAGTCGTCTCAATCTCTGGATTTCTCTTCAAATATGATGATGCAATCCACTCCTCACAAACATGTGTTTCAAACTAGCCTTGGACTGAAGCAAGGATTGCATCATTATAAAAAAAATTTCAAATTGGGTGACCCCTAGATGAGCCAACTCTTTCTTATTTGTGAAATTCCTCATAAGGTTGAGGACCCAAGTATGATTATATATGAATTTACAAATACTCCTTTTATGCTCTACACATTTTTATCCAGAGAATTTTTCCAAGATCCTCCAATACGAGGTCAATTCAATGAGAAACGCAAGGGGTCCAAAACAAGGTCGGGTGCCTCTCCATAAGAATTTTACCTACAAAAACACAATTTGTTACATTATCCATGACTATATGTACCACATTCTCCTCACCCACCTCCTTCAACACTTCCTCCAATACCTCACAAAGATACTCAACATTATTTTTTAGAAGCATCAATTGATTTCAAAAATATTGTAGCACTTCAAAAAAAAAACAATTTAGTTCAGTCAAAATTTAAAAACATAATCACTAAATCAATATTGATTCTTGAATATAGTTTAAAAATTAGTAAGTACAAGTTTTACAATTATCTGATGAGGAGACAAGAAAATTCAACAATGTTCTACTTCTTATGTTAGTCCAACCATTAGTCATGATGGTGCAATCTTTACTCTTCCATACCTCATGCTAATTGGAAATTGTGACTTTGACATCATCCACCTTTTAGGTCAAAATAGGACCTTTTTGTTGGAGATTTGCCAGTAAGCCAGTGTTGACTGTATGTTTGTCATTGATGACAACATATGGTAAGTAGCATGCATGAAAGAATTATATAGTAAACCTTGAGTATATGTAGCATGAACATGTTATCAGCATGATATCATGGATACAAAGGTTAACTATTAGTGCAAGACAGTTATATAGCAGCTTGTGTCAGCAATGTTCCTGATAGAGTTACAGGCAGTGTTCTATGAATGATTGTTTGTATAGTTATCATGGAGCCTTGCGCATTTGGATATGTTATGGAGACATGTTATTGATGTTACATTCATGGATGCAGAGTCTGATTTTCAGTAGAAGTGAAGTTATGTAGTCGCTATTCACCAATAGCAGTTTCTTGTGTTTATTCAGAAGAGTCGATAGAGATTATATTGGTTCAGGAGTTGCACCTATCATTTCAGTATGCACCCTTGGATTAGTTCTTGGAGAAGAGTTAGTAATGTTTGGTTAAGAGCGCATGATGTAATTCAGCTTGAGGAGAAAGGTCCATTTATTTTGGTAGAGCCGATAGTGTGTAGCATGCGTCTACAATTATCTTTATTGGGCGGGTCCCAGAATGTGTTGCGTGCTTAGTAGAGCTAACTGAATTATTATTGGAGTTTTTTATGGCTTCTCTAATATGAATTCAAAGTGGTTCTAATAGGATGACTTGATTATATCATTTAGAGGAAAGACATTTATAGGCAGTCATTTGTGATTTCTAGAGTGTGGTTCATAGTTGATTTTGAAGAGCAGAGCAGAGTGTGCAAAGTTTTGAGCCATCAGAAGAAGGTCTATGTGACCAAGTAAAGTATTTGTGCTATACATTGGAATTGATCTAAATAGAATTTCAAAGCATAGTTCACCAAGATCCAAATATAGTGTGTATCTATTATTCAGAAGGTTGTAGCCTTCACCCATTTGAGCAGTGTGCTCTCGGGCAGTGCGTCCTCACCCCTAACAAGGTTAATTGTAAAAGAATCCTAATAGGGTCTGACCCTTGACTAGGTCTACTGTACTAAATACATTGTAAAGCAACTCCTAACAGGGTTAAGGATCTTCTAGCAAGGATCATAAAACACTAGTATAAACTATTAGTGGGTGTCAATTTCCCACTAGGGTTTTTACCTATTTGGGTTTCCCCATAACCAAAACATTGGTGTTGTGTTCAAGTGTTCTTTCATTGTGTTTATGCTTTATGTTTAAGTATACTTAATTGGATAAAGAATTGAAACTTGTAGATAACTGATTCACCCCCCCCACCCCTCTCAGTTATCTCTTGGGACTATTCCTAACAATTGGTATCAGAGCCAAGTGCCTCGGAGAGAAATTTTAACAGCTTGAGGTTGATCAGATGGCATTCTTTAGAAAAGACATTCCTAAGTTTGATGGAGAGAATTATCTTGATTGGAAGAACCAGATGATGACACATTTGTAGTGCATTGCTTTTGAAGTTTTTGAAGTGGCTATCAAGGAAGTTGAGATCCCCTCTTTAGCAGATCTTGCAAAGGATGATGCTACGAGCAAGCAGAAGGATTTTTTCCATCAAAATGCAATAGAAAAAGAATCCCTTATCAGCACCCTATCTAATAATGAGTTTTCATAAATAAAGAAAGTAAATACAGCCCACAATATATGGAAGCACTTAGAAGACATATTTGAAGGAGACAAACAAGCAAAGGATGCGCGCAAAAAAACTTGGAAGAAAAGATAGAATGCATTAGAGATGCTACGGGAAGAGAACATCAAAGCTTACAACCAAAGGATTAATGAAGCAGTTGTAGGAATCCAGAACAATGGTGGAGAGATCTCGGAAGAAGACATTATGGATAATTTGATGACCACTCTCATAGTAGAGTATGAAAACAAGCTAAACATCCTTGATGAGACCATGCAGCTTACATCAAATTTCAAAAGAGAGACCTTGATCAGCAAAATTTTAGCTTTTGAGATTTCAAGATTGAAGATAGTTTCTAAAAGTGAAAAAACCTTCAAAGCATCAATCCATGGTATGAAATCTGCAAGCACTTCTGGTAATTTTGATGATGATGATGAAGATAAAACATTAGATGATTTCATTGCTATGTTTGCTAAAAGATAAAAGAAAGGAAAAGGGAAATATGAAGGTCAATTTCCATTTAAATGTTTTTCATGTAATAAGATTGGTCATTTTGCATCTAAGTGTCCTACAAGAGTTAAAAGGTACCATAATAACTATAAACCTAAGTATACAAAAGAATGCTATTATGTTGGAGATGGAGTATCAGATGAGGAATCAGCAGAAGAAGAAATTGGATTCATTGCTCTTGAAGATCAAAAGGATTCACAAGAATTAGCTCTAATTTCACAAGCTTACATTAGGACAGATTGGATCATTGATAGTGGTTGCTCACATCACATGATAGGAGACAAAGATAGATTTGTTCATTTGGATAGATACAAAGGAGACATGGTTAGATTTGGAGATAACACTCCAAAACCCATCATTGGTAGGGGAGCCATCACCTTGGATGGAAAGAATAGCACTGATGATGTTCTTTATGTTGATGGTTTGAAACATAACCTACTAAGTGTTGGGCAATTACTTGAAAAAGGTTACAGATTGGAATTCATTGGAAACAAGTGCATTATTAACAAAACAGAAGGAGAAATGATTGCATCAGGATCAAAGACCAAAGGTAATGTTTTCCAGCTTAATCTAGAAGAAAGTTTTTTTGTTGCTAAAGTAGATGATAGTTGTTTATGGCACAAAAGACTATGTCATATCAATTTTGATAGCATAGTAAAGATTAGTAATGTTAAGGCAGTAAGAGACCTACCTAGCATAGAAAAGTCAGTTGATACTATATGCGTTGAATGTGTAATGGGAAAGCATGTAAGGAATTCATTCAGAAGTAAGCATAACTCAGCAGAGAACAAGTTGGATCTGATTCATACAGACCTATGTGGACCAACTCAAACAAGATCATACTATGGTGAAAGGTATTTTATTTTGTTTGTAGATGATTATTCTAGAATGATGTGGGTTGTGTTCTTGAAAGACAAGTCAGAATCATTTGAGAAGTTCAAAACATTCAAAGCTAAGTTTGAGAATGAATCTGGACTAAAGATAAAGTGCCTAAGAATGGATAGAGGAGGAGAATTCACCTCTGATAGATTCTATGAGTACTGTGAAGAACATGGCATAAAAAGATAGCTAAGTGCACCTAGAACCCCTCAGCAAAATGGGATTGTAGAAAGAAGGAATAGGATCATCCTTGACACATCACACACCATCATGATTGTAGGAAAAGTCGCACACACCTATTGGAGAGATGCAGTTAATATAGCATTCTATACAATCAATAGAATACAATTGAGGCCTAGCACGGACAAGACACCTTATGAGCTATGGTTTGGTAATGTTCCCATAGTAAAATACTTCAGAATCTTTGGAAGCAAGTGCTACATCAAGAGGGATGAAGCAATAGGCAAGTTTGATGCAAGAAGTGATGAAGGTATTTTTCTTGGTTACTCTACTAAAATTAAAGCTTATAGATGTTTTAAATTGAGATTAAAGAAGATCATTGAAAGTTCTCATATTAAGATTGATGGAAAGTTTATGGTTCAAGAAAGATATCATGATTACTCACCTATGATTGAAGAAGAACCCAAACCTTCCACTAGTGAGACAGTTGTTGAAGAGATGTTTGATAGTATTAAGGTATTATTTTATGACCCTGAAATAAGTGAAGAAGAAACTCAAAAGGAAGATGAGTCAATATCACCTAAAGTTCTAAAGTATACATCTAGATATCATTCTAAGGATGACATCATTGGAGATCAAAGCAGAAAAGTCACAACAAGATCAAAAGCTAAGAGTTTTGCAGGCAATGAGGCAGTATGTTTACTATCTCAAATTGAACCCTTAAGTGTTGAAGATGCATGCAATGATTTAGATTGGCATGATGCTATGAAAGAAGAACTAGATCAGATTATCAAGAATGATACTTGGGAACTAGTCCCAAGACCTAGTGATAAGAATGTGATTAGAACAAAGTGGATATTCAAAAACAAGATGAATGAAGATGGTACAGTAGTGAGGAATAAAGCAAGGTTGGTATGTAAGGGATATGCACAAAGAGAAGGTATTGATTATTCAAACACTTTTGTACCAGTAAGCAGGTTAGAAGCTATTAAGTTGTTTTTAGCTTTTGCAACATTCAAAAACTTCAAAGTTTATCAGATGGATGTTAAGTCAGCATTCTTGAAAGGAGAGCTAAAAGAAGAAGTGTACATTGAGCAGCCAAAAGGATTCACCCTATCAGAAAAACCTGATATGGTATGCAAATTGAAGAAAGCCCTCTATGGACTTAAGCAAGCCCCTAGAGCATGGTATGAGAGACTTGATGGGTATCTAACAAAGATTGGATTCAAGAAAGGAGCAGCAGATTGTAATCTATTTATAAGAGAGACATCTAAAGGACTACTACTTGTGGCTATATTTGTTGATGACATTATCTTTGGGGGTAATGACAAACTAAAAGCAGAATTTGCTAAAGAAATGCAGAGTGAGTTTGAGATGAGAATGATTGGTCCTATCAAATACTTTTTGGGACTAAATGTGCAGCAGACAGAGAAAGGTATTTTCATTAATCAGTCCAAGTATGTGAAAGAGATACTAAATAAATTCAAGATGGATGACTGCAAGCCAATAGGCACACCTATGATAACAGGATGTAAGCTTTAAAAAGAAGATGATTCTCCAGCAGTAGATACAACATTGTACAAATCTATGATTGGATGCATTGATGATAGGAAGATTACATCAGGAGGAGTATTTCTTGGTAATAGAGTGGTCACTTGGACAAGCAAAAAGCAAAATTATATCTCTCAATCAACAGCAGAAGTGGAGTATGTTGCAGCAGCCCTGAATTGTTCTACAATTGTTTGGATCAAGCAAATGATAAAGGATTTTAGAATTCAGATTGAAAATCCTATTTTTATTCATTGTGATAACACTAGCACTATTAACATGTCGAAGAACCCTGTGATTCATGCAAAGACAAAGAACATTGAGATCAAGTATCACTTCTTAAGAGAGAAAGTGGCAGAGAAAGAAGTCAAGTTGGACTATGTGAGTACTAAAGATCAGTTAGTAGACATATTCACAAAGCCCTTGCCTAAGGATACTTTTGATTATCTCAAGGAGAAGTTGGGAGTAATCCCCTTCCCTGATTCTGCTTAGAAGATAGAAGAAAGAGCATCAGTCCTCAGGGACTAATGGGTGGTTGACTACTCTACTTTAGGAGTAGTACCGGTGCTTAAAGTGATTGGAACCCTTTTCCATTTATGTCAAAGGGGGAGTAATATATAGTCATGAAAAATAGAAGGAGCTATATACTAAGGGGGAGCAATATTCAGTTATGGAAGCAGTTCAGTTGAGGAAATAGAGAATGTTGAAGAATATTACAGCAGATGGAGGATTCATCTTTGGGGGAGTTTTGAAGAGGAAATGGAGAATGTTATAAAAGAAATATTCATTTGGATTGGTGAAGTTTTTCATTCCATATGTTTCCATCAATGCCAAAGGGGGAGATTCTTGGAGATTTTCCAGCAAGCCAGTGCTAATTGTATGTTTGTCATTGATGACAACATATGGTAAGTAGCATGCATGGAAGACTTATGTAGTAAGCCTTGAGTACATGTAGCATGGACATGTTATCAGCATGATATCATGGACACAAAGGTTAACTATTAGTACAAGACAGTTATATAGCAGCTTGTGTCAGCAGTGTTCCTGATAGAGTTACAGGCAGTGTTTTGTGAATGATTGTTCGTACAATTATCATGGAGCCTTGTGCTTTTGGATATGTTATGGAGACATGTTAATGATGTTACATTCATGGAAATAGAGTCTTATGTTTAGTAGAAGTGAAGTTATGCAGTCGCTATTCACCAGTATCAGTTTCATGTGTTTATTCAAAAGAGCCGACAAATATTATATTGGTTCAAGAGTTGCGCCTATCATTTCAGTATGTGCCCTTGGGTTAGTGCTTGGAGAAGAGTTATTAATGTTTGGTAAAGAGCACATGATTTAATTCAACTTGAGGAGAAAGATCTATTTATTTTGGTAGAGTCGACAATGTGTAGCATGCATCTACAATTATCATTATTGGACAGGTCCCAGAATGTGTTACGTGCTTAGTAGAGCCGAATGAATTATTATTGGAGTTTTTTATGGCTTCTCTAATATGATTTCAAGGTGGTTCTAACAAGCCTACTTTATTATATCATTTAGAGGAAAGATATTTATAGGCAGTCATTTGTGATTGCTAGAGTGTGGTTCATAGTTGATTGTGAAGAGGAGAGCAGAGTGTGTGAAGTGTTGAGACATCAGAAGAAGGTCTATGTGACCAAGTAAAGTATTTGTGCTATAAATTAGAACTAATCCAGACATCAGGTCAAAGCACAGTTCACCAAGATCTAGATATAGTGTGTATCTATTATTCAAAATGTTGTAGCCTTCACCCATTTGAGCAGTGTGCTCTCGGACAGTGCATCCTCACCTCTAACAGGGTTAATTGTAAAAGACTCCTAACAAGGTCTGACCCTTGACCAAGTCTACTATACTAAATACATTGTAAAGAAACTCCTAACAGTGTTAAGGATCTTCTATCAAGGATAATAAAACACTAGTACAGATTATTAGTGGGTGTCAATTCCCACCAGGGTTTTTACCTATTTGGGTTTCCCTGTAACCAAAACATTGGTGTTGTGTTCAAGTATTCTTTCATTTTTTTTATGCTTTATGTTTAAGTATACTTAATTGGATAAATAATTGAAACTTGTAGATAACTGATTCATCCCCTCCTCTCAGCTATCTCTTGGGACTATTCCTAACACTTTTAACTCCTCACCATTAGGGGCTTTGAACCCTAAACAAAAAACAATAATAACATCTACCACAATTTAAAAATAAGGAGACCTAAAATAAATTAAATAAACAAAATAAGTAGACTATTAAGCTTTTCTTTCAACTTCAAAAATTAAAATAATCAATTTGGCATACTCTTGAGTCTTGAAAGAAAGAAATTTAAGACATAGAAATTAAAGTAATAATGAGTACCTTACTGTATATCAAATGAAAGGTTGTTGTAGAACCAAAAATCTCTAAGTGCCATTTTCATAGCCTCATGCTTCTGATTATTCCAACCCATGCTCTCAAGTGATAGTTGGGCACCCAAAGTCATGCATGGAACAATAAGGGAATATAATGTGGATTTCTTTTTATGAATTCAAGGCCCAATTCTCACACTCATAGTACCACTACTAGATGGAGGTAATGGAGAATGAAAATTTGAAGAGGTCTCTCCACCAAAGTTTTCCATCTATTCTATAAGATTTTATTTAATTATTTTTTCTCTTCAAATTTCTCTAAATGAGATTGCATTTCATGTATTACATCCTAAGGTAATGCTTTGCATGCTTCAACATCATGCCCTACTATATGTGCAAGGTGATATTTCAATCATTTAATATCTCCCCCACTATATTTAATATTGCAATGCCAACATATAAATTCTCCTTTTTTGGATCTAGGGATGACATGTTTCCAAGCCTCATCCCTTTGGCATCTAATAGGGTCTCCATTTGGGTAACTTAAGCTTAGATGCACTACTCTCAAGCTAAGACATTATGTTGCTACTGCAATATATCATAAATGAAAAAACACACATTTATAATTTCTACACATGCTAATTAAATTGAACAAATAAAATAAATAAAAACAAAGCCAGGGTTTCTTACTTTTCAAGTTGTCTATCACTTAAAATGAAATAAAACTAAAACAAATGCAAACAAAATAGAAATATGAATGTGTATCATCTTAAAATGGAAACATTTCCATGTTAAGAGCATTTAGCCCTTCGAGTAAGTGGTTTGGGGTCATGTCAAACACCTTGATTGGGTCTTTGCATGGATTTGGTTGTTTCCCCCCTATTCTGCTTCTCTCCCCTTTGTTTGTAGGCTCTTTCTGACAACTTTCTCTGAGAATCTAAATATTTTGACTTTCTAGGTCAAGGATGACCTGAAGGGTCAAGGATGACCTAGACCTTGACCTGGGTCAAGGATGACCTCAACCCTAACCTAGGGCACAGACTACCTCATCCTTGACCCCAGGTCCAAATTTTAGTTTCCAAAAGTTTCAGGATGTCAAGTTTCAGAAAGTTTCATTTTCCCACTTTCGGGTCAACTATTTTGGATTTCGGAATGGTAAACCCTTAAATTGCATTTAATCTAGGTCCATTTCTAGGGGTTAAGATTAATTGGGATTTAATTCTCCAATTTCAACCTCTCTAGAAGTTTGTGCCCTAGATCACTATAAAAGGAAGCCTTCCTCTCTCATTTTCTCCATCAAGTTTTGTAAGATCATCCATTTTCATGATCAAGAAATCAACTTTTGTGAGATCATCTCATCCATCAATCATCAAGATATCTCAAGCAAGATCAATCAAGCATTCCATCAAGTATTTTTCAAGGAAGCATTCAAGTCCTCTTCTCCATTCAAGTTCTCCATTGAAGATCAAGGATTCAAGCATTCAAGCCTTTGAAGGGATTTGGCTTAAGTATTCAAGATTCATCATTCAAAACCCTAGATCTAGCCATCATGGTGGTGTGATCTTCCTTCAAGATCCATTCATTCTTCCCTCAAGGTACAGGTACAGGACAGTGAATTAAAGTACATATTTGGACACCCTTTTTGGTGAAGTTCCAGGATCTACGAACATAATTTCTGTCAAAGCTATTTCAGGTCAGGGACGACCTTCAATGGGGGGTAGGATTCTGGCCTAGGGTAAGACCTTGCCCCGCTATCTGGGTCAAATTTGACCTGACCTTAGAAGGATAAAAATTTTCTGGTTTTCTCTATCTCGACATTTCCTGTTCGAAACAAGTTGCAGAATTTCCTGAAACTATGCACAGACATTAAAAAATAGTAATTTCTTCATCAGCCTTTTTTTGAGATGAGTATTTATGTTTCATCTAGTTTATATGTCCATAACATTTTCCATCACATATATTTCATCCCCTATCCATACTCAATCTCAATTAATAGAGGTGAAATCATTTTTTACCTTTATTCATTTTGGTGAACCTAACACGCTTACCCTCCTTTCTTTTGTGGATTTAGATGCTCTATGGTGTTAGATCTCTCTTTGTATTACATTGTGTGTTCACCTCCACTATTCATTTTGGTGAACCCAATGAGCTTACCCCTTTTCTTTTGTGGATTTAGATACCTTATGGTGTTAGATTCGTGGTTTAATCTCTTCTTGCATTAAGATTAGGTTTCTTTTATGCTCTTGCATTTTAAACTCAAAAATACAAAAAAATCTATATATCCAATAAAATTCAAAAATATTGCTTGCATTTCATTTACTATGAAGATTCTTAAGATGCTTTGGTGTGTGGTCATGTTCTTTATTACCCTTCTTTTAGCATCTCTTTACCATACGTATGATGTTTATGAGAGTATCATTCACTTAATTATGTTGATGATCCTTCATTTTGCACTTGCCTATGCTTTTGTGAAATGATATTAGTCTTCCTACATTCAAACTTTCATTAAAGATTCATGTGGTAGCCTTATTACTCTTTTGGATTATGTGAAGAATTTGGTAGATGATACACCATTTCCTCATCTTCCTAATCCTAATCCTATCATTCCTAATTTGATTCCTAATCTTCCTATTCCTAATCTGATTCCTAATTCTCCATTTGCTATCCCTAGTTCTTCCTGTACTTATGATCGGATTCAAGCTATAGTTCAGGATGAGAATGCGCAAGATTTCTTTGATTTACCTTCTCCTTTGATTCATGATGATATTAAAGGGAAGGGTAAATAAACTTCTTCAAAACCTATTATTCCACCTTATACAACGTTTACTCATGATCATGATAAACAATCACCTCATGTAGAAGCTTTACATGATATGTACACTACATGATATAATATGATAACTAAACAAGGTTATAGAGGTTTAGGGCTTGGAGTTAATGAGCATGGTAACAAGTATCTGATTCATATACCCCCTAAATAGGATTTTCATGGTGTTGGTTGTTCGTAATCTCAAGTCAAGGTAGGTGATGTTGATCATCTTCCTCCTCTTCATATTCTTTTCCCTACACCTAAAATAGATAATCCTAATACTCGTCAAGATGTAGCTAAGAAGGTGTATGTTCAATTAATGAATTCCAAAAAATAAATCTTTAAAACTATGTCAAAAAATGCTTTATCCAAGTACAAATGTCCTTTTCATTATATTAATATGCATTTACTTGCTGATTGTAAGCATTTCAAGTTATATGTTAGAGAAAGAGTTGCTTTAGGAATTATATCTCATTCTCGTGTAGTTTTACAATTCCTTCATAATTTTGATATAGGGGATTCCCCTCGTTCTGATATAATATAGATTACATCTCCTCTTGTCTCTAGACAGGGGGGCTAGAGGTGTATTTCCATCGAGTCTCTTAGGATCCATTAGGCTTTTTATTGGGCTTAATTGGTATTCTTTCTCTCCTATCTCTCTATGGTTTTGTGTTATGTTTATAATCATCCATAGATCCTATTCAAGATATCTTTTCTAAGACATTTTTTTGCTAAGGTATCCCTTGCCTTCATCCCTGGGGGGCAAGGTTCTTCCTTCTTTCTCTTTGTCTAGGGAACTGCTTTCCTTAGCTTAGTGGTACTTATTTATATTGTGATATTATTTCATCATATTGATAGATGTTTTGACTATGGATAACACCTTTTTATATGAGAGGTTGTTGTCCTAGGTCATCACCTCTTCTTTATTTTGCAAATAATGTTCTTTATAAACACTTACCCTGGCTTTGGTGTTAGAGTTGTTTTCCTCATTCCAAAGATTCCTTTTCCTCTTCTTTGCAAGAGGCCTGATCATTGAATCTTTGTTCCCACCTTTGAAAGATGATATTTTATCTAATGGTGGGGGTCTTGTTGATAAGATCTCTTTTTCAATGAGGATCCTTTTTCATGAGTGACATATCATTTTCATGATTAGCTATACTCTTGGATGTAGGGGTCAATATCCCTCGCTAAGAATACAGTGTACATTGATCTAAACAGGATATCTCCTTGTATTGTGAAGTAGGTATCTTCTTCCTCTTCCTCATCCTTATCTTGTCTAGTAGACTGCCACGATAAGGAGGGAAGCATATATAGGGTCTCCCTTGTACTATAGTTTTTATTTATTTTATATGCTAAATCTTGGAAGGTAACGCACATAAGTTGCTAAATCCTGAAGAGACACCCATTTTTCAATTTTTAATATGCTAAATCTTGGAAGGTAACGCACATAAGTTGCTAAATCTTGAAGAGACGCATTTTTCAATTTTCAATATGCTAAATCTTAGAACGTAACAAAAATAAGTTGCTAAATCCTGAAGAGACATGCATTTCCAATATGCTAAATCTTTCGAAGGTAATGCACATAAGTTGCTAAATCCTGAGGAGACATGCATTTCATATTCATAGTGATACAAGAAGGTGGATCTATGGGTATTCCAGAAGCCGTCAGAAGATGCATTATAATTGCAAGCACATTTTATGGGTGAACTATTAGGTTTGGCCACCTCTTGGGCTCTCCCTCCAGGGTGATTCATGGTAAGGTGGGCATCTTACTAGGTGAGGTAATCAATTTCTCCTTTCTTTCTTTTTGCTTCCATGCTAGTAGGATTGGATCATGAAGCTATGTTATTTATAGTGTTGCTCTTGTCTTTCTTATGTAATCATTTATGCTTTTATGATAGCTTTCCAAATATGATATTAGTATGAGAAATATTTCTTAGCAAGGTTTCGTATGCTAATTGATTTGGGTTTGTTTGTACTAACCCCTCTTTTGTGTTGTTTTTGGTTTTCTTTTCGCACCCTCGTGCATGTGTGTTGAGTTAGAATCCTTAGCTTGGGGGCTTGTGTCCTTATCTAAGTGTTATTTTATCTCATTGTGAATCCACTTGGATCTTTTCTTTCTTCTCCTTTACCAAGAGTTTGCATCGAGTCCATACTCTTGCTAAAGTGGGAGCTTAATGTATCATCTTAAAATGGAAGAACTTCCATGTTAAGAGCATTTAGCCCTCTGAGTAAGTGGTCTGGGATCATGTCAAGCACCTTGATTGGGTCTTTTCATGGATTTGGCTATTTCCCCCATGTTCTGCTTCTCTCCCCTTTGTTTCTAGCCTCTTTCTGACAACTTTCTCTGAGAATCTGAAGATTTTGACTTTCTGGGTCAAGGACGACCTAGACCCTGACCTAGGTCAAGGATGACCTCAACCCTGACCTAGGGTAGAGACTACCTCATCCCTGACCCCAGGTCCAAATTTTAGTTTCTAGAAGTTTTGGGATGTCGGGTTTCAAAAAGTTTCATTTTCCCACTTCTGGGTCGGCTATTTTGGATTTCAGAATAGTAAACCCTTAAATTGCATTTAATCTAGGTCCATTTCTAGGGGTTAAGATTAATTGGGATTTAATTATCCAATGTCAGCCTCTCTAGAAGTTTTTTCCCTAGATCACTATAAAAGGAAGCCTTCCTCTCTCATTTTCTCCATCAAGTTTTGTAAGATCATCCATTTTCATGATCAAGAAATGAACTTTTGTGAGATCATCTCATCCATCAATCATCGAGAGATCTCAAGAAAGATCAAGAAAGAATTCCATCAAGCATTTTCAAGGAAGCATTCAAGTCCTCTTCTCCATTCAAGTTCTCCATTGAAGACCAAGGATTCAAGCATTCAAGCCTTTGAAGGGATTTGGCTCAAGTATTCAAGATTCATCATTCAAAACCCTAGATCTAGCCATCATGGTGGTGTGATCTTCCTTCAAGATCCTTTGTTCATCTTCAAGATCCATTCATTCTTCCCTCAAGGTACAGGTATAGGACATTGAATTGAAGTACAAATTTGGACACCCTTTTCGGTGAACTTCTGGGATCTGTGAATAGAATTTCTATCAGAGCTATTTTAGGTCAGGGATGACCTTCAGTGGGGGGTAGGATTTTGGCCTAGGGTAAGACCTTGCCCCGCTATCTGGTTCAAAGTCGACCTGACCTCAGAAGGATAAAATTTTTCTAGGTTTTCTCTATCTCGGCATTTCCAATCTGGAATAGGTTGCAGAATTTCTCGAAACTGTGCACAGACATCAGAAAATAGTGATTTCTTCATCAGCCTTCTTTCGATATTAGTATTTCTATTTCATCTAGTTTGTATGTCCATAACATTTTCCATCACATATATTTCATCCCCTATCCATACTCAATCTCAATTAATAGAGGTGAACTCATTTTTTACCTTTATTCAGAATGTAAATAATTTATAAAACAACACAAAAAAAATGTAACTCACCTCTTCAAATTTGCTCCAAAAATGAAGAAATATACTTAAAATTTGTAGATGCCTCCTCCAAATGCTTTTTTAAGCTCCTCTCAATGTGTGAATGCAAACTATAACTTACACAAACATTCAACAATCAATATCTGAGAGTTGATCGATATGTTGGTCTATTCTCTAAAACCCAATATTCTTCTCTCGTCCCTTTTCCCACTCTTGTGTTTGCAAATGAATGAATGCTCCTTTTAGATTTGAGAGAAGGCAATAAACACAAAAAAGTTAAGGAAAAACTCTCTTTTTTTTCAGTTGAAGTGGTTGATTGTCGTGGTCGAGTCCTAGGCTGGGGACTCAGTGAGTCATCTGAGTCTGGCTAACTTGGTGAATCAGCCCAGACTCAGCCTAACTCGACCAAGTCTGAGTCTAGGGGTAGAAAAACCTATTTTGACCAACTCAATCCTTGACTTGTAGAGTCTTGTAACTATGTTAAGGATATCGTCAAGAGATATTGGGATAAACTTAAAAAGAAACTTGTTGAATACCTTGTTCATTATTACTTCGAATGTAGCTGGATCATTCTAGGGTGTGAAAGGCATTTTGTGAACTTGCAATGACCCTTGTGAGTTAATGAATGTAGTCTTATCTTATTCTTGTATATGGATTCATATTAAATAATTGTATATCTAAGCTTTATATTTAAATTATTAAACTCTCATGTAAGTCATCAATTACATCTTTGGAAAAAATTATTTTTTTATTAGATCTAGTTGAGGGCTTGATCAGTTCAAAGATGTTCCTGTGAAACAACGTCTTGGCAATGTTATGGAATGAGATGGAAGCTAAGCTTACATCAACACATTTATTTATTTTTATTTGAAATCTTGTTATCTAGGTTGATAAGGTATATATTGAATCATTAGGAAAGGTAGGGTTTCATGATCTTCTAAGGTGCTTGTTCAAGCAAATTCAAGTAAAGCTTCATTTTTTTAAGAATTGATTAACATATAAAAAAATTAATGATCAATTTAAAGAACCATCTCGAGCAATTGGTAACAATTTTAATGATAATGATTCACTACTAATTCATTTGTTGTGGCGAGTTAGTATTCATCTCTTGGCTCTTCTAGTACATTATGACGCCCAATGAGATTCAAGTTTTTATTAAATTTTCATGGCAATAATTTATAACAACTAGATGAACATATCTCAACATTTACATAAAATCATGGAATTATGAGGGTTTCACTTAAAGATTTTAGACATTTTTCTTGAAAGTCTAGTTGGAGTACCGATAGAATGGTTTCATCTTCTCTCTATAGGTTGCATCACCAATTCAGAGATCATGTTAATAAAATTTATATCATGCTTTAAACTAATTGAAGGTGGACATATTTTTGTTAAATTGTGAAATGCAAAGGATAACAATGAACCTAGGAGGGAATTTGTTACACAATTTAACTATGTTGTTTTAAGAATTAGTAATTCTTTAAGACTTTATACACATTCTTTTGAGTTTCTTCATCATTGTGTTTCCCTCAAAGATTTTCATTGTGATGAAAACTTGTGAAATTGATGGGCTTGAAGAAGCTTAGGCATGGAAAATTAAGCTATAAGATGACACAATTACAACTAGAAAATCAAGAAAGACTCCATCAAGGTAATGGCTTAAAAATTTTCTTAATTTATGAAAAATATGAAGAAGTAATTTGAGCAACATAGTATAGAAGAATATCATTTCTCTTTAGGACATAGATCCTATTTCATACCATCCTTCTAACAACTCCCTTCAAGCCAAACAAGGTCGTACATGTATGGAGAAAGAAAACCCCAGAGACTCAAGAGGATAAATCTCTTCCAACGAAAGAAGATCACAATAAGATAGACAAATAGTGAGATAAAAGAGTAAATAATATTCAGAGGGAGAAATAAGACCAGGGATACAAGATCTCTTTACCAGACCATCTCCTACTGCCATAAGTTTCTTTTTGGGGGGGGAAACACCACTAATATATAAGATTTGGATTTCCTCCCTCAATATTTTGGAGATAGCAAAATGGCTTAAAGAAAATTGGAAAGGACTTAAAGATATTTTTTATATAGATGAAAAGTCTAAATTCTTTATTATCCTTTTTACATCTAAGCATGAAATAGATTTTGTTCATAAATTTAAAGGTTTTTTTGTATGGGCTCAAGAATTTGCACCATCCCTTGGATCCCAAACTTTAGGGTTGGACCCATTATGTGTAACTTCATGCCCTTTGGATCTCATTTACATCATTACCTTTGGAGTACCGAGATCCAGACCTCATTGAGATATTTTCCAATAAAATGGGTATTTTTGTTAAATATGATTTCATACCATTTGAATATACCCATTTACCAATTAGGGTATATTTGTTGCTTAGTCTCTCTAAACCATTCCCATTTGTCCTTTCTATCATCTCAAAATTTGGCACATGGGATTAGGAAGTTGTTCAAGATGCTCAAACAGTAGAAGATCTTTCCAACTCTCTAGATCATTTTAATATGCTATGTCAGGGACATAGACAATCAGTTGTGAGAGTTTTCAATGATCATGTGACTAACCCACAAAAGTGAAATTTTGGTATGTTCTCTAATGACAACCAAGAAATTGCTACCCCTACACAAGAAGATGAAGCTTTACAAGGAGAGGAAGTCATGTTAAACCCCCTGTAAAATTTCCATATCATTAGCTTATCCAATGGAAGGATATATTTGTCTCTAACTCACATTATCTTGATACACGAAATGATTTCAGAATTCATAGTTGTCATTAATGATTGGTGCAAAGAGCATAATTTAGTTTGGTGTAAAGAGAAAAATACTCTGAAATAATTTGTAAGTAATATCAATCTCAAAATTACTCCCTCCAAATCCTTTAAGGTTTCCACATCATTGAAAGAAACCTTGATAAACAAAAAAAATGTAATATTTGGAATTCCATCACATAATGAGTATCAAAAAGATATAAGAACTTCCCTAACAATAATATCCTATCCAGAGGTGGAAATAAACAGGGGTGATCTAGTGCACATGATTATTCTTTATAATCATCTGATTGATATCATGGGAAAACAACTTTACTTAACTCTACCTTCACACCTTAATGTACTTAAAGAACACATAAACCCTCTATCCAATGAGGATTTGGAAAATTTGGTAGATGAATTGATGGTGACAATGACATCACAAATGATAGATGCAATAGAAGAAGAAGAGATATTTGACTACACAAACAATGTGAATCCTCCATAAGAAAAAGAGAGTAGCATGTTGAATACTATTAAGAATATGGAATAGAATAAGTTACTAGATGCTAGGGAAATGCTATTTTTGGGTTTAAAAGAATTACAACATAAATACCAAGAAACACTTTCTAATGAGTAGGAAGTAGAAGGTGGAGAACAAAAAAGTCAGAACATCACAAAAATTTGTTTACATAGCAATATTAAGATTATGGAGGAAAAAAACCCCTTTAATATCAGTGATTTGCAAGTATTGGGTTTGGAAGAACCACAACATAATAGTTAAGAAACTCTTCTTAATGACCTAGAAGTAGAAGGTATAAAGAAACAAAATCATAACAACACTGTCATTCTAACCATAAGCTCCCAGTAGGATTTGGGATTAGATGAAAAAGTGAATAAAGGTTTTAAATTCTCTCAAAAATTAGCAATTTCACAATCACCTTCCATTAGAAAACCATAGAAAAGCACTACTAAACTGAGAGGTAGAAAGAAAAAAAATCAGCAAGATTAAAGAAGAGATAGAGGCAAGGAAAAAAACCACACTTGATGGGAAATTATCATCCATAAGGAGGACAAGGAGCACTCACAGTTCTCCTCACTAGCAATGAAGATAATATCTTGGAATGTCAGAGGCATATGCCTATGACAAAAGAAAAAGAATCAAGCAACAGGTTGATTATTCACAAGTAGATATCATCTTAATGGAAGAGACCAAAATATCACAAGACACTTTCCAACAAATATATAGAAAAGTGGACCCAATAGAAATCAGTCCAAGTTCAGGCAATAGGAGCATCTAGAGGTCTTATTACCTTGTGGGACCTCAAAACAACAAAAGTGTAGGCACTCAAGCAAGACAATAATTGATAATTACTTAAAGTCTAAAATTTTGATTTGTCATTTAAACTGATAAATGTATATGGACCAACCTCCACACAAGATAAGAAAAGAACATGGAAAACTCTTACTTCAGTTATTCGGTAATATGCAAATCAAAACTTTGTTATAAGCAGATATTTTAATGCAATAACCTACACATCAGAAAAGAAAGGTGAAATATGCCCCCCATTAAAACCATTGAAGATTTTAATGATTTTATACATGATAATTAATTATTTTATATTGTGCCTCAAAATGGTCTTTTCACTTGGACAAATGGAAGAGAAAATTTTCTTCGGATTGCAGAAAGGTAAGATAGATTTATGGTATCACAATGTTGGAAGATTCAATATTTTGACATTCAATCAAAAAAAATTTCACTCATAGGCTTTGATCACTTTCCTGTCACATTGAATATCTTGAAGAAGACACAACTATCAACATATAAACATAGGCCCTCATTCAAATTTGAAAAATGTGGCTACGACACCCACATTTTCTGCCACTATTGAGACAATGGTGGGTTAGTGCACCTTTTCATAAAGGCACTAAGATGTTCCAATTATATAAAAAGATGCAACACGTGAAATCTCAAATTAAAATATGGAACAAACAGGTTTTCAAAAACATTTTTTCACAAAAGAAAATCGTGGAAAATGAGTTATCTAGGATTAATTATCACATCATAAAACATGGTCTAGATTCGTTCACTTTTAAAAAAACAAAAACAACTGCAAGATGAATGGGAAGAATTGAGTAATAGATAGGAAATATATTGGAGGCAGAAATATCATGAACTATGGCTCAAGGAAGGGGACAAGAACACTAATTTTTTTCACATGTCATCAAAATTAAAAAGAGCAGAAAATACAATTTTTTCAATTCAAGATTCTACCTCAGGCATTGTTATTTTAGATTCTCAAGGCATTCAAAATGACAAATTCTACTTCTTCAAAAATCATCTTGCTCATCCTCCTTCCCCTCCTCTAGATGAAAGGAAATAAATTAAGCTTCTCGATGCCATTCCTACCTTGATTACCTCCCAAGTTAACCAATTTCTTATGGCTCCTTTCACCATGATGGAAATTTAGAAAGTTGTTTTCTCCCTTGCACCAGATAAAGCTCCAGGTCCTGATGGGTTTACTCCTCTGTTTTTTTAGAAATGCTAGGATGTTATTTTCTTTGCTCTTTTGGAAGCCATAGAAGAATCAAGGAAGAGTGTTTCAGTTCTTAAAAACTTCAATGCCACTAACATTGCTATCATTCTAAAGAAAAAGGAGCCCGAAACCTTTACATATTTCAGACCGATATCATTATGCAATACTATATATAAGATCTTCTCCAAATCCATCTACTTGAGACTCCAACATCTAATAGAAAAAATCATTTCACCAAAACATGGTGGATTTTTTCCAAGTTAGGAGATGATGGAAGGTGCATTAGTTGTGCATGAAGTGTTACATTCTATAAATGAAAATCAATCACCTGCATTTTTCATCAAGTTAGACATGATGAAAGCATATGACAAAGTTCACTAGTCATTTTTATTCAAATTACTTAGGAAATTTGGGTTTGAAGATAAATGGAGCAAATGGATCAAATCATGTATAATAGGTGCCTTATTTTTAGTTATCATTAATGGAGTTCCAATGAGTTATTTTTCTGCTTCACAAGGAATTAGACAAGGAGATCCCTTATCTCCTTTTTTGTTCATTATAATGGAATAAAGTTTTAGCAGGATAATCAAATTGAGAAATTAAAAAGGGTTATGGAAAGGAGCTAAAATCATAGGCACCTCTATTTCACTCAATATTTTCAAATGACACTCTTCTATTTGTTCGACCAGCTGTCCAAGAAGGACAACAAATCAAAGAAACTCTAGAATTGTACACCTTAGTCTCAGGCTAAAAGATAAATGCTCATAAATCTAAGGTATACATTCTCAACACAAATGTGGTTATCTCAAAGAGAATTTTCAAGATTCTAGGCTTCACATTAGAAGAACATCCCTCCACTTATTTAGGCATTCCTTTCTTTGTGGGATCCAATAAACCAAGCTAATGGAAAAATTTTATTGAAATAATTAAAAACAAAGTCTTATCTTGGAAATCAAGATGGATATAATTTTTAGGTAGAATCTTACTAATCAAAACCGTTCTTTCTACCATCCCAAATTATTACATCTCAGTGCTAAAATCCCCAAGCTCGATGAAACACCAAATTGAAAAACTCATTAGATATTTTCTTTGGAAAGGCAATTTAATACATGAAAAAAATCCCATTGATCTCATTAAAAAATATGTCACTCAATAAAGGAGTTTGAGGAGTTGGCTTACATGAAATTTCAAAAGGAACAAAGCATTCAATGGGAAGCTTGTTTGGAAAATGTATAGCAAATCCAAATGGTGCAAAATCATGCAAGAAAAGTATTTGGATTCAAGCATCCCTCTCAGGATCTTAACCATTTTGGATCCACCTAAGGGATCAACTATATGAAATTTCATGATTTCATCTAGAGAAGTGGTAACTAAGTGTGTGTCTTAGGAAGTGCACAATGGAAAACTAGTTCACTTTTGGAATGATTCTTGGAACGAGATACCACCGCTTAATCAAATCACTCTTCTATTAGATGTTATCCTGTGTATTATGAACTCTTGGAGATCTAGAATAATTGATTATATTTGTGGAGTGGAAATCTTCTTAAGAAGAGCCATTTGGAAGGATCCACTAGATCTCCCCATTGATACCATGCAAAATAATTATTCAAGCAAAACATACTATCCAAGAGAATTGTTTAAATTTTTAAAAATTAGGATAGATTGATATGGTTCCCTTCAAAAGGTGGTAAATACACAATCAAAATAAGATACAAGGATATTCAACAAATGGACAACCAACATTAAGCTCATAGAGCCTTTTATTTTTGTTGGAACAACTCAATCTTACCTAAAGTGGGTTGTTTTACTTGGTTAAAATTGAAGAAAAAGATTCTAACAAGTGACAAGTTGGAGAAATTACAAATTTTTCAACCCTTTCATTGTGTCATGTATGAATAGAGAATGAAATAGTGGGTCATTTATTTTTACAGTGCATGTTTTCCCAATAATGTTGGCTATTCATCATAAACAAACTAAGATTTTCCATGCCACTACCAAATACATTATGGAACCTATTTCAATCCTGGCCCATTATCTTCTCCTCATCATTTTTTGCATGTATTTAGAAATGTGTACCATCAACTACTATTTGGGCCATATGGTGGGAGAGAAACAAAGGAATATTTAGACATGTTGCATCTACTATACATAGCATTTTGGAAGGCCTTGAGAAGTCCATCTCAGAATTGGTTAATGTCAATGTTCATATTCATTTTAATTGCAATACACCTTTCAATCCCTGGGATGACATAATGTCAAAGGAATGGAAATATCTCTCCATTCCTTCTTTCACAGATCTTCCCAAGAAAACTCAATGCTCAATTGATAAAACTATCATTAAATGACAACCTCCAGTCCCCAATTATGTAAAGATCAATTTTGATGGAGCTTCACAAGGTAACCCAGGTGATTTAGGTATTGGGGTCTACATTAGAGACCATATGGGTGATTTGAAAGAATTTAAATCTATTGCTCTTCCACCAGGCACAAACAATATCGCTAAAGCTCATTCGCTCTTAACTGATCTATCATTGTCTAAAAAGATGGGATAAACAACATACACATTGAAGGAGATTCGCCATTAATTATTAATTCTTGTAAAGGTAGAAGATCATCAAATTGACAAATTGCTTATATATTGCAAAAAAAATTGGTGTTGCTAGACACTTTCAAAGACCACTTTATCTCCCACATGCCCAGAGAAGGTAATAAATTGGTAGATTATTTTGCTAATTTGGGTTGTGACAAATTAAATATGGACTCTTCCAATTCAAAATATAATTGAGAGGATCATTCAACATTATTTGAAATTATGGACAAAGAAAAATTAAAGGCACCTTAGATTACTAAAATGTCAAACCACTTAGCATGGGTTGCAACGGGTTATAAAGAAATGATGGCATCCTTTTGATGAGAAAAAATTGAATATCACAAAGAGTATGGTAGTGGCCCTTTAATTACCAAGAGTACCCCATAATAATTAGATAACAATGCCATAAAATGATGTGAAGTATACTATAATCACTTAAGAAATATGAGAATATTTTTGCATGTATGAAATGGAAGGAGATAACATGGAGCTTTGGTAAAACCACCTCAAAATCTGACAATCATATCATTATTATACCTTAATAAATTTGTAGTAAAAGACTTCAACAAGACAAAAATATTGTAAGGAAGCAAAGGATCTCAAAATGCAGAGCCCATCCTCATCCTAGGAGTTTGGTGAATTGCAATTTGTGTCGTCATTACCAACAATGGAATACTGACCGCACAATCACATAGTCATATTAAAGTTTAAGAATGGGAATAACCATTTGAGAAAAACATCGTCGATCTTCAGTATCAACATTGCAGAAGGAGTGTTAAGAAGATGTTGGGTGAAGAGACACTATGTCCTCATGCATGTAGATTGATTTACCCTTCGCAACTCATATCTATTTTTCTCTCAAACACATTAGACTTGGTGCAATCGTGGATAGCATTGGAGAAAATTGCAAACAAAACCGTTAGACCAGAATACGTAATGGGTAATAATCTAAGGCTAGCGGTCCAACGATATGATTTATGGAAAGGGCAAACACATATTTATGGCATTTTCCATGTCACTTTCTACTGAATAAAGAATCCTTTGTCAATATATATGATAGCATCCTTCAACAAACCTTCCACAATATTGGTAGGGATTTGGATGCAGAAATGAGATCAAATGTTTTTTCCAAAGTACATGTGATAATAGATATCATGGGGTACGAGCACAATTTTTCTGAGCAATTGTCATCATCGGGCCTCCAGTTGCAAGAAAATACCAATTCCTTTATTTCTCCTACGTAGGGCTCTCCTTATCTTTTAGCCCCAAGTACATCTTAGGTAAAATTCAAAAATGCTACCAATGGCCAACTAGTAAACTAGGTAGAAAATGCACCAAAATTCAAAAATTAGGATGAGAATGACTTGGACTTGCAACCCATGGAGGAATGATAGATAAAGATCTTCAATTTTTGTTGGGTTCACTCCAATTTTGGTTTTCTAGGCCCATGGTATGCTCCAAATTTTGCAACACGGGGCTTAAGAGCATATAAAAATCATAGCTCAAATTGGTGTAACGTTCAATTTGGATACATCCATGCCATAAATTTGTTCTATGATAATGTTGGTCATGGCATAAAATAAACACAATTTTGATTTAAGGATAAAAGAGAAAAGATCATATGGTTTTTTATGATAATGGATAGTGCTTCAACAATAAGTACGTAGCTTGAGACAAAGAAAAAAAGTAATTAGTAATTACTTTTGATACTATACAATGTAATATGTAAATTAGTTGCAAATATTGAGTAAATGTAAAGGAAATCTGAAAACCATACAAAGTCACTACTAGTATATTAGTAAGCACTTCAGATGCCTTATCTGATTTCAAATGTAATATGTGAATTTAGAAGCTAAATGTAAACTGACTTCATATCTTATAACTTAGGTCAATTACTTAGTATTGTATTTTGAGTCGAGAAGGGAGGTTTTCTTTACTGGTTCTTTCCTCCTGGAGCTCTTGAACTAGTTTATATAAATATAATATATTAGTGGATTTCTACTTTCGCTAAAAAAAACATAGTATAACATACTTTATTGAGGGCATGTTCAAAGAAATAACATAAACAATCATTTCAAATTTTCTCTGTAACTTAGAGAGTATGCCTTTGAGATACTTGCTAACAATAGAATAAATTCTGCTATTTCCTTTTATCAAGTGACCATGATGCTCAGGATTGTTTGGAGATGCATTGTACGATGCAACTCTTAGTAGCTTCTAGGTTAGATTATAAAAGGTTTTCAAGTAAACTTCAACATCTTTGAGTTAAGTTTGATGGGAACTCTATGATACAATAATACTCAAAATGGACTTAGTTTGTGTTTGAAAAAATGCATTTCATGATTTTTCCTATCAATGGATTAAATTTGACGTGGAGAGATAGGAACACATGAGGAACATCATTGAGAAAAAGATGACAGTGACTTTTTCTCAAGACATTTCATTTATTCCTTCATCAATAAATCAAGAGAAAGTGTTACCTTTTTTGTCATCTTTTAACCTTCACCTATTTTCTATGGATTAAAATAATCTTCCATGTTAGAATAAATTATTTTTTATTTGTTTTTCATGTTAGGTAAAGTATTTTCAGTTACCATAAAGTAAAGTGGAAATTCAACTATTTGCATTAAGAAAGAAGATATTAACTTCAAAATAAAGGAAGATGGTTTAGAAGAGTTCTTATTTTTATTTGAGATATTTTTTGAAGAATTGAGAATTTGATAATTGTCAATTATTTGATACTAGCTTTAAATATGATTGCAAAGGAAAATTGTCAATCAATGAAGATAATAGTCGTGAACTTAATGATAGAGAGTCTAATTTGCTTCCACCATCTTAAAGTTATTTTTTGAATTTGATTGCGTTGACGAAACATAACATATCCAATTAGCTTAAGGCCTTCCACTATTAAAAAATTGTTGGGAAAGTTTCTCATAGATAATATATTTTTGTCAACATGTGTATTCTTATAATGAACAAATGTTTAAAGATTTAGACTAGATGGGTTGTAAAATAGAGGTTCAAATGAGAAAAAAGTTGAAGTGTTGAAAGTATAAGGTGCATACCTTATACCCATTATTAAAGTGGAGAGCCAAAAATAGAGGACATAGATATTTCTCCAACATCTTTATCTTTCTCAAAAGATGATGATTTCATTGAGTTCATAGTTGAATAGGTTGAAGTGAAAGGAGTGTTTTCGATTAAGGAAAAAAGTATGTTTTTAAGGGACCTAAAACCCTTTACAATCAGATTTTGAATGGATCTGGAACCCACAACTAGGACATTGACAAAAGATAGGAACTTAGAATCCCTAGACAACTAAGGGAAAAACCATCTGCCCCCAAACAAAAACAAAAGCTACAAGAAAACAACCAACAAGCAACCAAAAATAAAGAATAGACCAGAAAAACTCCATCCCAGCCCCCACCAAGATCCATCAAGATTTACTTTTAATACTACCTTTGTGGGAACAAAGAGTCATGTCAAAAGAGGGTTTAGAAGATTTAACTTTCTTACCCTTGATAATAGTCCAACCCTCTTCCACTTTCGTAGCCTCATCTTACCAAACCAACGAACCTATCACATGACCACCATCAACCTGAGAGATAGTGCCAGAAAATAAATCATTCCTCTCAACATGCAAAGCAAAACCACCATAATTGATATCACTATCACGAGCATCAACATCCTGAATCTCCTTTCCACACACATCTGGAGAGACAACATGAGGCACAAGCACTTTTTGTCCTCTGCAACCCCCCGCATCAGAAACCAAAATAACCTAAGAAGAATCCACTTGACAATGAGAATATATAGCAACCACCTGTGAGAAATGCCTTTGAATTTCAAATTTCTTCACAACTATTTAATATTATATAGAAGCACCATTCCACCACGAAGCTGAAATTTTATTTTTCTCTAAACCACATTGAGCAACCACATGACTTGTGTTAAAACTATTATGCACCTAAAATGGATCCCTTCATAGTCCAAAGTTTGAACCCAACTACCCTTCGAAGACATGATTAATATTTCAACAAGAAAACCCTTGGACACATCCATATCAACTAGGATATGAGCATAGGTGAAATGATATATATCAGATGATTCATCATCAACCATCTGAAAATCCCCCAAAGATTCTCTCACTTCCTCTAAAAGAGATTCCACCCATAGATGAATGGGGAGATAAGGAAGTCAAACCCAGATCAAAATCTTATTAAAAATTTTGAAAGACAAATTGAAATCAAAGTGCCATGGTTTAATCATTAACAAAAACCTATCCTCCCAACTAAAGAAATTATCATGCAAAATTTTATTTCTATCTTCAGCATTGTCAAATTTTGTAATAAAAAACCCCTTTCCATAGGATAAATATGTATTGTATCAAAAAGGAGAGGCTTCTAATGTTGTGAGATCCAAGCATGCAGTTGAGGGAGACTAGGCCAAAAACTCCTAAACTAATAAATCACACTATGAGTAGAGAAAACAAAGACATTATGGTATATTTCCTCCTCCATCTCTGCATTCAAATTAATATAAATACCCTTATAAAGAGGAATAAAACCAAGAACAAAAAAATTCTCTTCAACCCATGTGATTTTCCAGTGCTCAGATCAACACCATTATGAGACATTGCAATCCTAACACCAGAAGAAACCCTAACAATAGATAACTCCACACTAGATGCAATAGAAGGAGGGAAAGCATCCTTGCTAGGCACAACAATTGTAGGATGAATAGAAGTCCCCCAGAGCCACACATGCACATGGAGAAAGAACCTTTCTGTTTGAAGCTCCACCCACCTCTGAATCCAGATGAGATCTAACAAAAAGAAGTTTTATATAAGATGAAACCACCACCCCACCACAAAAAAAAACCCTAATGACAGATGACATCTTACCCACATCGACCCAAGATGAAGGGGAAATCAGGGGAAATGACCCACCCTTCATACATATAGAAGGCATAAATGTGCTCGAAACAATGAAAAATGTGTTCAAGATAGAGGCACGGGTGAGAGAATGCACAAAAGGAGATGGAAAGTGCATCATCACAGAGAAATCCCATTCTTCCCCATTAAAGAAAGCCAAGAAGACATGGAGGGGATAGAAATCCCCCCACCTGAATAACCCACACCATTAGCATGGTTGTCACCAACAAGCAGAGGAGACGAGCTGGAAGAATTGCACCAATTTCCTGATGGGGAGGAAACCCTATTCGTGGGAGCATGAACTAGAACTAATATTTCCATCAAAAAAATTTAAATAATGGTTTGAAGTGAAAGGAGTGTTGGCCTTTAGTAAGCATCATAATAGTTTGTGCTCCTTGGTTTATTTTCATATTGTATTTGGAAAATGGGAAGTATTGCTTGCTAGTTCTCTTGTACCTTATGTTTCTTGTTTACTTAATATCTACAAGTTATTTTTTCTTATCATTTTTTCAACTTGTAGAAACTAAAGTTTGTTGATGCAAGTTGATATGATCTTGGATTTACATGTTCTTTCTCTTTTTGTCTCTCCTATTGTGATAGCCTACATGGGCACATATGATGCATATTTGTAGTGACATGACATGCATTTTGTGGACCCACTATAACTTGGTGTATAAGAATATATTATGGTATAGAATATGAGTCGTTATGGAAGGCTTGTTTTTTATTGTTTATGAGCTTGACCTTTAAGTATGTGCTATTTATATACATATATACACATACACACACACACACATGACCCACCATAAAAGATGTGAAATTTCTTTTATTTTGTGCGATGGGGATATTTTATAAGGGAGTCATGCAAAATCCATTATATATATATTTTTTTTTAAAGTACTCTTCTTTAAAATTATGCACTAGATCTTCATAAGGGGTGTTATATATGAACTTAAGGTAGTGGAAAAATGTCTTATACTAATTTTAAGAGGAGGCTTATGCAATTTTTTAAAATATTACAAACTTTACAAAAACTTAAATGAAAATAAAACATACATACCATTTATACCATTGTCACAATGATTTACATGGTAAAAACCCTTTTAGGAGAAAAACCTCACACTTCAAAAAAATGTCCAATATATCAATCAACAAGATTACAATATATTAGGAAAGAAATATTTAGTAGGAGTGTCACCAACTAGAGATTTGAAGGTTTCTAAATTTCTATGAGATTCTCACACAACCCCCATATCAAGCACCTAATAAATAATAGGTACTTGATAAATAAAACTGTCAAACAATATTTACAAAACCAAGAGCTAAAACTACCCAAAAAGTGGTGGCCAACTTATCTCCAATTGAATATTCCTGGTAATGTCTCATGCATACTCCATGTGTAACTCTCTCTTACAACTCTTTTCCATTTCTAACACATTTTTACATTTTTCAATTTGAGATCCAAATTTTGAAGTTCATAATTTAAAATTTATGAGGTTGATTGACAAACCTTTGAACTATTTGAAATCTTGTGAAAAGTTCTATCAAGCTATATTTGACTTACTTTGCTAGTTATTACCATGTTTGGGATGAAAAATGTACTCTAAGTGCTTCAAAATTGACTTTGAAACTTTAAAAAATAAAAAAATTATGTCTTCAAATCTAGACATGATCTCGGGAAAAACCCTACCAACATGTTAGTTTGGAAATTTGTTAGGTTTAGGAAAAATTTCAAACCTATTTTTACTTAAATGAAAACTTACCATAAATAGTAACCTTTTGTAATACAAAGTTGGGACACATTTTCCCCTAACAGTTAAGACTTATTTCAAAACTATTACTCATCCTAAAAAGGAGTGCTTGATATGAAGAAATTACAAACCATGTTCTTATTCTTTTGCTAAGGATTAAAGGAAGATAAGGTGTCTCTTAAATAGGGATGATATTGTACCATCTTAAAATAGACGCCCTTCATTTTGAGACCTTTTAGCCCTCCTTAGTGTGGTTTTGGTCTCTCTCTCTCTCTCTCTCTCTCTCTCTCTCTCTCTCTCTCTCTCTCTCTCTCTCTACACTTTCCTACATCTTATTTCTAGTTTTCCCTTCATGTTCCTTTCAGTTTCAGTTTCCTATACCATTATTTCTATTTTTCCCTTCAAGTTATTTGTTAATGATAGGAATACTGGAAATTGAATGGCGAGTAATGTAAGACTACAAAAAAGAGAACGTGATATATATATATATATATATATATATATGAACATGAAGGAAACATTAAATAGTAGAAAAGGATAAAGAGGATAGATAATTAGAAATGAAATGAACATGAATGAAAATATAGAAGTACATTACAAATTGAATACAAAAAATGATAGATACATTAGATACAGTAGAAGGGAGTTTTGAATAGCGAGGATAATATACGAAGGATATAATAGTGAAACTTGAAAGCCAAATGCATTTCAAGGGATACAAATAAACCGTGAGGATGTTAAACAGATAGTGTATACAAAACTAAAACTGAATTGTTTCTCATGGTCTCGGTATCCTCTCACAAGAATTATAAGGATCTACAAAACTATAACTGTAAAGTATATCATCCTATCCTCCCTACTGTCATTTGTAGTCCATATAAATTCATAACTATCTAGTAAACTAAACAAAGAACATTCATTTGTCAAACAATAATAAAACCAAACATGGGAATCGTAACTCCTATGTTCAAGCATCAGGGACACATTAAAGTAGAATGTCAGGCACTTGGAAAATGCAAAATAGTTTTTGATTCAAGCATCTATGTTCACAGTCTTTTCTAAGAATCACTCTACATTGGTTACTTGGTTACATGTCATAAGTACACAATGTGCATTCTACAATAACTTTTGATTCACGTTGCAAAACACATATTGTTCGTATTGTATCACATCGTTTACTATCAGGTTGATCAACATTGTCTTTGTCACATACACATGTTGTTCATATTGTATGGAGAAACATATATTGTTCTTATTATATCACATCTTTTACTATCAGACTGATCAACTTTGTCTTTGTCTATTACATAAAATGTTCTTATTGTATGGCAGATGGGGAAGTCAAATCACTCAAAGGAGAAGGAGAAGGATCCTTGTCTACCGAATAGACCAACAACAAGGGTGTGTGGCCATAAAAAAACATGTTTGCAATCATCCACAGCCTACAAGCCCAATTCCACATCTTGTTGTGATAAATTAAGACCCTTCCACACTATTAGAGAAGGATACTACAGCAATGAGAGCACCTAGAGTCATGATGCAATAGAAGCAATGGTCTGAAGCATATATGGAAGGGTTTCTCAAGACACGTAGGTAAGGACAGCATCAAATAAATGGGGTATTCCAACAGCCACAATCTCTAAATGGTTGGATAGTATCACAACCACCTCCAAGAAAGGTCCCCCAACCATCCTTATCCCTGAAGAAGAAGAGAAGATTGTAGAGCGGTGCTAAGAGATGGATGTAGTGGGTCATGGGCTCAATATTGTCAACTTGAGGGGGTAGTTGTGGCTCAAATATGTGATAGAATACCCACCCCTTTCAAGAATGGAATGCCTAGTTAATCATGGTGGTCAGGGTTTAAGGCCTGTCATCTAGAGCTAACACTACAAATAGCAAAAGGCCTTGACAAAGAAAGAACAGTGAGTCTGAGAGCATCTATTGTGGAATCTTTCTACGATATTTTTTAAAAAGCATATGATGAAAATCCTTATGGACCTGGTTGCATGTGGAATTGCGATGAAATTGGCGTGTAGGTGGGCAAAAATGGGGCTATGAGGGTACTTTCTAGAAAAGGAAGTTGTAATGTCTCCTACGTAATTCCCAAGAGTCCTGAATGGATTACCATTCTTTGTTGTGTGAATGCTTCTGAGCAAGCCATTCCAGGTTTCTACTTGTTCAAAGGAAAGAAGACGTTGCAGAATTACATTTCAAAATTTGAACCGAGTGCTTTCATGGAAGCTCAAGAACATGCGTGGATGAAGAAGGAGTTATTTTTAAACTGGTTACACCACTTCGCACAGTCTATTCCAGGGGGATTTCACCCACCAACATGTTGTTGTTGATATTTGATGGCCACGACGGCCATGTTATTGTGACAACCGTCCAAGAGGCTTGGATGCTTTGAATTGACCTCCTTACATCATTCGCACACAAATCTTATCGATTGTAGCCCCTCGATGTGAGTGTGTTTTCACCCTTCGAAACTTACTTTAAAAAAGAACAGACATCGTGGTTGGCTAGGTACCCCAACTTGGAAATCAAAAGGGCGGAACTAGTAGAGATTGGCAGAAAATCTTTGACACGGGCATTGATTGTCTTTAACATTATAGCGGGATTCAAAAGAATGGGAATATGGCTCTTAAATTGTGATGCACTGAAGGACGACATGCAGCCCAACAACACATTTCAAATTCTTGGTGGGGATGATGTTTCAGTAGCAGAGAACATGCTAAGCCTATTTACAAATGATGTGCCAAATGAAGATGTGGTGGAAAACATAGTTGAACTTCGTAATTCTGATTCCAATTCGCAAGTGGAGTTGTTTTAGCAAGAAGAGAATGAAATGGATCTGGTTGTGGACTTGCAAGCCCCATAACAAGATTCATATTTCAGTTTCCCTACTCCACCCACCACTAGTGAGCCTAAAATTGTACATTACTATGCAGAATGTATGCAACAAGAGAGTGATGTGGATGAAGATATGATACAAGAAACATGTGAAGGTGAGAATGAGGAAGATGAAAGCATATCGTCACAAGTGTGTGAGACACCTGCTTCTCAACAGGAAACGTCATTGAAAAAGTTCTTAAAGTTTCTCGTTCACATCGTAAACCAAAATTAGGGTAGGATTGACAAAGGGATCCAGTTGATTCACCAATCCCAACTACTAACATCTGATGATTACATGGAATTGTTGATGTATCAAGAGGTAAGGAAGAAATAATTAGAGGAAATAAAAGAGAGGAATAAATAGAAGATCATAGAAAATAAGGTTGAAAGCAAATTGGCAAAGGATAACAAGGAGAGGGAGAGAAAGGAAAAGGATATTTGGTGTCGTGAAAAGGAAAGGCTAAAAGAACTCGAGAAGAAGGATAAGGAGGAGAGACAAAAATAAGCGAAGGAACACGAGGCTGAGGAGAGAAGGATTGAAGAGCAGCGCAGGGATATAGAAAGAAAGAAGATGTTATACAATCCATTTACTCTATCCATGCTTGTGCCTGAAGGCCATCATGTAATGTGAGATAGATAAACATCAACATCAACATACTAAAATGAAATGAATTCTATATCCCTTAAGATTGAAGTTGAAATCAAAAAATAGATAACTTGTGAAACCCTTAATTCACTAGATTGGAATTGAAATCGAAAACATCTTGGAACAAAATAATTGAGCACCTAAAACCGATAAATTGAAATGAATTCAGAAAGAATTGAAAACCACATTGAAACCATGAAGCAGATAAGTTATTAGACCCTTGATCCCCAATATTGTAATTGAAAACTCTAACACTAAATTTGCAACACTACAAACACTAAAATGAAATGAATTCTATATCCCTTAGGAATGAAATTGAAATAAAAAAACAAATAACATGTGAAAACTTTAATTCACTAGATTGGAATTGAAATTGAAAACATCTTGGAACAAAATAATTGAGCACCTAAAATTGAAAAATTGAAATGAATTCGGAAAGAATTGAAAACCACATTGAAACCATGATGCAAATAACTTATTAGACCCTTGATCCCCAATATTGGAAGTGATACTCTAATTGAATATAAATGGAAAGTTTTGCTTACCCTGGACCAAAAGTTAGCCAGACAACGTCATAAACCCTTAATCCCCAACAATGGAATATAAATTTAAAATCCTTAACACTATATATGAAAGCCTACAAACAATAAAATGAAATAAATTGTATATCCCTTACAAGTGAAATTGATTAAATGGCAGTAAAAATGAGAAACTAGAACTGATCAAATGAAATGAAGTTGGAAAGCATTAACAACCACATACTGACCATTAACCAGATAACTTACTAAACCCTTAATCCCCAACATTAGAAGTGAAGTTGTAAACCCTTAACAATAAATTTGAAATAACACAACTCAAAAATTTAAATGAATTGTATATCACCGACCACGTTTCGGCTCTGAACTGATGGAAGAGTCTAGAACGGGCGGGAATGAAAGGAATGTTAGGTTATTGGATCTGTGCAAAAGGAGTATTGTGATGCAGGAGCATCCTAAGGTTCTTGGCAATCCTGTATCAACCAAAAATATGTTTGTCTTTGACAGTAGATTGTTGGTTTTGATCTTGGTTTGGTGGAGTTCTTGCTCGGTTTGGGAGACTAGTTGCTCGATTTATGTGGTTACCGAGGTGCTTGGTCTCTGAAGAACGCTCAGTAACTGGAGGCATCGGTTCATTAGCGCTCGACAATAACTGTGTTCCTCGGTCCTGTCTGGCATGGTCGGTCGATTGATGCTCGGTTATTTCTTCTGTTGCTCGACGTTCTTTCTTACCGACTGGATTGTTTTGTTAGATCGGCTTGGCCGACTGATGCATTTAATTTGGGTCGCACTCCTCGTGTTATGGATTGACCGTTGAACGTGTGGGGACCTAGATCTGGTGTGTTGCATTATTCTATGTGGATCTGATGACCATTTGGGGCCATCTTTGAGAGTTTATTTATTTTGTAAGGCTATGTGAGAGTCGACTGATGTTTTAGCATTTAATATTTGTTTGTAAAAATTTATTATTTCACCAGCCGACTTGTGGTTGGGAATCAGTATTTATAGGATGCTTGGGTAGATGTTTAGGGCATCAGATTGTTGGTTGGAAGGTTAGTGGCATGTGAGCTTAGGAGCAAGGAGGTTGCTTGGAAGTTTGAGTACAAGTTTAGACCTTTCCTGGGTGCCTATCAGTGTGCTGCCTGTTGTAGATCTGGACTAGCTGGATGCTGATGTTGGGGAAAAGATTCGGATCCTACGAGATCTTGTAGACTGTTACTTGCTTTGTATCTGGCTGCAACCGGGAAGGCCTTACAGCCCGGCACATTGCATGTAATCGGTGTTTTCATGAATATAGACTTATGTTTTATTACAAATTTGTTGTTGTTATTGTGTATTTCCATTGCATATTGGTTTGGCTACAAGGTCGATCAATCCTTAATTGGATTCACCGAGCTTGACTGCATTATATTGAATGGATCTGCGATGAGAAATATAGTCCCATTAAGGGAAATTAAAGTGACTTGGCGCATAGTAAATGTAGTTGCATGTTGCAGAGTAAGGTGGCCCCAGGAAGTATTGGTGGTCAGGGTGGTGGATAGGGTAAACACTAAGTCCTTGATCTTTAACATGCTAAACTCTTAATGCCCAACATTGGAATTAAAATTGCAGACATCTACTACACTGAATTTGACAACCTTAAACTGACAAATTAAAATGAATTTGGAGAACAGTAAAAATCACAATTAACCCTTTATTGCCAAGATTGGAATTGAATTCCTCTATATGTACTAAAGTAAATGACGAATAGAAATGAATTCGGAAAGCCTTAACAATAACATTGAAACCAACAAGCAGATAACTTATTAAATCGTCAATCTTTAACATTAGAAATGGAAAAAAAAAAATCCCTTAACACTAAATCTAAAACCATCCAACCAATAAATTCTAATGAACCAAAAAAATAGATTATGTTTTAAACCCTAAACTCCCAACATTGGAATTGAAATTGCAAACATCTACACTCAAATTGACAACATAAAACTAATTAATTGAAATGAATTTGGAAAACAGTAACAATCACATGCAAACCATGTTGCAGATAACTTATTAAACCCTTGATCTTGAACATTGGAATATAAAAGAAACCCTTTTTAGTTAGCCATATAACATAATAAACCCTTAAACCCCAACAGTGGAAGTGCAATTGAAAACCCCTAACAGTAAATTTGAAACCCTACTACCAATTAATTGAAATTGAAATTGAAAATAGTTGACAGATATCAAAGCCTTCCTCCCTATAAGTATGACTACCTCAAAACCTTCACAATAAAATTGAAACTCTTCCTCCCTATAATTTGGAACTCTTCATAATTAAATTGACAACCTAAAATTGATAAAATGAAATTATATCGGCAAGCATTAACAATGACATTGAAACCATTAAGCAAATAACTAATTAAACCCTGAATCCCCAACATTGGAAGTGAAACTGAAAACTGTTAACACTGAAATTGAAACCCTACAACAAATTATTGAAAGTGTTATATATATCCCTTAGCCATGAAATTGAATTGAACAAAAGACATCTTTTGAATGCCTTAATCTCTAATAGTGGAAACAATATTGCAAATCCTTGAAAGTAGTATTTGAGAAGCTAGAACTGATAAAAATGAAATGAAGTCGGAATGCATTAACAATAACATTGAAACCCCCAACACTGGAATTGAAATTAAAAACCCTTAACACTAAATTTGAAACCAAAACAAGCAAATAGAAGCCCAAAAACAAACTACTTATTGCAAAATATATAAAACTGCAAAACCCAATATGACAAAAAATCTTGAAACCAGCATGACTGAAAATGTCATTGTCATAGACAACGAATGGCACATAAATAAGTTGAAAGCCATAACTAAAACCAGAAACAGTACAAATGGAACCCTATAATAGAGAAAATTAATATAAGTGCAACACATTATGAAACCTTGTGAAACCATGTTGTAGATAGCTTATTAAACCCTTAAACCCCAACATTCATGGCCAACCCGTCAAGAAGAAAGCTTATTGAACCCTTAAACCACATCATTTTTGTAATGGAAACCCACAATACTTGTAAAATACGAATACCAAAACATGGATATGCACAATAGGTGGCCAAATATGATCAAGGATGTGTGACAACTGAAAAAGAACCGATTTTCCTTCACTGTGAATATGCCACTGAAACTAGAACACGAGAGTTCAATTCCCTTGAGATTAATAGTATTAATGAAAACAGTAAATCGTGTTGAGAAACACAAAGCAACACACAAATGTCGTTTGAAACCAAATACATGCAAAAAAACAAGCCCTGGAGGTATGTGTTAACGAAACAAGCAAAGAAAAGAAAAGAAGACAAATTTAATTGGGCCCAATAGTAAGAGGTGGCCTTAGTGAGGAGAGTTATCCTCACCTCCATCAAGGACCATTTGGTAAACGCACTCCCATAGCTCCTCCCGTAGCTCGTAGTCATTGTTGTCTACGTCCTTCACCTCAAAATCTCAAGCATCCTGCACAAAGATAACGATTTGTCCTACAACCAGAAAGAGCGAAAAAAAAGAAACAAAGGTTTGTCATTTGAGGGAACTAGAAAAACCAAGAAAGAACAACTTAGAAAATGCAAAGAAACAAAGAAATAACCTGCAAAGTCGAAGCAGAAGGTGGTTCATTTGTGAGCAGATAATGGCGACATTTTGTGTTTGCAAGGTTCTTTGTCGAGCACGTTTCAACTCCCAACTGATTGAAGAGTCCAAAACAGGCAGGAATGAAAAGAATATTAGGTGTCTCGATCCACTCAGAAGAAGGCGTATTGAATGGATTTGTGATGAGAAATATTCCCATAAAGGGAAATTAAGGTGACTTGACGCATAGTAAATGCAATTGCATATTGCAGCATAAGGTGGCCACAGGAAGTATTAGCGGTCAGGGTGGTGGATAGGGTGGCACAGCAGTAACACACCATGCATCCACCCTACTCTCTACCCAAGGCTCAACTCCTATGTTTGCCTCGGTGACTATGCACGTCCCAATTGACGGTCCAAAATGACAAGTTTTGCCTACCTACCGCGAATCATGTCGGGACACGTGGCTAGGCATTTCTAAATGGGCTCAACTTTTGATTTCAGGTTACCAACTAGACCAACCGAGGTGGCAAATATTTAAAAAAATAAAAAAAACTGATGTGAGGTCCATGTGGTGACCCTCTTGATGTTAGGATGCGCACATTCTAGCTCCTCTCCCCTATATGTTTTGAACTTTTAATTCCATAGATTTCATATTTCATGAATATTGTAGATATTTGACAATGACACTTTATATTTTTAATGTGTTATTTAGTTTAATTTATTTCCTTCAAAATTTTGCATTTATACTTATATGATCAATGTAAACTTGTGTATGGAAAATAGCTTTTATTTTTCTCAAGTATTGTCTTTGAGGCGATCGAGTCTTGTAACTATGATCCTTGATATAGGAAATCAGTAGCATCTATGATGGGCATCATGACAGATATATGCCCAAAAAAAGGTATGCCAATGCATTCAAGCGCAGATTTGATATCCACAGCCCTTTGACACTTGGGTCACATAAGTTCTATTGAAGACGTATCCACAACCCTTCAAATATCCAAGACCCTCAGGAACTCTACAATTTCTTGGACTTGCATGAACCCAATCAAATATGACGCTTGCAGTTTAGTTAATTCCTTTCACAAGATGATCGTCCAATTACCTTTGAAATTGGAAAGTTGATTGACTGAAAAAGGTGAATGTCAACGTACAAGAAGATATTACTAATCGTTCATACAGTAGCTAAGTAGCATCAAATTCTGCTGAGAAGTAGATGAGAACCTCTGTACTCTCCCTTAGCAAAATTTCTTAAAAAGAAAACCCAGATCAGTACCTGACTATAAACACCATCACAAATCCTTGATTCTGATAAAATAGAAAAAAAAAACCGATAAATATGGTAATCAAAACAAAAACTGTGTAAAGAAGCCATATTCATCAATCCTAAATACATCAGTGAAGACTACGGTGAAGCATATAAGTAAAATACTCGGAAAATCCTTTCTTATTAATCAAAATATTTCTGTAGTTTCTACACAGCAACATAACAGTAAACTCTTGCCTAAAAACTCCAGCAGAAAGGAAAAACCTGCCTTAAAACCCCCTCCACAAAAGCAAAAATCTCTTCAAAAGAAGAAAACTCGCCAAAAAATATTAACTGTCCAAACGGGCAGTTGATCAGCTAAGAGAATAGAGTAAATAAAGGATAGTAGGAATCCAACACTGAGCAACCATTACAGCATCTTTCCTGTTTTGGGAAGAATCGGTCGTTACATTATATTTCCTGTCTTTTGAAAATTTCTAAACCTTCTAGTTCAGAAGAAACGGACTAATTTGGCATCCATATGAGAGTGCAAACCCCAATCTCCTTGTGGAAAAGAGTCCAGTGTTAGATTCCATTATTTAGTTGGACCAACAAAACTATATAAGTCCTTAAAAGTAGAATGTTCAAAATAATCATTAATAGACTTGAAATCTTTTCCTTCATTCCAATGGCACTTCACGTCACTGTTGTCATACTGAAATAGTCACTTTTCACCAAATTTCTGATCACATTCAAGGAAGATTTTTTATGATCATGTTCATATCTCAACAATTTTGTATTCCCTTCCACACTATTACTGTCAACTGAAAATTTAGTATCTATTTTATTCTGTTTACTAATCATTGTGTTGGTTAAATTTCGTTGTAGTTCTGCCTTAAATTTCGGTTGAACTTCAGTCTCCAAATAATTGGAACTCTGATACAGAAGATGAGAACCTCTATTCTCCCTCTTAGCAAAATCTTTCCAAAAGAAAATCCACATCAGTTCGTGAGTATAAACAAAGTTACAAATCCTTGATTCTACTAAAATAAACAAACAGATAAATCATAAATATGTAAACAAAATAAAACTGTGAAAAGAACCCATATTCATCAATCCTAAATATATGAGTGAAGACTACGATAGAGCAGATAAGTAGTAGCACTTAAAAAATTCTCTCTAATTTATCAAAATACTTCATAGTTATAGCAACATAACAGTAAACTCTTGACTGAAAACCCCAGCAGAAAGAAAACCTTACAAAAGAGAGTAAATAAAGGATAGTGGAAATCCAACATTAAGCAACCGTCACAGCATCTTTCCTATTTTGGGAAGAATCAGCGTTTACATTAGTTATCTAGACTAACCATCTCACCCTCAACAACATTTAACTCAAGCAACATAGTCAGGTTACTGCATATCGGAACACGTTTTGATTGATCCCTGCCCCATGCAAATCCTGAGTGTCACCATGGGTAAAGCTTTGATTTAAAATATTGCTCCCCTCAATTGGAGATGATTACTTTGCAGATCTACGAAGCACAAAATTACGCTTTAAGATTGTTCATAATTATCAAGAATGCCCATCTGTCAACATGTTTTCATGTCCTATTTGTTGTCAATGCCTAAGCACGGCTACCAACAATAAACTTTGTTTGATTTCTTCTAGCAATGCCAATGGAACATACATTGCAGGAGTAAATCTAGGTAGATGATACCAAAGCTGCTTAAATATTTTTTAAATAATATACTGAAAATTTTGATAAATTGAAGGATCTCATCGAATCCTCATGCATGACATAAGAGTAATTAACAAAATGAAGCGCAATCTATCAACACATAATGCTGAAGCAAAACTTGTGAAGAAGGATTATCTTAACCATACATTGCAGAGATCATTATAAATAATAATATTCCAAACTAATAGCCAAATACTGAAGAATGTCAAACATACTGCCAGCTGAAATTAGCATCAACACTGCAACCATTTTTATGACTTCCCCCTGTGATTGGTTGGTAATGCTTTCTGGTTGATGTCAAGTTGCTTTGAATCTACCTTCCCACGGGCAAATGCCTCTAAGTTCCATGCACTTTCTCTTACCTTGGCTTTAAAGGTCTTGATTTTGATCCCTTTCTCCTTTATGTATGCTTCCCCAACTTCTCTGGAATGTAGAACCAGTGCTTGCATTGCTGTCTCCTGCTTATTCTCAATTCTTCCTCTTGTACCCTTTCCTTTCCTTCCATCCCCGTCTTCTGAACCCGATTTTCCAGAACTCTTTTTGACAGCATCTCGCAATCCGGTAACAATACCCAACTTGTAATTGTGTCTGGCAATCCTCGTATATGAGCTTTGAGTGGAGGGTTCTTTGTTCTCCTTGTCAGCTGCGGTTTTGGAAGGATTATAGTTTGCAGACATTATTGTAATTCTATTGAATGTTGCTGCAAATGCAAAGCCAGAGCAATCTGCATTTTGTTTGATACCATAGAATATAACCTGAAAAGAATCAAATAACATGTGACAATGTTTCCAAACCAGGAAAACTACATGGAAGAAGAATAAAAGCAAGATAGCTCGGTTGTTGCTTGCTACCTGAAGAGGGCGATGCCTTCTAGTGTATTTTCTAGTGAAATATTGTGTGTCAAAATTGTCCGCGATGACATGGGCAAGCTCAACCACCCACTGTTCAATCCTTCCAATTCTATCAATCTTTACTTTGGATCTCAGCTCTACCACGCGCATGCCTCCAGCAAGTGCTTCTGAATCCTTGAGTGCCCCATTCATCACCTCTGCCTGCATTAAAAAACTAATATTATTGGAACTATATAATATAACTTTCTGCTTGAAACAATCCCTTACAATAATAAAACAAATAAAAAATAAGTACTGAAATGCCAAACTTTACATTGTTGCAAATCCTTCCTAGGAAATCGCAACTGTTTTTATTTTCTAAACAGGCAGCCAAGCTTATTGCCGAGTTCAGTTTGAAAGAAAATTCTAGGGCTGACACAAGTGATCAAAATTTGTTGTACTTTAATGCCTAAAGGTTTGGACAAATGGAATTTAAAGAACCTTGTTGGTAACTCCCTGCTAATCCATTAACCAAAGGATGTCTCCACGTAGATGAAAATTTGCAGACAGTTCACGTAGAAACCAGACAACCCAACTGATACAGTCAAGCCAAAAATAAGGGTTACAGATATTTTGAAAGACCAGATTACTATGGAAAATCAGATAACCCTTTGGCGTCAAAACATTTTGTGTTTAAAAACCAAAGTAGAATCCAAAATTGAATGGCTGGAAAACAAAAGCTGCAACCACGGACTCTTTCTGCTAAAATATGGAGCCAGCATCACTATCAGTAACTCTTTTGCAGCCTCGAAAATTCTGAATTTCTGGATAGCTCAATGTCAATAACGATCTGAAGGGGAGTCAATCAGATTCTGCAGGAAATTCCTGGCCAACGACTACAAGGAACCACACAACCAACCTACCAAAATCAATTCATCGTAAAAAGGAAAATAAACATCTTACAAAGTCTATCTAGATATTTAATTCAATAACCAACACCGAAAAGCAAGGGTTAAGAAAAGAAATTGCACTGCATAGTGAGTTTGTAAGAGAACCAGACCCAACAAGAATGCCAAACCCTCCTTGGTAATTGTTCTCAAGCTTTGTACAAAGGTTCCCTATCTCCTTCTAAGTCTCATTCTTCTGGTTGACCTTTTCCAAGACCCTACAAATCCTATAGCAACCCAGTCACAGGTTTGAAAAAAACCACAGCCTCACATCTGGCAAGACTGCCCTATTTTCAAAAATTTGAGGCACTGCTGCAAGTAGTCCATTTATGACAGTTGGAGACAACGATTTGACTTTCTGTCATTAACACCTCTCTTGGTCCCAAATCCTGGAATATTAGGACCTGTTGTGACCTTTTCACACCATCGCCCCATAACAAATGGGGACCCCCTCTTTTGCTCATAGTCAATAAGAATTTTGGCATTACATTGGGCAATTTTGAGCTTGATAAGACTGAGAGGTAATGGAGAAATCAAGTGGCAAAGTTGCAATCTTAAGTGGGAATGTTAAAATTGAGGTCCTTCCAGATCAAGTTATAGTTGGTTGAACGTAAAATCCTAAGTGTATTTTAATTTTGGCTAGTCAATTAGTCCAAGATTACATATAAATGCATATTCCATGCATAAGGGCCTTAAAATCCTTATAAAAATTGATTCTTCACGTTCAAAATGGCCAAAATCCTAAGGAAAATCATTTTTTCTTTATAAAAGTACACAAAATCCGGACTATACATGAATTTCCCTTCATATTTTGATCAAAATCCAGACTCTACATAAATTTCCCTTCATTAATTGACTTTTTCCTAAAAAATTCTTAGTGTTGGGGTTAAAATCCAAGCATGCTATGAATTTCCGCCACTTTGGATGAATTATGCTTGAAAATTTTCAAAGTGTTTGAAAAATCCAAAACAGGGGCGATTTTCCCCCAAGGGTGAATTTGAAAATTGTTCAAACTACGATCATTTTTTCCTTGGAGAAAATTGGGAACTTGGAAATTTTCCCAAGTTTGGAAAGTGTCCAAACATGGTCGTTTTTCCCTTGGAACCAAGTATGGAATGCAATTTATTTCAAAGTGTTGAAGATGTACGGACATATCATGTTTTTTTCCCTCAAGAGGAGTTTGGAATGTGGAAATTTTTCTAAGTATGAGAACTATCCATACTAGGGTCGAATTTCCCTTTGAGGGGTTTCTCGCGAAATTTTTCTAAGTGTCAAATTTGTCCATACTAGGGTCGATTTTATCCCCTTTTGATAGCAATGCAAGATCAAAAAATTATAAGTATAAAGCAGATTTTATCCAAGCCTTGATCAATTTTCCCATCTTGCATGGATGGAGTTGGAGTTTGGACATGCTTGCAAGTCCATACAAGTTGTGGACTTAGGCAAATTTGAGAGTCCTAACATGGATCGATTTTCCCCATTATGGCAAAATTTTAATATTTAATTAAAGTTAATATGGGAAATTAATAAAATCAAAGTGGAACTTTCTAGAAGGTGGTAAATCTTTTATCCCACATTGCTTGTGGAAAGCAAATAAGAGGCAAAAACAAGTATAAAAGGAGGGGTGTTGTTGTTATAAACATGAATAATTTTGGATGACAAAGGCAAGGCAAGCTGGAATCTGAAGCAAGACTCCATGAGAAGCAACTTCATCCTTGAATTGTTCCACTTCTTCCAACTTCTCCTTCCATCCATGGCTGATTGCAAGCATTAAGACAACTTTTTCTAAGGCATTGGAATACATTAGAAGGCCAGAGGCAAGGAATTATTAGTCCAAGATCTGCAGACTTCTGAGATTGGCAAACAAAAATTTCAGAAATTCATAGAAATTTTTCCTAGTGCCCAAATTGCCAAGCACTCATTCTAAACCAGTCCCCCATCCTTGGGCATCAATTTGGAGGCCATTAGAGGGCTAAATCTGAGGTATGCATGCCTAGATCTGAAAACTTCAAGAACAAGGGCGATTTGTTTGAAAAATCATAGAAAATAATCAAAGGGTTTTAAGCATCCAAACTTGTTTGCAGATTGTTCGGTGACCAATTACTTGCGTTTTCCAACCATTTTCAGTCACCAAGACAACAAGGTGAGAATGCTATGAGCGAATATCTGAAGACTGGGTCTAAAAATTGCATTTTTCCATATAAATCTGAGTTTGTTTTGTTCACAGTCTGATCCAAGGTTTATTGCAAACATTTGTCATCATTCCTTGCATCATTTAAAGCTAATTGCAAGTCTGAAACACCTTTGTCTTCAGACATTAAGTCTGAAGCAGCCAAGAACAGGAGCAATTTTTACCAAAATTCCTATAATTTGCACATTCACCAAATCATTAAAGGGACTGTTGCTGAGTGTTGTCAGGGTGTTCTTATGCAATAATCACTAGATTTGAAGATCAAATTCACCCAGAATAAGATAAGTTGCAAACATGTATTCAGAAAATCAGAATTATGACAAAAGGTTTTATCCAAGCTAAATTAGTTCATGCCTTCATTAAACTCATGAGTGTTGATTGGGTCTTATATGGATTGGTGTTTGGACTAATGTTTGGATGATTTTCAGACCTATCCATGGATTGTCTTCAGAAAACCAGAACTTTGCTAGGGTCTGATTTAATTATTTTAAGTGATGGATCATTGTTCTAACACGTGGATGAGTGAAAACTTAGGTTCCGAACTCTCATTTCAATCATTGTGAATGGAATTTAAGCATTGTTTGGATTAATTATAACTCATTTTCAGACTTCCTTGTCCTCATAAAATTTTATGTCAAGGTTGGATTTTGTGCATGGATTGCATCACAATTTTAACTCATAGGGTGCATATGAATCCATGGTTCGTGATGTGTGCGGACTTCGTGAATTGTTAGGACTGATTTTGATTCGTTTTCAGACTTATCATAAGGTGTCTTCAAAAAATCAAAATTCTCCCTTTATTGATAGAAGTTTGATTTTATCATTCAAGTGGTTAAGTTTGATCATTTTATTGTCCTGAGATTCTCCTCAAATGCTTATTCAATTCACAACCTTATTTGGATAGAAATTTGTATTCATTGCATTGAATTCAAGGACTAATTCAAGGATTAAAAAATCTGAAATTTATTATTTTATTTAAGTCCCTTAAAACCATAATGACTTCGAGCTTTGTACTAGGAATCATGTCCAGATCAAAGGCGGGGATTGTTGCATGGAAGTGAACAAAAGAGGGTGGAAGACAAGTTCAAGCTCAAAACCCAGGATAGAAATGAAAGAGGACTAGCCTAAAACAATCAAGTTCAAAGGACAACACTTCAAGATAATGTACTTCAAAGCTGGGACGAAAGAAAGAAAATTCAAGGATTGAGATCAAAGAATTATCTCAAGATCAAGCCTTCATCAAGCAAGGACATGGAACAAGTCTGGATTTAAAGGAGTCCACGGACAAGTTGAAAGATTCAATTCATGGACATGCATATGTCCCTATGCAAGTCGGTTTTCACTTAAATAAATAAGGACTATCTTTAGAGGAAATCAACTTGTCCCTATTCACATCAATTTTCCATAGGATCAAGCAAGTACACCAAGGACTGTTCAAGGATGATTCTAACACCAAAGTTAGCGTTGGAACACGGACAAGGACATAAGGACAAGTTTGAGGTCCAGAGCAAGAAAGAATTCAAGGACAAGATTCCCATCAAGGGAGTGATCATGATTATGATTGAATCATGCAAGGAAATGAATTGAAGAAGATTTAATATGCCAAGGAAGATGTTAATGTGTTCAAGGGATTGCCCCAAGGATCAAGTTCGAAGATGAAGAGGACAAAAAAAAATTTTGAACAATGAAGGTGGAAATACCAAGGGTTCAAGCATTGCAAAGTCCATTCATCCAAGAGAAAGATGTCCAAGAACAATGAAGAATTCCTAAGGATAAGGAAATGAAATTAAGAAAAAGATTGCAAGAGAAAAGGGGCACACTTGTTCATAATGATGAGTTGTGTGATGACTAGGCGGCTTCCTTGCTTCCTATTGGTCCCCAAGCCATTGAATTTTCTCATTAGCTCTTTTTGATGGCGCTTCATTCTCATTGGCTATTTTGGGTTGCCCTAATTAGAGTTTGTAATGGATTAATCTGAGCCCTTGATTCTAAATCAATCTTGGCCATTCATTGTAATTAGGGCTCCTATATAAACCCCACCCCTCTCATTTGTAAAGCAAGACTTCTTGGAGAATTGTTGCTAATATAATGTCAAATTTGCTCTACTTTTCATTGTTGTGTCTTGCATGGTGATCCATATTTCCTCACTTAGATTAGGATTTCATTTCATGTTGTTTAGAGGTAGTTAGTTGGATGAAATTAATTGTGGATGTTCACTTGCTTGACTCGAACAAATCTAGGCCACTAGCCTCTTGCTAATGGTAGGAGTGCCTTGTGTGGTAAGCCAATGATTGAAAGCAGTTAACTTCAATTAGTATTGAATCTTTAGTTTGCATCCATTTGATGGGATTGAAGAGGAGATATTGATTTGAAAACCATTTGAGTGTTCCTTAGAAGCTTGCACTAGATGGGTGTAGTCGCTGGTGAGATCGCATCTAGTAGAGTCTTAGTCCATCCATGATTCCTTGCATTCATAGTTAAATAGAAATAGGAGTTAAAATTTTAAGTTTAAGCTAAGAGTTGGAAAGTTGAAAATCAAAGTATATTTTCATTGCACATTGTAAAGCAAAATCATTAGAAGTGCAAGCAGTTGATACCCATTGAATGAATAGCGTAAGTCCCCTTAGTGATCCAGCAAATCACATCATTTCAATTGAGCGAGTATCCACAACAAAAGAACCTTGAATTCACCTTGTGATCTTACTTAGAAAGCTTAGCATAAGAGATGGCCTTATATCAAGGGAGGATTGAGTGTTTGATGTTTCACCTTGAAACATTGGATATTTGATTATGCATGTTGTAGTGGAGAAAAACTCACATCAACACAACCCTCAGCATCCTTCCCCTCTTCCTGGTGCAGGGCACCCAAGGCCTAGTCAGGATGCTCTTGTGTTTTGGTTCATTTTTGTTTGTAATAAGGAGGGATTGATCTTAGGGATCAATCTCCTCAATGATCTTGATCCTTTTGTATGCTCAAGGATTCCAAAGGCATGTCTATGAGCCTTGGAATACCTTAGTCCATGTGGATCCTAGATGGATTAGGAATGGATCATTTAAGGTTTTGATGTTTTTAAGTTTATTTTCTTTGGTTTTTAGATGTTTAAGGGATCTAGACCCTAGATCAACCTAGTGGATCTCTTAGGAAGTCTTTGGTTAGTCTTTTGGTACATCTTTGAAAGTTACATCCAAAATTGCAAAAGTTGCACATTTGTTGTCGAGCAACTTTGAAAGTTGCTTGAAGAGGTTGCCAAGTTGGTTCCAACGGTCACAATTGTGTGGAAACCAGTTGGACACCACTTCTGAAGTTATTTAACAAATGTAAGACCTTTGAATGAGGTTAGATTCAAATGGCAGATGTTTGGTGCATGAAATTCAATAAAAACAGATCATTCTCAGTGGAATCAGGCTGTGTACGAACGTGTACAGAGGGTTGAATGTGAAGAATGTTTATGCCTTGTAACTTTCATGTATTCAGTCACTAAATCCATTGATTTGATTTGTTATTAAGCTTAGCATTCAAAGTTATTCATTTGTGTTTGTGTACAGTCAGGGTTTGAAGGGTTTACTAGGCACGTCTTACAAAAATGGCCCTAACTTGCACTCCCACCAATGGAAACTCATGAAACCTTGGGGAATGCAAGTTAGTTGTACTAGTTGTATGATTCCAAAAGCAATTCACTGGAATCGATCGGCAAGTAGGATTGGCACCAAGCCCTAGGCTGAACATCTCTATGTGTTCAGTCAGGAAACTTGAAGAAAGGGTGTGCAAGTGAAAGATCTCGATGTGGTGAGTGTTTGAAGAGTTGTTTTGAGTCAAATATAGGAGGGAGAAGATTCCTAGAAACTTAAGTTGGTTCTACAAACCCATTTTCAATCATCCTTAGAGTAACCAGGGCTAATTTGGCCAATTAGGCCTGTGACCTAAAGATGGTTAGGCAATGCAAGAGTTGAATCAATTCAAGGTGTTTTGGGGATTGATGTAACCCTGAAAAGGGTACTCAAAATTGGTCTTAGTTTTGTAAGACTCATTGGGATTCAAGATCTGTGCACCCGGAAGCAGTGTGGAAGACCTACAAGGATTTGTAGGTGAAGTTGTAATCGGAGCCTTGTGCAAGTTGGGGAAGTGATTTGATGGTTCATTCTCCATATTTGATCATCAAATAAAAGATTCCAATCATTAGTTTGGTCAAGGAACTCGACTGGTGAAGAGTTCCAATATTTGGTTCAATTTGGGAACAAATCCCTAAAGCCTTGGAAGGGTGAAGTTGGAATTAGTTGGTAAAGGTGGAGAAAAGTCTTAGAGAAGACTTAGGAGTTGTAAACTCATTGATTGCCATCCATAGCAAAGGTTTGTGAAGGTTAGAAGAACCTAGAACCTAGTAAGTAGGAGATTGTGGGAAGTAGGCCTAGAGCGTCACTACCGCTGACATCTCTGCATCACTTCCCCCACCATTTCCAAAACTTTCTTCATTTATATCAAGATGCTGCTATTATTCCTACTCAATTTGTGAGACTCAGCCACTTTCTCCCTCTCATTTTACATAACACCACTAAACCCATAGATGATCGCTATTCACATTCCTATACCAGTTCATCTTTCTCTCCTAAAGTATATGTAGCTTGAATTGGAAGAAGATCAATGATACACCACAAGTCTTCTACAAATTGTGGAACCGCTTCTTTTTCAGCACTGTCAAGACAAGTTGAAGCATTTGGACCAAGGTCCTATACACATGTGATGCCCCCTTTCTAAAATAGCATTTAATAATAAATAATAAATAATAATAATAAAATTTAAATATAGAATAATTATATTAAATATAATTAAAATTTAATTAAGTTTGATGAATAGTCAAAAGACATGAAATGAAAAGATGCAACGCCCTCAACATTAGATATAAAAGGGAGAAGAGAATTTTATTTGGAAGGGGAGGAGGAAAAAAGAAAGAAGGGAGCATGGGAACCAAGGAAGAAGTAATGGAAGATTGGAATAATTGATGAAGGGTTATGACTCTTTCAAAAGGTAGTAGTTATGAAAAGTTGTGACTCTTTCAAAGGGCATAAAGGATGAAGGGTTGTGACTCTCTTGAAAGGTTGTAATAATGAAAGGTTGTGACTCTCCCATTATGAAGTTATAAATAGGAGGGAAAGTCATTTGTTGAAGGCATGGAAGAATAGAGAATCATATCTATCATTCAACCTAATACAAATTGCAAACTTTGAATTTATACATAGCAATCAACAGATTATATACTTATCTAATAATTTGAACTCCAATCAAGTGGTCATTTCATTATGGAGGGGAGATATGGAACATACCAAGAGAGCAAGTAGCCAAAGATCCAGCTGGGTTAAGCAAGATGTCAAATGGCAAATGTGCTTTTGTGCCCCTAAACTCCAAAGAGTTAAGGAGGACACAGTATGGCTATTGTGCTTCCGTGTCCCTAAACTACAAAGAGTTAAGCAAGAGGCAGTATGTCGATTGTGTTTTCATGTCTCTGACCTCCAAAGAGTTAAACAGGAGGCAATATGGTAGTTGTGCTTTTGTGCCCTTGAACTCCGAAGAGTTAAGTAAGAGGTAGTATGGCGGTTGTACTTCCAAGCCCCTGAACTTGTTGGATACACTCAAAGGTGCCTTGCATGATCTCCCATTGGTGCTCCATAATAGCCATGAATGGTTTGGATTGAATTTCAAAGGTGTCTATTGAATATCTTGAAAATTGTAACTTTATATCTACATTATTGAATTTTATGTTCATTTATTTGTGAAGCTAACCTGGTTGCAAGTTCAATACTAAGATACTAATTCGATAATATACATTCTCAAGCATCATCCAAACCCTAATTAGGGAAACTTACGACAAATTAAGGAGGGTTCCCGTAGGGGACATTACAATTGGTGTCAAAGCTTTGATCATTCCATCCTACAATGCAAAAGATGAAAACAAGGAATCATTCTAGACAATGGGAAGAATCCAACAATGTGTGCATTGGGTGTATACTTTGTGCATGCTCCATGTATTCATGCATTTATGTGTATACTTCTTCATATATTTTTGTGCATATTTTGTATTTTCAAGCATTCTACTTGTGATTTATCTAAACAAGAGAATAACTAGGAGTGAAGAAAAACAATAGTAATTTATTGGCAAATGTTGGTCAATCCAAATCAGTTTTGATGCCATTACAAGATGGCCTTGATCCTTCTCTCTAGAATATGAGTGAAAACTTGTCTTAAAAATGGCAAACCTTGCAAATTCTCAATGCATTGGTTATTGTCAAAGTTGTGTAGCAAAAGCTAGTCACATTGAAAGATTTGTATAAAATTTGGCATTGCTTGAGGACAAGAAATTTTAGGGAAGGGGGGAGTGTGATGTCCCCTTTTTAAAATGGAATTTAATAGTAATAAATATAACTAAATATAAATAAAATTTAATTAAAATATAAAAGAATTAAATTAAATATAATTAAGTTTATGAATGGTCAAAAAGCATGAAATGAAAAGATGTTGACTCCCTCAAACATGGGATATAAAAGGGAGAAGAGAATTTCATTTGGAAAGAGAGGAGAAAAAAAGAAAGAAGGGAGAATGGGAACTAAGGAAGAAGTAATGGAAGATTGGAACAATTGATGAAGGGTTGTGACGCTTTCAAAAGGTGGTAGTTATGAAAAGTTGTCTCTTTCAAAGGGCATAAAGGATAAAGGGTTGTGACTCTCTTGAAAGAATGTAATAATGAAAGGTTTTGACTCTCCCATTATGAAGATATAAATAGGGGGAAGTCATTTGTTGAAGGCGTGGAAGAAAAGAGAATCAAATCTATCATTCAACCTAATAAAAACTACAAACTCAAAATTTATACATACCAATCAACAGATCATATACTTATCTGATAATTTGAACTCTAATCCATCAGTCATTTCATTATGGAGGGGAGAGATGGAACATACAAGGAGAAGAAGTAGCAAACGATCCATCTGGGTTAAGCAGGAGCTCAAATGGCGGATGTACTTCCGTGCCCCTGAACTATGAAGAGTTAAGCAGGAGGTAGTATGGCAATTACGCTTTCATGCCCTTGAGCTCCAAAGAGTTAAGTAGGAGGCAATATGTCGATTGCGCTTTCGTTCCCTTGAACGACAAAGAGTTAAGTAGGAGGCAATATGGTGGTTGTGCTTTTGTGCCCTTGAACTCCGAAGAGTTAAGCAAGAGGCAATATGGTAGTTGTAATTATGGGTCCCTAAACTTGTTGGATAGGCTCAAAGGCGTCTTGAATGATCTCCCACAAGTGCTCCATAATGGCGATGAATGGTTTGGATTGAACTTCAAAGGCATCTATTGAATATCTTGAAAATCATAAATCTATATGTACATTATTGAATTTTATGTTTATTTATTTTGTGATGCTAACCTAGTTGCAAGTTCAAGATTATGATACTAATTTGATAATACACATTCTCAAGCATCATCCAAACCCTAATTAGGGTAACTTAGGACAATAATGTTGATATAAAACCCAAATACAGTCTAATCTAAAACAGCATCAAATAAGTCATGGATTGTACAAATCTTATACCATTAACCCTTAACATAGTGTTATGCTACTTATACTAACACGGGGGACATTACAACATGCTTCTTGTTGATCCCTAAGAGGCTCACGCCTAAATAAGGGCAATTGGGAAGTTTTATAGGTGTAGGGCAGGATGCGCCCTGTGAAACAACCTCCAAGATTTTAGAAGTCAGCTCTTCATACAAGGGGTTTGGAGGAAAGGACTGAGGAAAACCTTTCACAAACAACCTAAGGTAAGGAAGGCGATTCGCCTTAACAAAGCTTTTGAGACAAAGTTAGGAATATGTAGGATGGCATTCATAGAAATTTGACCTTTATTGGCCAGAGATTCACATCTTCACCCAAAAGAGACGATGCACCATAGACCCTTCATTGTTGGTCAAGAGAACAAAACATATCAAGTCTATATGACATAGAATGTACTATTTGAATCTTGCCAATGGGAAGCACTTACAAGGGTCCGAATAAGACTCAAATCTCCTAAGGAGTGTGTAGACCTAATCACCATGAGACACAATACAAGAAAACTATCTCCGAGAAGATGTTAACAAGAAGCACCAAGAATGTGATCTTGCTTCTGGACAGAAATAGTTCCTATAAGGGTCTAGTGAAAAGATAACAACCCCCCCCTCCCCCCCCCCCCCCCCTAAACAAATCTTCTTGAGGAGCAAGCTATAAATGGTACAATTCATCCTTTGTTCTAGATGCATTATGAGGAGAAAGAAACATTCATGATCACAGATGAACCCAATTGAACAAATGCATTAAGTCTGTCTTGATTGTTTAATTAATCATTTATGATCCCTGCCTTCATGATTATTATCTCATGATGACTGCTTTACCATAGTTCATTTTATCACATAAGCATTGTTGTTTGCTGCTTATAGCAAATCGCTGCCTTTCTTAATGGTAGTCCCCTCTCCTATTTGAGATCATTTGCTCCCTCTTATATATTACTTGGCCAATATTGATGCAGAGGCTAGTGGTGGATTTGTAATCTTCATAGGAGACTCAACAAATTCTCCTTTGTTTTGTAACAATACCTACTTCAATCCTTCAAACAAGAATCAATTTCAGGCCCATTCCATATTCTAGACCTATCAGAGGTCAAATCTATCCTCTTGTACCACCCTAGGCTCCACACCTTAGTTCTTCTTCCACACCTTCACATCCATCCATTCAACCAGGCTTCTAACTCCATGGTTACACCCAGCCAAATCAAACTAACAATCGCAACTCTCTTGCAGAGTGTTCTCAATCCTTCCAAGGCTCTCAAGACCTTTCAAACACTATATCCCCTTGATTCAAGTTCACAACTTTCAGTGGTTAACTTCCCATTACAAACTGTCATTCCTAGGACTGTCCTAGTAGCCGTGTCCAGACAAAAAATTGTATTTTTCTCCTAATCTTCTCAAAAGACTTCCCAAACAAATCAGAGATCCAAATACCCTTATTCAAGTTATAAAACATATATCAAAACCAGTCCCAATTGTTTTGGAACATCATGCTTTAAAATTGCTGATTCTGATTTCTCAACTAGGCCTAATACCTCCATTTAACAAAGGAACCCTATTAAGGATACACTCCCAGACCTTGCCACTTTCAACAGTGTCATAAACTGACTCCAATTAGAGGATTATATCATCAATTTGCACCTATGACCATTATAGATGCAAAAGCCCCAAATTGGTCTCAAAAACCCCTAGAAACTAGGGCTCGCTCAATGTCTTACCTCCCAGCACTATTCCAACCCAATCAAAGTTATTTCACCATCATTTGACCATCCTCTGATGGATTCAAGCATAAAAAGACCCCCTCCAAGGGCTAGATCACCTACTGCAATAACCATGCCTCAATTTCATAACCCTTACTTACTCTTCAACCCCATAAAACTCCTCCAATCAGTGCCCACCTGCAAACCCTTCCTCTTTCCTGCATTCACATTGTTAGAATGCTATAATACACTATTAGGATCCATCCCCAAGTGACAGTAATTACAAAAAGGGGATGGATCAATCAAGTTACATTCTAAAACAAAGCAAATCCCTGCACTCCTACAGACCAGTCAAGATTTTTTGCACTTAATTGATGAAATGAATACAAAACTGATTCAAAGAAGACAATTACAATGTGTCTCAACCATACAAAAGGATGGAGTTCAATGACACATCCAATAACTATCAAAATTTGCAAGAAAACTGAGTTTTTATTGCTTCAATGGTAACAGTTCATACAATATTTGGCTCCACGCCGTACCCCCCCCCCCCCCCCCCCCTATTCTCAGCCTTCTCAATGCTTAAATAGATTTATATTAACTTCTCAAACCAATCCAAATCGGTTAGATCCCCTAGCACAACAACTAATCATGTTTTTAGAGTTTTCCCACCTTTTGGCAACTAGCCATTAATTTCAAATATTTGAATTTTTAAACTTATTTAATTGAATTCCTAAAAACCTATAACTTAGGGATTTGTCCTCTTAGGACCAAAATAGCATATTAAAACTCTTAGACTCGCCCTAAGACCTATCCTTAACCCTCTAGGCCTATTATGTCAATGTTGGCAAATTACATCATTTGCATCATTTGCATTATTACATGCTTTTACATCCTTAAATAGATAAATCTATTACATCCAATGGCTCAATGACCAAGTTATATCATTGCATGGACCTTATAGGTCATATGTCTTCTTCAAACCAATAGGTCATCCAAGTGACCCTTCTTTTCTTCATCAAGTGCCCATGCACCAAATATGTATTTTGTTCTTACCAAAGAAAGTCGGCCAGCATTAGATATAGGAACATGGTAGGCCAACTTTGTAACTATAGTTAATAATTACTATTATTTAATGCTAGTCGGCCCTCTCCATGGTGCTACAAACTGGGGGCATCACATCTCCCCCTCAACCTAGCCATCCAAGTTCAAGGAAAAGAGTGTAGAGGAGTTACAAGCACTCATAGATTCTTGCCACAACCTTCTACAAAATGACAATGGTCAGCCCCATAGATAGGACCAACCATAGTTTGTAGAGAAGTCGGAGAGCACTCGATGAGCCGAAAATCTTTTGACTTGCAAAAACTCAAGAACTTGAAAAGTACAATTATTGTATTGTGTGTTTCACAAGGGTCCATAGCAGGGTTTTATAGAGTAATATTCACCTCAAATTCATGTATTAACCGCGTCACGAATTTTCTTGTGTTTTGCCCATATTTTTGCTTGTTTAGGCCCACATCATATTTTTTCTACAAATCTAGCAAGTTAAATGGCAAGTTTCACAAGTTTTCACAAGTAAAAGGGGGCAAATTTTCATCTGCAAGGAATGGCAAGTTAACTCGTGAATTGTTCATGCAATTTTGAAACCCACGAGTTTCTCACACGGTTTTTAAACATACAAGTGTCTCACACAGTTTTGAAACCCACAAATCTGCAACTTAGCAAGTACTCAAGTTTTCCTTTAATGTGACAAACAATGCTCCCCTTCACCCACCCAAGCCAATAGCCATGAGAGTGCATTTGTCTCACCTGGTTCCCAAAGGACCCAAGATTCTCTCCCTCAACCCAAGGCCATCCTTCTTCCATAGGGACGAACAGATGCCCCTCCTTCACAAATTTTGTCAAGCAGCACAAGTACTCCCATTAGGGCCATCTAACTCATTCAAAGCATTCAACCTATCCTCTTTTCCCACCCATGGTTGTTTCCTCTAGTAATTATGATGTTGATCAACATACACTTTGTAGAGATCCTTGAATGCTTACCACATTTATCAACAATCCCATGTTGCACCTTGATCACATGCACATGACCACAAAGAAAATGAGAATCCTCGTGGCAATCTAATTGTAGACAAGAGCCTTCTTGTTAGGAATCATTTGCAAAGGTCTATGGCAATGTTTGGTATTGTTTTGGTTGTTTTCTTGTATTTTTTAAGTTATTTGTCCCTCTTTTCATGTTGGTTGATCCTATTGTTTTTGGAGTTGGGAGTTAGGGCTTCGTTCAAAACTCTTTGGGCATTGTTTAAATTAGTTTCCTTGGTGTGGGCACCCACATTGCAACAAGTTTCAAATTTTTTTGGTTGAGCTTTAGAGTTTATGGAGCAACTTATCCCTTCTAGCTAGCCGCCATGTTTTCTCTTGGTCAAGAATGGAGTATAATCAAATTTTGAAGGTTTTTGCCAAGCTACAATTTCTAAAGTGTGGCACCTTCATAGGAGCTAGCTTTAACAAGGTTAGATGAGGATTTTGCTACCATAAAAAAACAAGAATAACGATTTACTCATGAAATCACCCCTGCACACTAGCGCTTAGTTGTGCCAGCGGAGAGTTAATGTCATTTTTGTGCCTTTGGGTGGTTCGATTATCACTGTTTATGGATGATATGGAAGTCTAAGAGCTTCATGGGAGCTTTCATGGCATTGCTAAATTTCTTGAGCACTATTGCGGCACATGGAATCTTGCTCATGGCTGTGGAAAGTTGCTTCCAGCATTATTGTTTACTGTCCTACTGTGGAAATTGTTGTATCAGGTCTAATTAATTCTGTAATACATCACATTTGATTCTATTTGAATTATTTTAGAGTGTGAATGTTGGGTTTATGTAATATCATACTATTTTATGTTATGCTCCATAGGGACGCGTCCCCTGCCTTTTTGGACCTGCCCCCGTCCCCGATACGGAACGGGGATGTGGGGACGGTTTTTTCCCGTACCCTATTGCGTCCCCAAATGTGGAATTCAACTACCATCCCCGAAATGGAATTTCGCAAAGAAGACAAAATGAGGGGATGGAATTTCGTACCAAGGACGGCATTGTCATCCCTTGATCGTCCCCAAGACAGAATCCTATACCCTACATCCCAGCCATATTATGTGGTCACTGAACTTTGAAAAGTCAATTTTTACTTTTATTTTTTGGCTTCATGTGGACCCCACTAGAGGTAAAAAGATTAATAAAATATTTGAAAACCTAAATGGAGAGATAAAACATGAAATGGTAAAACCATTTATTCATTTCATCATTTGCCAAGTAGAAATGTGGAGCAGCAATAGAAAGGAGGTTTTTCAAGTTGCAAGAGGAGGGTTTGCCATAAAATCTTCTTCATTCCAAGTATGTTTTTCATCTTCCATTTGCTTATGGCTATTTTTTTTTCATTTTTCATTTGTTTTGCATTGTACAACATGTAGGGCAAGCACTTTGAGTGAAATTTCTTTTTCTTTTGAACTTGCAAAACTATTTTACATTTCAATTTTCAACATCATGAGTAGCAATGAAGGTGAGGGAAGTAGTGATAGTCATATCATGGATGTTGCAATGCAAGAAACTCAAACATCACAAAGAAAAAGACCTAGTACTAGGGCAGCCATAGGGGGCTCTTCAACTGATGTGGATGTTCATGTAGAAGAGGCAGCAACCTCTAACCCATTTGAGTGCCCTTCTCAAGCCCTCAAAAAGTTTGCAAAAGGCCTATTCAACCCCAAGAAACCTCTCCTACAATTTGCCACAAGAGTAGACAAGGATTAAAAAAAATTGGGGGGTAGTAGGGAATGGGAGTGCCATTTGTGTCTCAAACATTATTTTGGGAGCTACACTAAAGTCTATTGCCATCTTTTGTGGATAGGTAGTCAAGGGGTCAAATGTTGCTTGAGGCAACTAGATTGCACATGGAGGGGAGGCATTAAAATCAAGGACTTCAATAGAGAATGTGCAAGCTAGTATACCTTTGACTAGCACACCCACACCCACTTCTAGCAAAGGAAAGGGAAAGAAGACTAAAAGAGAAACAAATGTTACTAATTTGTTTAATTTGCAAGCAAAAGAGGTGGTTGAATCATCTATTGGCAAGTTTCTTTTTGCTCGTGCTATACCATTCCATGTGTCACATTCTTCGTATTTTAAACAAATGTGCAAAGATATCTAAGTTGTTGGTCCCTTATTTGTACCGCTTGGAGAAACAAAACTACGCACCACCATTCTTGATAGGGAGTACCCAAAAGTGAGCATTTGATGGAGGATATGAAACAAACATGGTTAAGTGAAGGATGCCCTGTCATCATGGATGGGTGGATTGATATCAAACATCGATCACTCATCAATCTTATTGGCACTAGCACAGCGGCTCTTATTTTCTTAGAGCTATAGATTGTTCAAGGAAAAGAAAGTAAGTAACCTTCCAATTGCAAATTTTGAAAGATGCTATAAAAGAGATTGGACCCGCTAATGTTGTGCAAGTAGTCATTGGTTTAGCCCAAGTGTGTAAGTTAGTTGGATTGATGGTGAAGGGTGTGTTGGTTCCTAAAAAGGATTTTACACTCAGAGAGACACTGTTGGCTAAATATTTTCTAAGCCGCTAAGACTACACCTTACAAAATTATAACTTTAGGCAACGTCTCATGAGATTTCTCTCTCCTCTCAGCAATAGGGGAGGTTCCCTTCTTATTGTAGGTGGCTTCAAGAGGAACTTAACTAAAATTACAAAAAGGGTGATTCTTTTAATCAATTCCTCTTTTTTCAAGAACGATTTGCGTACAACTACTACTTTCCAACTTAACAAAAAGTGCCTTATTGCTACGATAATACTGGTGACTCTAGAGTTGACATAAGAACAATACCAGGGGCAGCAGTTTTCTTTTTTATATTTTGTGAAACAAAAACAAGAACCCAAAGTCTCCTGCACTTGTCTCGTGAGGATTCAAGCAGAATAACTAGTAAGGCACAAAGTCTCTTATTGGATACTCTCAAATTTAATAAAAACACTTACAACTGAAGCCCAAAGTCTTCAGCTCTAAGTAATTGCAGCCACTACTATCTATCACAATTTGCCCTTCTGCAGCACAAAGCCTTCAAAAGATCAAATTGACTCTGAATGCAACAGGCAGCTCAAAGTCTGCGCAATTGAATCCAAATCCCTCTTGAATCAAAACAATAAAACTCACAATCAACTCAAGAAAATGTCATCACATAACAGTTTGAATTGGCACAAAGTCTCAAAACAATCTGCCTCTTTTATTGAAAGCAATCTGATTTACATCCAAGCACAAAGTCTTAGAGTGCATAATACAAAGTGGCAGAGTTTTCTTGCCTTGCCAAAAGAAGATTATTTACAATGATCTCCCTCCTTTATATAGGAAAAGAGTGGAGAGAAAAGTGGAGAAAGAAGGGGAAAACGCTTAACCACCTTGACTTATTCCCTATCTAACTAACTAATTTTGACTTATTCAAAGTTGCATGCCTAATGCACTTGCAACTTGATTACATGAAACAGCTTTGCAGGTGATACTATCACATGCAATTACATCTTGTTGTTACATTACATGTAATATGTCAAATACAAATTACAAATGCACGATGAAAATATTTTAAGTGCCTGACAAGACACGACCCCTATTACATCATCCATTGTTGGTCTTCATGTTGCTATAGGATGCTTGATGTTTGATATGCTCTGGTTTGGTGAAAGCATCTTGATCTGGAACAAGAATATGCATCCTTGATTGTTGCGTTGAGTGTTCATTGGCCATTTTTGTCTTGACAACATTGTGTGCCTGTAATCTTTCGAACCTCTCTAGGGAGAAAGATCCAATCTTCTTATCTATCTTTTGTTCTAATTTTGATTCATTTGATTCCCTCGAAGTTGAATTTCTCTTAAGGGTAGCCTTTGAGCTCTCCTATGGGCTTCTCTTTCTCTTTGTATCCTTTCTCTTTCCTCACGTTCCAATCTTTCTCTAAGCCCCCTTTCAATTCTGTGTCTTTCTCTTTCAAATTCAATACCAACTTCCTCCTCTTCCTCCAAGATGGCCCGAACAATTGTATAGCGTGCATCGTCTTCTCTTTGATTCCAAATGATATCCCCTAAGTCTAAAATGATATCTTCCCACCTTACATTTACATCCAAACCTAGTTGCACAACTGGATTGTTAGCATAGGAAGGCAACACCATTTTAGATCATTCTTTCAGTTTTGCCTCTCACGTTTCAAACTTTCTTGATTCTCCCTTTCAATCCTTCGGGCCTTTTCTTCTTCCTTTTCTGGTGTTGGCTAGAGATTCTCCTGACATAGCAATATGATATGCCTAAGTAGATGTGACATGAAGATTCCTCGAGGTAAGAATATCTTCAAGTGATGGATCTATTGCACTTTTTTGAACGCACAAGAAATGAGCTTGAAGTATTGTACGTGGATGGAATACTTGTGAACAACGGAAGAACAAACAAATTTGGGTTAGATTGGCTCTTGTGTGGTGAGAAAAACCAAAAACGGGTTTTTCAAAGGGTATTACATATGAATGGACGAGTATCAAATGAGAAAATGAAGCATGGATGGGTCCATTGCACGCTTTTTGATGTACAAATATGGATTTTGGAAGACTATGAACACGGCATATGGCTGGAAAACTTTAGGACAGCAAAGAGGTGAGTGGACTTTAGCTCAAAAATGATAAGGAAGACCCAAAAACAAGTTTCTTGGAGGTGTTTGCATATGTGGACAGCGAGAATTATGAAGGGAAACATGTATGGAAATGAAAGAATATGATGCTTCTTTAATAATGAAATGAAGATTTTCTACCATCATGAGTTTAAAGTCAAGTGGCGGTATAAAAGGCTTATGTAGGTGGGTTTTTTGGGAATGTAGTCATGTTGCATATGCGTGAAGTATGTGCAAAGCAAACTTTTCTCCTCTCCTTTTGAAAAAGAATTTATTCAAGAATGGGTTTTTAATCCCGACTACATATACAAAAAGATGAGATATTTGCATATGCATCTTTAGAGAAGTGAAGATAGAAGAATGAGGAGCAAAAAAATAAGACATAAAACTAATGCAAATAAGAAAATGAAATGAAATGATAAAATTTGCATAAAGACCATACAAGAAAACCAATGAACTTACTTCTCTTTTACATTTAGATAAGGGAAGAAGTCTCTGCAATCTTCGAAAAATCTGGACAAGATCATGAAGAATTTCGAATTTAGGAATGCTGAGAAAGAAGAGTCCTATATAGACTTCAATTTTCTTCCAAAATAAATGTCCCTTTGAGTCAAGATTCGAAGCTTGACAAGTGTTGAATCAAAGAGAATTTATTTGCAAAGAAATAGCAGCTTCTTTGACCAAATCCAACACTCATGCAAATGCCTTCAAAAACGGCACCTAGGGTTTTAAATCCATTCAAAAATAGCAATAAACAAACTAAAAATTAAATCTCTTACTCTAGAATCTGCCCTTGATTGAAAACGTTTGGATTTGAATGATGTTTATGATCTCCAATGAGCCGTTTTTGAAGGAAAATGACAGAGAAACAAGCTGGAAACAAACCGAATAAATATGCTTTTCAAGCAAAAATCGCCACCAGCAATTACTTGGAAGAAAACGCGTTTTCTCAAGAGAATAGCATGTAAAAACAAGGTGCTTTCTCTTCAAAAATTGCCACCAGCAATGCAATGCTTTAAAAACAGGATTCTTCAAGCATATAACACATTTTGGATGTTAAAGAACATATGTTAGGGGATTAAAAATCGCCACCCAGCATCTAACCTTTTAAAATGGGTTTTTAAGGATGAGTAACATATGCTTTAAGACCCCAAATCGCCACTTAAGCATGCAAGTCTTGGTAAAGACATAATAACGGTCTTTTGAGAGGAGAAAACATATGGTTTTAAGTTTTGAAGCTCCACCAAACACTAGACAAGATGAAAACAGGTTTTAATAACACAAAAACATGTGTTGTTTTACCCAAAATCGCCACCCAGCATATGATGAAAAGAAAAAGCATATGTTTGTAGAGTTTGAAAATCTCGCTAAAGAGAAACAATGTGCTTTTGAGAAGTAAAAGCATATTTATCAAACTATGCATGTGTAAATGAATTTAAATTCTCCACTCACCATATATTAAATAACAAATTTTATTTAAAATATGTAACTGCATATAAAAACTCCACTAACTTGCTTTTTAGGACTTGGCAGTGTATTTTAATGAGTTTTATGCATATGGGATATATGCAACAAACAACGAAAAACCCACTTTTGCACTTAAAAACATCTAATGTAATTAAAATTAAACTAATAACCATAGTTTTTAATAAAGTAATATAAAAATAGACTTTAAAAAGCCTAATTTTAATCAGTGAGTAGTCCTTCAGTCATTCTGAAAGGAGGAATCCCTTATCACTTTATAAGAGGGAGGCAAATGATGGAAGAATCTCTCCGATCAGGAACCTAGAGGGTTTATTATCAGATGTCAGAGACAGTGGAGGAGATCTTATTGCTGAGGAAAACCTTGATCATTCCCAGAGTGAGGAGGAAGAAGAGGATGGGTTGGGTCTTTTCGATACCCCAAATATTTTGAGTCCTAGAGGGATTGAACAGCATGAATCCAATTTAAAAGGCCCCAAGCTGGGGGAGAAAAAGAAGAGAGGAGCTCGCTCGAATAAGGAAAAACTTGTTTTGGCAGGTTGTGCAGCAGACCAAACAAAATTGCTGAGATCGGGAAAGGGATATGCCCTTTCTCAGCAACAATGAGGATCCTCTCGTGGAATGTCAACGGCTGCAATGCCCCTGACAAGATGCGTTTGATCAAGCGAGGTCTTGATCAAGCGAGAGCGGACTTAATTTTATTACAGGAAACTAAGTTAAAAAGAGATGATGATGGTGCCTTTAAGCTTTGGTTTAGAAGGAAGGAATGTGTGTTCTCCTCTACGAATGGGGCTTCAAGGGGTCTTGCTACATTGTGGAATCCTGAGGTGATGGAGGTTCGCCTCGTCTCCCAAACTTCTAATGTGTAGTGGCTTGAAGTGGTCTCAAAACAATTGTTTACAACCTTTTTTGTTCTGAATGTGTATGGACCTAATAACCCTGGTGAGAAGAAGGTGGTGTGGAATGCTCTTAGTAAGATTCTTAGCTCTAATAAGGAGTCTTTGTTTCTTTTAGGCAGTGATTTTAATGCTATTCTTAGCCCTGGGGAGAAAAAAGGTGGATAGGCTGGGGAGGTAAAAGCCATAGGGATTTCTCAAATTTTGTTTGGAATAATGGGCTAAGAGAGATTGTTTTCAAATCTGGAGATTTTACCTGGTCAAATAGGCAGAGTGGTTTTTTGAATATTGCAAAAAAATTGGACAAATTCTTCTTAGCCGGTCAGTGGGACCAACTCAAGTGGTTATGTAGTGCAGACATTCTGCCCATTTTTGGTTCGGATCACTTCCCTATATGCTGCAATATTCAGGAGGACGTTGCCCCTAATCACTTGCCTTTCAAATTTGAAGCAATGTGGTTCAAAGACCATAATTTAGTCTCTACTATTGCAAAATGGTGGCTTCAAGCTCCAATGGTGGATGGTAATCTTGCTTTCATTTTCTTTAAACGCTTGCAGTTTATTTATGATCAATTAAAAATCTGGAATCATGTTTCCTTTAAAGATATCTTTGAGGAAAGGTTGTTTTTAGAAAATAGTCTTGCTACTTTGAATAATAGAGTTATAGATGTTGGTATGGATGAAATGGTCTTTCTAGAAGAACAAGAGTTATCTAGGAGATACAAGGAAATCCTTGCATGGGAAGAACTTTTTTGGAAACAGAAATCTAGGGAGACATGGTTGAAGAGTGGAGACCGTAATACCAAGTTTTTCCATAACTCGGTTAAGGAAAGGCGTGCTAGGAGCAGAATTTTTTCTATTTTTGATAGACAGGGAAGGCTTTTATCCAATGCAGATTAGATCAACAAGGAGGTTGTGTCCTTCATGGATAGGTTCACAGGTATTCCTAATTCGCTAGAAGGATCGAAGGAGTTACTTGATAGGACTCCCAGGATTTTAACTGAGGAACAAAATTCTAGATTGATGCTCCCTGTTTTGAAGGAGGAGGTGAGAAAGGCGCTTTTCAATTTGGGGGTGGATAAGTCCCCGAGACTTGATGGTTTTCCAGCCCTGTTTTTTCAGAAAATGTGGGAGGTGGTGGGCAATGATCTCTGGGGAGTGGTGGAGGAATCTAGGCGTGGAGGTTTTATTCTGAAGGACTTCAATAATACCTTTATCTCCCTGATCCCTAAGAAAGGTGCTTGCCTTTCCTTTGATGACTTTAGGCCTATTGCCTTGTGTAATACTGTCTATAAGGTTATTTCTAAGGTTATGGCAAATAGGCTTAAACCTTTATTGAAGTACATTATTTCCCCTGAACAAAGTGGCTTTGCTCCGAATAGATCAATTTTGAGGGTATCATTGTGGCTCATGAAGCCATACAGTTCGGAAAGCTAAAGTGGCTAAAATGATGATTAAGCTTGATATTTTGAAGGCTTATGACCATGTCAACCGAGCCTTTCTTGTGGATGTTTTAAGGAAATTTGGTTTTTGTGAATCCTGGTTAAAATGGATTGAAAGTTGTGTTAATTCCCCCAGGATCTCAATCATTGTTAATGGAAGCCCTAAAGAATTTTTTGAGACCACTAGAGGTTTACGTCAAGGAGATCCTATCTCCCCTTTTCTCTTCATTATTATGGCGGAAGCTTTGGGCAGGCTGATCTCTTGGAAAAGGCAATTGGGAGCTTGGAAGGGTATTACTGTTGCGGAAGGTGTTGATCCCACAACCCACCTGCAATTTGTGGATGACAACTTCCTTATGGGTGATGCCACAGTCAAGGAAGCAATGGTCATTAAACCAACCTTAGAATCCTTTTCTAAGGCCTCTAGGCAGTGTGTTAATTGGAAGAAATCTGATATTTTCTTTTTCAATACTCATGCTGTTTTGAGGAGACATATTTGCCAGATTTTGGGGATTAAGCAAGGCTCTCTGCCAGGTAAATTTCTTGGAGTCCCCTTATTTGAAGGTGTTTGCAAGCCTAATTTATGGAATGACTTGACTGATCAGTGTTTCAAAAGGATGGAAAGTTGGAAAGGAAGATGGTTGTCTTCAGCTGGTTGTATTTTACTCCTTCAAACTGTGATTTCTGCAATACCTATCTATTCCATGAGTTGTTTGAAGATCCCTCAAAAGGTGTTAGACAACATTGAGAGAAGGATGAGAAAGTTTTTCTAGTGTGGGAATCAAGAGGATCCTAAATGGCCTCTTCTTTCTTGGGACGGAATTTGTAAATCTAAGGGTAACGGTGGTGTAGGTCTTAAGGTGTGGAGAAAGATGAATCAGGCCCTTGGAGCAAAGCTGGTATGGAACATCTACGCTAACCCTTCTAAGCTATGGGTCAAAATTTGTAAGAGCAAAATATTTAGGCTCTTTAGAAGATGAAGGCATTTTTAAGATTAGCAATCCTCCCAAAGCCTCGGCTGTTTGGAATTTTATTCTGGACTTTAGGAAGGTTATCACAGATCATATTGCTTGGAATATAGGCGATGGTAGGAAGGCTTTATTTTGGAAGGACTCCTGGAACGGCTATGCACCTGTTTTAAGTGAGGAAAAGTTTAGAGAATTAAGCAGTACATTGACAGCTTAGTGGGGAGATAAGGTGGCCGACTGTTTGGAGCTAAAAGTTTCATGTTTGGGCCCTTTTTGGGCTTGGAGGAATACTGACAGTCTGGCTCTCAATGATCATCAGAAAGAACTATTGTTCGAATTGTTTCAGACCAGGAAAGTTTTTTTGTCTTCGGTTGAGGACAGGATTGTGTGGTGTGTTGCATCCTCTAGTTCTTACTCTGTAAAATTAGGTTATAAAGCCCTAGATTGCCAAGAGGACTATATTGGTTGGCCAGCTAATTTGTGTTGGAACCAGGCTTGTTTACCGAAGGTGGGTGTGTTTGCTTGGTTAGCAGTTAGTGGTAGAATCCTAACTGGTGAGAGGAGGAAGAGGTTTGGTTATCAGGGCCCCACAATGTGTGCTCTTTGTCATTGTGCTTCGGAAGATGTTGATCATCTTCTGCTACACTGTCCCTATGCTTATGAATGCTGGAATTATATCAAATCCAAACTTTCTTGGTTAGGCCCTCTCCCTAATTCTATCAGGAAAACTTTTGAATGTTAGCCTATCCCAAAGGAGAAATCTGTGATGGCACCTATCTAATTTGCCTGTCCTTCTATTATTATTTGGGAATTGTGGAAGGAGAGAAATAGAAGGATCTTTCAAGACAAGGTTGAATCTGTGGACAGACTTAAAAGGAGGATTTTATGGCTATTGAGGAAGTGATGAGAGCCGCTATCCTTTCTCAACAAAGTTCTCTGGCTTACACTGCTAAGGATAGGAAAGTGCATGCGGAATGGCCTTGTCTCAGATTGAATAAAGGTGATCTTATAGAGAAGTTTCATCCCTCCAAAGAGGTTGTTGATGTCAAGTGGTCTCCACCGGATGGAGGTTGGATGAAGATAAATTTTGATGGGGCCTCCAGGAGTAACTCAGGGCCTTCAGGGGCTGGCGTGATAGCAAGAGATTGGAAGGGTAAAACTATGGCCCTTGCAGCTCAAAAACTGGATAAAAGGATAAATAATGAAGCAGAAATGCAAGTTGCACTTCTGGCGGTGTGTTTAGGTTTAGAATTGTAGATTAAGAAATTACATCTAGAAGGAGATTCCCAAATCATTATTAATGCTTTGAGTAATCAAGATATGCAGGCGTGGCACTTAAAAAATTATGTTCAAGATATAAATGTAAAATTGCATTCCTTTGAAGATTTTAAATTAAGCCACATAAAGAGGGAGGGAAATCGTGAGGTTGATGTTTTATCTAAGTGGGCGATTAGTTTGAAGTCTATTGATAACATTTATTTTGAAAATTTGGAAAGTTGGGAGTTTGGCAACTCTTTTTGATTTGTCTCGTGGCCTTTTTGAGTAATGATTTCTAGTTTGTTCTCTTTTCCTTTGATGATGGGCAGGGATGATGTCAACCTTCTGTGGCATCATCCTTCATCATTCTATTGTGCGGATGGCTGTGCGCATTTATGATTCTTCCTCAAGCCCTGTGCGTGGTTGGCGAGGTTTTCCTTTCGGAATGACTGGTGGCACGAGTGGTGTTCTTCTGCCCTTTGTTGGGTTTTTTTCTTTAAATTGTCGAGCTCTCCTTTCTGTAATGTGCTTCTTCCTTTTGCCTTCTTCTCTTCCGCTTATTGAAGGTTTTGGGGTTTCTGTGGCGTGTAAGATGGAAGCGACATTCTTTGTAGGGACTAAGAAACAGCAAAAGTCCTTTGAGGGCCCGGTTAGCAAGGAACATATGTTGGGCATTCTGAATTTGAAGGATGGTGAGTTGGCTATGGCAATTATTGATGTGTTGGGGGACCAATTTCAGGAAAGAAGGTGGAAATGGTGTTCGAATGTGGATGTAGTGTCAATGGTGATGGCATGGGCCCTGCAACTTGGTGAAACAGAACAGGAAGTTAAGCGGATTTTGTATGAACTTTTTGATCATGACCTGCTGCTGTGGGTTGAATCCATCTTGGAATGGGCTTATCTGGGCATTGGGTTTAATTATATGGAATGCTTTGAAGATGTGGTGGATGGGCGTTTGTTTGGCAGGGTTCCTTTCCTGCATTGGTGGGGAAGAGTGGATAAGAATGCTTACATGGCGGACATTAGTCGCAAGTGGGCTCATTTGAAGGTTGAACTGGGGAGGGCCTTGGAGGCTACGAAAGGCAAAGAAAGAGTTTTTCTGGTCAATGTGCCTAGAAGGAAAAGAGGGCAGCGAAGGAGGAACAGAACCTTGAGAAAAATTTAATTTTGGTGGGACTTGCAATTTTTTGGGCCTCTGGTTTTTGATGGTGTCGGACAGGTTGGTTTAAGGTGGGCAGTTTTCTAAAAAGGCTAGTTTAACACAGATGTTATGAAGTTGTCGCAGTTATGGTTTTGGCTTTGCTCTAGTTTTTTGCCCGGGTTTCTTCATGCGGGTTTCCTTCAATGCTTGCAGAGATTCCTGCGACTTTGGTTGATGGTGTTTTGGCTTGCCTTTTCTAGGTTGTCAGCTCAAGTTTTATAGTCCGATGGGTTTTTGTTGTGCCCAAATCTGGTGTTGGGTCAGGGCTATGTTCTATGTATGCTTGGTTATGCTTTGTCTTTAATCCATGGAATGTATTCCTTGTATTGCAAACTTCTATATGTAATCTCTTTTATGATTAATAAATATACCTGTTATTGATCAAAAAAAAAATTTAAGAATAATTTTATTACGTGCAATTGCCATTAAAAAGTCCACATTTTAGAGGATTTTAATAAAATATGCAGTTGCCCTGAAAAACCCCACCTTTTACCTCATAACTTGAGCTAGACAACTCCGATCGAGGTCTAAGTTAGCTCGAAACGAGCGAAATTCAAAGGAGCATTGACTCAAAGGAAAAACAAGACTTAAAACTTCTTCGAGAAGAATGAAAACGAGGAATAAGGACTTGGAGATCACCAAAAATCAAGCGCTTGCAATCAGAGAAGAAAAACTCGTTTGGACAAGCATTTAGGGGATTTAACTTGATGAGAACCTTCAAAAAGAACACATAACTAATGGTACATAAAATACAATTCAAGGATGACGAACTTTTTTCATGACACCTTATCAATGGGTTAAAACATAGAGGATACACCTACGAATCCATGAGAAAAATTGTGTAGGGTTGCCTCAATTTTGTGATGTCAAAATTGAGGACAACAAACACCAATATACCTAAGACAGATTTTAAGGAGGGGTTAGTTCCAAATGTGGGGAGATCTGCAGGTAATTGGACCAGCTATAGGGAAGGAACTGCCCTATGCACTTCTGGCTCTACAAAACCAAGGCAAGTACACCTAATCTAGCTCAATATTCTATACTTCACAACCTTCTCTGGATTTATATAACAGATGATATGGTGAGAAAATACTAAATGATAACCAATCATTCATTGATTCTCAATCACCATAATGAACACACAACCCTATAACCTCAATATTTTAAAGACTTTTGGATTGGTTATGTTTAAAGTTTGAGGAATATAACCAGACGACATCAGACACATATCACTATAGAAGATACTTATTCTTGACTTGTGTCTTATCCATTGGGCTAAATCTCAAACACAAAGTAGCATACAAAGACCAACTATTGTCAATGATTCATGACCCTTAATACTACCACTTGATGACAATATTTGTCTGTAAATCCAAATCCACACTACTTACAAGTATCCTTGTGCAAACCAAATGAATCTATGTCCTATCCAAAGAAACTTTAATTTGATCCTAGATCAAAATCTAAGGAATGGCAACATACACATGGGTAAACGCCATGCAATGGACTAGAAAATCCAAAACTCAAGAGATGAACACAAAGGAGAGAACTAAACTTGAAAGAGTTTGTATTACATTCAATGAATCATGTCCCTGTGTACACTTTGTTTCAAGATATGAACCACTCCAATAATAGCCAAAGACCAAAAGCTTTCCTTTCATACAATAATACAGTCAAATACAAAATTTGTTATACCCAAGACTGATAATAATTCATCAGTCGGTTTTCTGTAACCAGGAAGAGACCTATCACAAGACCTCTTATCGAGCCCCAAAAGATATTGCAGAAAACACCCTTCCTAAATGATCTTGGAAATCCTTATAAAGGATTGCAACAAGATTAGGATCATTTAGGGCAAAATTAGGGTTGCCAACAACCTCAACCACCAGCCAAAACATGCAAGTAAGTGCAGATAAGACATGCCACAAAATCCGGAGCTAACATATCAAAACTGATCTTCTTTTCAAGCAAAACCCTAACTGGCAAGCCACAAGGACAGGAAATACATCATTGAAACCCTCTATGCCTTCGGCTGCATAATAAATAGTAGGACTGTTTTAACCATTTCTCCATGACGTGGACACCTTCACTCAGACAAGTGTCACCTCAAAATTCTCCTTGGCGGCTAACTGGATCAGAACAGGTAGATCGGTCACCTTTGCATTTATTCACCAGCTCTTAACTGCAACTGCCCATATTCTACAGGATTAGATCAGATTAAGCCAAAAATTTGATTTGCATGGCGCAATCAATTTCTACCTGCATCGGCCTCACCAACCCTGTAGAAAACCCTTAAACAATTCAAAATAATCTGGCCGCAACAGTTAATCAACAAGTTGAAAACATGGTCGTTGATCTCCCATCTTCCCGACACATCGTATGGCTCTCATAAATCGGCAAAACAGTCAACAAAAGGTTTGAATTTTACTTTCCACATCACCTTCCTCAGCGACCAATTAAAAACGAGCACATTGGATCTACTTGTGCACCAAGGACCCACCACTTTATTGACTCATCGGGCTGGACACATGGCGGCAAGGCATGATCTTGCGATCACTAACCTTCAAACTGTTTCTCTTTGAGGTATTACGCCTGCCGTCAGATCAACAAGATCAGACCGTGATTTATCTTGCCTTTATCCTCCAGGTGCTAACATCATGCAGGACAGGTGTCGTCTATTCGCGATCCCGCAAAGAATATCCATCGTGCATCTTCTCATAGCGAGAACGCGCCGACCATTGGATGATCAAGATCAAACCGTCCTTTATCTTCCGCTCAAGGCTCTGACATAGGACCCACCATCTGCCAAGTGTCACTCTCTCACTGTCTCGCCGGAAAATCAAAGAATATGCTTCATTTTTTGCGAGCTGGCGAGCACCACAAATTTGATCTGGGAAAATGGATACGTGGCAAGATCCTGCTAACTCGCAAAACAAACATCTAAGTCATCAAAAGAAACCACGAGTTAGCGATTGATAAAAGACTTCGCATTCGCCAAGTTGCCATGATTTTACTAACCGCCACAAAAGTCTGCAAGCTAGGGACTAAAGGTTTAACATGAGCCTCGCTGGATCGCCACAGTTAGTGAACAACTTATCAAAAAGTTTGCAACTTAGCGACAAAGGCTTTAACTTACACGATCGCTCACCCGCAATGGTTAATTAAACACTCAAAAAGAAACAGCAAGCTAGCAACTAAGCATGAAAAAGGTAATGAAGGAAAAGAAAAATGTTGGGTTTAAGGACTTAAGCAAGATTTTTTAACACCCTAGAAACAACAAAGACGTAATTCCTTCATACCTTAGACATTTTCAAAGGATTTTTGTAGGAGAAGGCAATTTTCAAGGGATTTATGCAACGATAGGGAAATTGGCTAATAGGATGCTTATAAGGCACATTTTTTGAACCCCATGTTGTGTACATGCATTGAACAACACCTTGAGGACATTGGGAAAATCAAATGGATAATGGCAATGGTGTCTGAGGCTAGAGATGTGCAAATGTTTATTTGCAACCATCACACATATAATGCATCGTTTAGGACATTTTCAAGGAAGGAATTCCCCAAGCCCGTGGAGACTAGATATGCTAGCTACTTTATTTTTATTGGAGAGGATGCTTGAGGTTCGGGAGAGCCTACAATCCATGGTGGTCAATGCAAAGTGGAGTAGATGGCATGAGTCCAACACACCAGAGGCAAGAAGTGTGAAGCAAAGAGTCCTTTTCGATGATGACTGGTAGTCCACAATGAGGTAAGAAAATTGTTATAGCTGATTTAATAAAATTATTTCTGATTTTGGCATTTGCTGATTTTACTATTTAAGAATTAAGAATTTTAAACTTTAAGATGTTTCTAACTTGTAACTTGCTTGCACTTGCAAATACATATGCTCCTTCATTGAGCCTATTGAGCTGGTCATCAAATATGTTGATACTAACTCTCCTAACCTTGGAGAGATTTTTGAGACCTATGATAACATGCTTGGGCAAATCAAGCAAGCTATTCATAGCAGGGACCCTACTTTGGCATTTTATGAGGAGCATCGTAGGCCCATTGTGACATGGCGGTGGAACATTATGAACACCTCGCTTCACATGGCATCCTATGTTGTCAATCCAATATGGTATGCACAGAGACCTGTGAGAGTGGCTCCATTTGTTGATGAGGAGGTGAGTCTCAAATCTGATCTAAGTTTTCAATTTAAATTTCAAATAACAAAGTAAATCTCTTATGATTATCTCTTTATTTTGATTTAGCATTATTTAATATGTTTTTTTGTGTTCAACTCAAGTGAAGGAGGGCTTCTTTAAGGCCCTTGCTAAAATGTACAATGGAGATGATGCTACTAAACTTCGGAGTCAGTGGCTTGCATTTGCCAATCTGTGTGGTCCAACCTTTGGTAGACAAGAGGTGAGGACGAATATAGCTACATTAGCTCAAACTAACCCTATTGGATGGTGGACATGGCATGGTAGGGATGCACCTGAGATGAGAATACTTGTCGTTCATCTTCTTTCACAAGTTGCCAATTCCTCGACTGCAAAGAGGAATTAGTCCACATATAGCTTCATACAATCAATCAAGAGGAACACTCTTACCTCTAGACAATCAGAGAAGTTAGTGGTTGTTCACTGTGCATTGTGGCTACATGATCGACAAAGTATTGAGTATCATCAGACTCCAGCCTTATGTTGGGATGTCAATCCCGAGGATGCTATGTAGGTGGAGGATAACACACCTCCAAGATTGCTTGGGGTTTCATTGGATGAGGAAGACCCATTCTACCAGTGACTCAGATTTTGACTTTAATGATGATTTAGATTTGAATTTAGATTCCTAGACCTACCATGTGTTGTTTATGGACAGCCATATATTTGCAGATACATTATTGATTTTGATTATTATGGACAGTTGATTATGGAGTTGGACTTCTATGCTATTGTTTACTTAGTATTTTAGTTATTGACTTATAATAGTATGTCTATTGTTTACATTTCAATATTTTATGTCATTTCATGCATGAAACTTGGAGCCTTTGGGCATTTTTGCTATATGTACATCATATTTTTACAGTGAAAATATTTGAATTTTGTTAATTTGCTATGTATTGAGCTTCTAAAATGTCTATAGTGAATGGTTTATCAATGTTATGATATGCATATTTAAAATATCTCTCTATATATAAAAATTTACCTATTTTTTTAATAGTCATCACCTGTCATCCCCTAAAAATTGGCCCTGAACCGTACCCATACCGGAAACACGTCCCCGTCCACAAAACTTTGTGGAGCAAAGATTTTATGTATTGTGTTGTGAATTGAGAACTTTCAAAGACCTACTTAATGATTCAAATTTGGTTTCTAAATGGCAAGCAACTTTCCATTTGTCATTGTTATTAAGGCTCCTATTTTGGCAAAACTTCAAATAAATACAAATAGGATGTTGTATGTTACAAACTTAGACAGAACTGCATCAGTTCAATATAGAAGTAATTTGATAACCAACCCATCAATTTTAAAATCACTCCTTGATTGAACTAAAAATTGCAAAATCACCAAACGATAGAAATAAAACTGCCACTTCAATGCTCATCTTTTACTCCATTTTTCAAAATCCATAACTTGCGTACAAACTCAAAATGAGGTGTTATTTTTTATCAAGTGCATAGCTAAGGAACTTGAATATGTGAAAATAGTTCAGGTACTGTGTAAGTATTGTTTTTGACCCTGCAAGTTGTCATGTCCCCATTTTGGCTGACATCGTTTGGCATGACGGATTTGCCTATCATCGACTCTCGTAGGCAAATGGTTTGGAGAGAGGGTCATTATGTTGATCATTTGATTGCATATTGCTGACAGAGCCTACATTCGGTAGAGCCTACATCCAGTTTGGGCCTACATGCAGTTGTAGTGGAGCCTACATCCAGTTTGAGCCTACATCCAGTTGTAGTAGAGCCTACATTCAGTCTTGAGCCTACGTTCAGTCGTAGTTGGGCCTACATTCAGTTATGAGACATTTGGGCCTACATTGTTATAATTTTGAGTTGAGAAATGTACTTTATTATTATAATGTTATTTTATTATAAATGACATTATAATTGGATGTTTCTAGAAGTTCTAGCAACTTCTCAAGGAAAAGAATAAATAGAGGGCTTGGGCTTTCATTTGGACATGCTTGGATTTGGGATTTCTTCTACTTCTTCCATTGTGGAGCAATTTGTAGTCTTTTGGTCTGCAAATTTCATTAGATCTTTGGGAACGATAACTCCCTTGGATTTGCATAACTGAGGAAGTGAAATATCTTCTGAAGGGTTGCTCATTGGAGAGGTTTAGCCATTTCATGCTGGACTTATTTGAGGATTGATTTTGAGAGTTAGAAATTGTTTGTATAAGGGTTTGAATTTCAAATTGTTCGAGGGTTTGTGTTTCAATGGTTGGAAACTGAATTTTCATCTACATATCAAGAGGATTCCTTTGCCATTGCTTGGGAATCATATTCAGTGAGTTTTGGAGATCATTGTTGGAAGGATCGAAAAGTCAGAATTGACCACGTTTTTATTCATTGTTGGAACTTGAGTAAATCTGAGACATTGCGTAGACATTTCCTGCACCTAGGCATCCCTGGTTATGCCATTTTCGGCACTGTTGGAGGAGCATAAAAATCCTTGCAAGATCGTACAGGGCCGTACAGGTACGGCTGTACCTGCAGATAATACATTTGCAGGTTTGAGGACAGACTGGGGTTGCAGATCAGTCATTTCATCATCGGCATTTAGACAAGATCGTCAGCAATATTCCAGGTTCCATTTCATCGCACTTGGTCATAAAAAATTGCATATGTAGTATGTTGATTTTGGGAAAAGAGTCCATTATGTAATCAGTCACTGTTATCAGTTGAAATCAGGGATTTGTAATTTAGATCATCATAGTTAATGTATGTTGAAAGACTATCAAATTGGTGCATTGTTAAGGTCTCAAACTTGCATAGTTACAATTGTCAATTCATTGCAATCTTTGGAAGTAGACAAATCTGAAAGTTGTAATCAGACATTGCTATATTGTAGTTAGGTTGAGATAAGGTCTTGTTCATGTGTGACATTCATACATTCTCTTGTCACAATTCAGTGCTCATATGTAAGAGTTTGTAACAGTCATATATTTATAGAAAACCAGTCTTCTGAACATTGCAATCAGAATTTGGGTAGTTCATGATACATTGGCATTGGGGTCTTTGCATTTAGAGTTTCATTGTTGCTCATTGCATTACTTTTCAATATTGGTATTGTTATCTCAATAACATTTGGTGCCCAAAAACAAATATCAATCTGAACACATCATTTGAAACAAGAACATTCAGTGCATGCCAACTGTTTGACGAATTACCACAGTTCAGATTTGGGTGTTTTAGTGATCCTACTAGTGAGGGTCATTACAGTGGTATCAGAGCGGTTTTCTTGCCATCCTGTTGGGTAAGAACCGTCTTTGCATGAGTGACCAGCACTTGATTAATTTCAGTATGGACAGGAATAGTACAGAGTTTCAGAGGACACGATCATGGGCAACCGATAGACACAGTAGAAATGATGGTTATTCAGACATTCAAGATGAACTTAAGAGAATAGACCAGAACTTGTTTGAACAGTGGAATAAGCACCACCGTGTGATGAATGATATACTGTCGGACCCAGCCAAGGTGAATAAGTTGTCAAGTTTTTTATTTGGCAGATCTTCTCGCAGGAGAGATAACATAAGATCGGCTAACACAGTTACCAGAAACCTTCATGAGGATTTTGAGGAACAAGTTAGTATTCCGACAGATGTTTCAATTTCTACTCAGCCACAGGAGGAAGTGGTGAAGGACACTATGCGGATTGATAGTAACTGTCAACTTGGTACTCAAGTTGAGACAGTTGTATACAGGTTGCCTGAGGATGATGTCACAGGTGCTCAGAATAGTAACTACAGCACAATGGATTCAGATGATGATTGTGAGGAGGTTGTGGTGCATGATGATGAGATACATATCAGCGATGAGCAGACATTGAGTATTCATGACTTTGCTAATAGAGAGTATCAGGCACAGTTAGACGCTACATCACACGAGGTTGAGGCACATAGCACTTCACATGTTTTGTCCAGTCAGCTTAGGGTAAGCGAGGATGGGATTGTGACTTCATTATCTCATCATGGCAGGATGTGGGAGATGATGGAGGATCATATCCAAATGATTCAATCACAGAGTAGACATAAGGGAGTACAGGCGCAGACCTCTTGTATTGACTTACAGGCGATTAGGGAAAAAATGGGAATGATGAAGATGAGTTATTTACATCTTCTTTCGGACCGTGACCATCTTCTTACCCTTGCCGGAGACTATTCAGACGCCTTGAGGAGGAAGGAGGAGGAAGCTATCAGGCTTTCTCGTGAGCTAGAGGATACCCGAGCCTCTTTGTTGAGTACTCCATTGGCATTATAGGACTCGGAGAGACATGCTGATTTGATACAGGGAGATATCACAAGCACACTGGATTGTGTGATTGGCTCTGATAGTGGTTACGGTACAGTTGATCCTGATGATGTTACAGTAGTTGAGGATACTGTCACATTTGAGGATAGTACAGTTGATCAGAGTGGTGCAGTAGAGAGACATGTGGACGAGCTTTGTCTTGAGGTGAGTTCAGTTCAGGAGTTAGTGCATATGGCAAGGACTCAGCTTTCTTTTACAGTCAGATCACATGTGGTGGATGATAGTTGTGAGAGTACACCTTGCATTCATATCCAGGATTTGGGGACAGTATCAGACATGTATGTGGAGTTAGTTGGTATTAGTCATATTACTCAAGTGAGGAGTTTGCTTGAGTTACCAGCTGATTCTAGTTTACGGATGTGGATTCGGGATTGTTATATTGATGTTTGGGATTATGTTGACTGGAGATCCTTATCACCTATTGGTAGCAGTAATTGTTCGGGTGCTCTCATGGACTTGATTAGTAGTTTACCAGGTGTAGTTCTCATCCATGTCAGCAGCTTGTCTGATGCTGGAATTAGTTTTTATACACCTGTGTTGGGCGTTGTTCATGTATCCAGTCGACCATTCTTGTTGGAATGGGTTGATGATATCCCAGATATGACGAAGTTTACAGATGAGTCCCAGGATCGTATTGGTATTAATGACATCCAGGAGTATGCTATGGACAATTTTGAGGACTTAGCTTCCTCGGCAAGTTCATTTGTTACAGCGGAGTTGGACAGTGATGCTACAGTTTTTGATACTCCATATGATGATGTGAGCTTTGGAGTTGACTTGCAGAGTATGGATGGTAGTACTCCAGAGATTAGTGACTTTGAGGATACTCCTTTGGATAGTGCATCAAAGGAGGATTGTAGGAGACAATCTAGTCAGCGCCATCATGTGTCTAGTCAGCTGAGAGTTAGTGAGCGAGACATTGCTATTGCTTGCGAGTATTTCGATGCTGCTCGTCAGTTGTTAGCAATTTATGGATGGGGTTCTCCTACTAGTGATGAGCGGGGAGGCAGTTATCTTTCCTTGACAGAGATCCACTCTTTATGGGAGGCTATCCGGATTCTGAGACAGAATTATATGCAGTTGGTAGCCAACAGAGATTATCTTATGGAGTGGGGCAATACAGCATATGACGCATTATTGGTCAAGGAAGATGAGGTGAGTGAGCTTACTCCGCAGCTCGAGGTGACTTCTGAGTTTCTTGAGAGTACACAGTTGGCTTTCGAGGAGTCACAGTTTCATTTGGCTGAGGTGACCATGGAGTTAGAGCGACTTCAGTCTTTACCAGATTCTGTACAATGACAGACCGTGGTGTCTGGTGATCCGAGGATGTCCATGGTCAAGGTTGATAGAGGCAATGGAGATGAGGATATATCTGTCCTCGATACTAGTATTGGCATGTTTGGTTCGTTTCCACTGGAGGCAGGTTCAGTTGAGTTGGGTGCTGCAACTGAGCATTGTGGTATGTTTGACTTGGTGGTGGTCTCTACTACTGATGGCACAGAGACTAGTGATGTTGTACCAGAGATCATGTTTGATGTTGATAAGCCGGTAGTTGGCATGGTTCCTGCTAGTGATGCTACTCCCTTGGCAGTGTCTTCAAAGGTAGTAGTCAGTTCGGACTTGGTTAGTGATCAGTTGCAGTTAGTTTCATCTGGATTGCAATTTGAGTCACTGACTGAGATTGGCGCATCTTATCGGCATTACGCTGTGAGGTATGCACGTCAATTTACCTATGATGACCATGTTGATGAGATGATGTTACATAGATATACTTTGGTCCCTAGTGCTTGTCATCAGTTATGGGATGGTTTGACGCCACGGGATGAGAGTTGTGATGGGCATGACATGGCGATAGGTTCTACGGTTGACAGCTTGATAGTGCATGACTTAGAGCAGGAGTTTGGGGGTGATACCTCAGCAGTTGTTGTTATTGATTCTACTCCTTTGGCTATGTCATCTCCTGACTTAGTTGGTGATCAGTCACAGTGGGTCGTATTACCTGTGCATGGTGAGCTATTGACTGAGGTTGGTTCTTTTTATCAGCATCATACTGCAGGATATGTTCATCAGTTTGCATTTGATCCATGTGTTGAGGAGTTGATGGCAGGCAGACTTGGTTTGGGTTCTATTTCTTGCTGTCTATCTTGTGTTGTCTTTTCGCCATCAGCGGTACATGAGAGTTATGGTTATGAGACAGTGGTCGGTGATTTGCAAAGTTGTTTTCACTTCAGAAGTTGTGCAATGTGTGGATTCTCCGTACTTGGTGCAGATTTATTCGGGAGTGTTCACTGTTGTTGCAAAGTTGGATTGTGCGCTCTACATAGGCCAGTGGGATGTGTTGGTGATATTTACTATGTTGGCAATTTGAGTTGTCCTCTCTACTTGGGTTCTGATATTTCGAGAGTGTGTTTCTCGTGGGTTCCTGACTCTAGCAGTTGTGATGTTGGAGTTTGCTTGAGTTGTATTTGCCAGTTTGATTATGGATTCCTCTTGATTATATTTCAAAGAATATTGCAAGAGCTTGCGTTGATTGATAGCAGTTTAGATCATGACTACATTTGGGATCCAGGTGGATTGATTGATTATTTGTTTAGCCATTGCTTGGGGACAAGCAATTTCAGGAAGGGCGGACTGTCATGTCCCCATTTTGGCTGACATCGTTTGGCATGACGGATTTGCCTATCATCGACTCTCGTAGGCAAATGGTTTGGAGAGAGGGTCATTATGTTGATCATTTGATTGCATATTGCTGACAGAGCCTACATTTGGTAGAGCCTACATCCAGTTTGGGCCTACATGCAGTTGTAGTGGAGCCTATATCCAGAGTGAGCCTACATCCAGTTTGAGCCTACATCCAGTTGTAGTAGAGCCTACGTTCAATCTTGAGCCTACATTCAGTCGTAGTTGGGCCTACATTCAGTTATGAGACATTTGGGCCTACATTGTTATAATTTTGAGTTGAGAAATGTACTTTATTATTATAATATTATTTTATTATAAAGTACATTATAATTGGACGTTTTTAGAAGTTCTAGCAACTTCTCAAGGAAAAGAATAAATAGAGGGCTTGGGCTTTCATTTGGACATGCTTGGATTTGGGATTTCTTCTACTTCTTCCATTGTGGAGCAATTTGTAGTCTTTTGGTCTGCAAATTTCATTAGATCTTTGGGAACGATAACTCCCTTGGATTTGCATAACTGAGGAAGTGAAATATCTTCTGAAGGGTTGCTCATTGGAGATGGTATTTAGCCATTTCATGCTGGACTTATTTGAGGATTGATTTTGAGGGTTAGAAATTGTTTGTATAAGGGTTTGAATTTCAGACTGTTCGAGGGTTTGTGTTTCAATGGTTGGAAACTGAATTTTCATCTACATATCAAAAGGATTCCTTTGCCATTGCTTGGGAATCATATTCAGTGAGTTTTGGAGATCATTGTTGGAAGGATCGAAAAGTCAGAATTGACCACGTTTTTATTCATTGTTGGAACTTGAGTAAATCTGAGACATTGCGTAGACATTTCCTGCACCTAGGCGTCCCTGGTTATGCCATTTTTGGCACTGTTGGAGAAGCATAAAAATCCTTGCAAGATCGTACAGGGCCGTACAGGTACGGCTGTACCTGCAGATAATACATTTGCAGGTTTGAGGACAGACTGGGGTTGCAGATCAGTCATTTCATCATCGGCATTTAGACAAGATCGTCAGCAATATTCCAGGTTCCATTTCATCGCACTTGGTCATAAAAAATTGCATATGTAGTATGTTGATTTTGGGAAAAGAGTCCATTATGTAATCAGTCACTGTTATCAGTTGAAATCAGGGATTTGTAATTTAGATCATCATAGTTAATGTATGTTGAAAGACTATCAAATTGGTGCATTGTTAAGGTCTCAAACTTGCATAGTTACAATTGTCAATTCATTGCAATCTTTGGAAGTAGACAAATCTGAAAGTTGTAATCAGACATTGCTATATTGTAGTTAGGTTGAGATAAGGTCTTGTTCATGTGTGACAGTCATACATTCTCTTGTCACAATTCAGTGCTCATATGTAAGAGTTTGTAACAGTCATATATTTATAGAAAACCAGTCTTCTGAACATTGCAATCAGAATTTGGGTAGTTCATGATACATTGGCATTGGGGTCTTTGCATTTGGAGTTTCATTGTTGCTCATTGCATTACTTTTCAATATTGGTATTGTTATCTCAATAACATTTGGTGCCCAAAAACAAATATCAATCTGAACACATCATTTGAAACAAGAACATTCAGTGCATGCCAACTGTTTGACGAATTACCACAGTTCAGATTTGGGTGTTTTAGTGATCCTACTAGTGAGGGTCATTACACAAGTCAACTGCAATCATCAGGCCAAAACCATGTCCATCCACTCCAAAGCAATTATTGAATTAGAACAACTGATCTTGGCAATAAACTAGATCAATTTTTCGATCAACCAAATTAATTGTGGCTTTGTTCTTGCAGCCAAAACAAACATTTAATACACATTCCGGGTACACTATGAACATACAAAATTTCATGATTTTAATACAGATTTTAAAAACACCCAAGGAACTACGAACAACAAGAAAACAGATTTGAAAATCTAACTGGTGTTCCAAAACTTGTTTTCATTCATTTCATCTCTTTACAACTCTCAAGAGAGTTTTTTCGAAATCTTCTATTTGAACTTATAATTCATCTAACAAGAGTCATTGGAAAACCAGTCAAACAATTGGTTTCTTGTATTCTTGACCTTCTAAATCCCATCCTTTTCACATTCTCTTGTGTTTTTTGTGAATGCTTCCAAATGTCTTGTGAATGCTATTACATCAAGAATGTTTCATGTTAAGAACAAAAACATCAAAACTAGTCTGGAAACAGGAGCTGCATAGTATGGCAAACATTTATGGAATATGAGGCCAACTAGAGATCAAAGATTAGCTGGGCGTACTCTGTTATCCATGTACCTATAGTTGCAAATTTGCCTTTAAATGAGCAAGGGTTAACTTTAATTATTTTGTTACCTTTGTTATAAGAGAATTTTTGCCTACCAGAAAAGAATAATTTCCACAACATAAGCCAAGACAACAAATAAGCAAAGGAACCACAATATTTATAAGGTTAGGCAGGCATATACAGAGGCAAGCCTACCGCAGAAAATCATACAAGGTTCCTTGGTGCCAAAATGTTCCCTCTTCGCAAAACAGAACCAAACCTAGAAGGAAGGATAGAAGCAAGGGCGAATTTGTGTTTCTATATACTAATAAGGTTTAATTTATAAGGACTTGTCAGTGGCTGCTTAGACTCAAGGGTTGACTGTAGCTATTACATTGACGCAAAAAATATGTATAGCATAGGTAGGGCCATTAACTGAACCCCAAAATCAACAAATGTCTATACTAACATGAACCAGGACTGTAATCAACAATTTTGCTTGCCTGTTGGAGATTGTGCTTAGTGAGAAGGCGCTGTGCATTCTTCAAGGCCTGCTGTGCCTCAATATCAGGAGTGTCAGGATGCAACCCCAATTCCAGCATCTTCCTTATCCTCTCCTTCACTCCCACAACTGTGCTTTCCTCCTTCGCCACCCCACCCGCACTTCTACCTTCTGCAACATCACCTTCCTCTTCTTCATTCTGCTCTTCAGCATTCACAACGAATGCCTCGACAGAGACATTCCCCCTGTTTATGCGCCTGATCCCACTCTCCTCCTCAAAATCACTATAACATGAATCAGAATCCTCATTAGCTTCGCTGTCAGACGAAGAATCGTGAATCTGTACGGGCCCAAAAACACGCCTGCTAGCTGCCCTAGGAATGTTTTTCCTGAGAAGAGAAGATACTTGGGGCTCCTCTTTTTCAAGCATTTCTTCGGGTGGGCATTTGACTTTGGGATCGGAGTAACAGTTTCTCGTTCTCTTGTTTACATTAATTTTAGGCTTTTTAGCAGGGGTGTATTTGTTGTCAAGATCAGAAATACTGCTTCCTGCTTTCCTTTTTCTCTCCTTGTTGGTTGAATCCCTACCTTCAGATTCTATCTTCTCCTCCTTTACATCGGTAGAGAACTGGTTTTCTGTTTTTATAATGTTGCTCAAGAAGGCGAGGATGGTGATTTTGTGAGCCCGTGTAGAAGGGGCAGAATGTATCGATTTTGAGCATTGGGTGCACAGAACGAAAGGCTTGGGTTTTTTATGGCATTGGAAACATTGGAGAGTAGCAGTGCGGGTTAGACAATGACAACAAGTAGCGATGGGGAGGATTTGGTGGTGAGAGCGAGCTTTTTTTGAGTGAATTTTGTGGGAGCAGGTGTTGCAATAGGCGAGAGATTCAGTAGAGCAGACTACCTGTGCTCTTTCACACTCGCATTCTGCACACTCTATACGTTCTTCTCCTTCCTTCCCCATGCTATCTACAACAGTTTCTTCTTCTTCTTCAGAAAGATCCTGATTGTTCGTTCCTTTGTACTACTGGATTTTGAGGATTCGAATCAGAATTTTGGTTTCCTTGACCCGGAGCGGGAAATCTAAAATTCAAACTCAGCAACAAATTTAAATATATTATTTGGTATTATTTTTAAAAAAATTCAGCAAAAGGCGAGTAGCCTATATTTGGTATTATTATTATTATAAAAAGTGTCATGTAGTGGCTAGTATTTCTCTTTAATGTTTAATTAATTTTAATTTTTAATTTTAATGTAAATTATAATTATTTTTTGAAAAATTAGAATAATAAAAATAGAATAAAATATTAAAATTATAATATAATTAATTTTAATTGTTAATGTTGATTATAATTATTTTTCAAAATATTAGAATAAACTTGTTGCATTTGAAGAGACTCTGAAGAGGATGAATCAAGAGATCAAAGAGAACTGATACTCTCGTTGGCAAGCCTCAAATGCTGGCCCAAATCTAGAATAAGAAAAACATCATTTGGATGGAAGGCATTCTTGAATGGACATTTTGGGTTAATACCGTGGATGAAGTGCTTCAGTAGCCTCTTTATCTATATTATTTGTTGATCTTTGTTGTACTCTTTATCCTTAATATATAAAAAAAAAAGAATAAATATTAGAATTATAATTATTTTTAATTTTGTTTAGGATATGTTATAGACTAAATTATTATTTTTAACACTTTTTTAATAAATTTGTAAAATAGTAAAAACAATTGTTCATTAACAAATCTATAATGAAATATTAATATCCTATTACTTAAATGAATATCATAATATATTATTGATATAACTATATAGCTATATTATTGAATTATATAATACATTAAAAATAAAATCAAATAAACATTCAATACTTTTTAATAGGAATACAATTTGTATTATTAATGAAGGACCACACTTAAATAGGAAGGAAACCTCTAAATTTAAGTAGTTTAATTTTTTTTTGAAAATAGGAAAAAAAATTAACATTTTTATAAAAATGAGTGGCTAAAATAACTCATTGTGGCTAAAAAAAGGCAACAAAATTGTTGCATTCCTAGAATTTCATGTACAAGACCCAAATTCCTAGAATTTTGTGTATAAGACACAAAGTTAGCACACAAAGTTAGCACGCAGAGTTAGCTTTATTAGCCAAACAATGCTGGAGGATCTTTGAAGATGAAAAAGAATGGAATTCAATAATAAAAAGTAAATATCATCTCACTTCTCTTGAAGGCATCATACAAAATTAAAATGATACTCAGGGCTCGTTTGTCTGGAACAATATCAGCAAGGGTAAGATTTTGATCAGTAAAGGAGCTAGATGGAAGCTGGGAAATGGCAGTAAGATTCAATTATGGAATGATAAATGGATATCAGAAAAACCTCTTATAGAGAATGAGGAATGGCATAATGCGATCCAGAATTGTAAAGAGACCATAGGAGTAAAGGTGGGTGACTACTAGATTAATGAAGAATGGATAGATCTGGGATTGAGGGATATCATATTCAAAGAGGTGAATAAACAACTTAACAACTGGTTTATTAGAGAAAATGTGCCTGATAAACTGATATGGGGCCTTGCTAACTCTGGCAAGTTCTCGGTTGCCTCTGCCTTGACTCTTCTCATCCCTCTTGAAGATCAGCCTTTTTGTTCTCAGGTATGGATTAATCATCTTATCCCTAAAATCAACATGTTCTTTTGGTTGCTTGCTCAGAACAAAATCCTCACTTTGGATAACCTCATTAGAAGAGGGTTCCAAATGTCGAATAGATGTATCTTGTGTTGTAAAGAGGCTGAAACCTGTAACCATTTAATGATCCATTGCTCCTTTTCTAGCGAGGTCTGGGACTCAATCCTAATGTCTTTGAGCTTGAATTGAGTTAAACCTCATAACCTCCATGACTTTGTTCAGCAATGGCAGTGCCCTTTTTTTTATAAAAATGCTAAGGACCTTTGGAAACTTGTTCTCCCTCACTTTACTTGGCAGATATGGAAGGAGAGGAACAACAGAATTTTTAGAGATAAATTTGTGCCTTCCCATATGGTTGCCAACTCTGCGTGCCTAAGTCTTATGGAGAACTATAGAAGTACAGGCAAGAAGGACACTAACTCTTGGAATCCTTATTCTAAGAAGGACTGTACCATTTCCTGGGAGAACCTGAAGAGAAGAATAGATCCAAATCCTAGAGACAACATTATGTGGTCTGCTCCTCCTCCGGGATGGTTAAAAGGGAACTTTGATGGTTATGCTAGAGGAAGCCCTGGAAGGGCTAGAGGGGGAGGCCTCGTAAGAGACTATGCTGGTAATTGTCTAGGAGCTATAGCAGTTCCGCTAGGGATTCAAACTAACCATGTGGCAGAAGCTGAGGTGACGCTCTATGTGGTGAATCTGGCTAAAGAAATGGGATGTTCAAAGTTATGGTTGGAAGGTGACTCCCTCAACATAATAAACTGCATCAAAGGGGAAATTGTGAGCTCTTGGACTATTGTTCATATTATAGACAAAATCAAGATGATAATCCACTCTTTTGAGGAGAGTCACATCACCCATATTTACCGTGAAGGTAATATGCTGGCAGACAGGCTAGCAAATGAAGGGACCAGAGTGACATCACTAAAACGTGGAGAGGGGAAGCAAATCTTAACTCTGAGATTTTAAGTCTTATTAATTATGATAAGATTAATCACAAGGAAGGAAAAACCACTTAAACTAATGATGACAAGGACAAAACCATTTTTGAGGAGAGTTGCATGTAAGGCAAAGTGTGGGATCATAATTTTTGTTTTAATGAAACATGAGTTTTGGGTTATATCTAGTGACCTGAAAAGAAAAAGAAAGCAAAGCTGTGAGACGAGGATAATTGGTAACAATTTGAGCCAGAACATAAATAGAAAGCAGAAAATGGGAGGAGGTCTGAGGAGAGAGGAGCCCTTCAACTGTGAGAAATGGAGACAAGAGAAGAAAGTATGGAAGAAGCTAAGGAAAGGAGGGGTCACTCAGTATATGGAAAAGCTTCACAGTTACGATAAATAGGTAACTACCTTGTTTGCTGATGGTTGGGTAAATGGTAAAGTCAATTTATGGGGTAAATCTTTCCCCCTCACTCTTACCCTTATTTCTGAAATCACTAGTTTGTCTATGGATGGCAAACATTTCTATAGAGACAACCTGCGTTTAGGTACTGAAGCTTTTAAGCTTTTCCCTAAAACTGTTGATGAAGAAGCCTTGATGACAAAAAGAAAAGGGGATTATGTGGATATAACAAAAATCAAGGATTTCTGGGCAAAAATGTTGAAGGTGTTGATTGAGTATTTCACACTCGATGGGCGCTACTCCAAAATCTATAATCTACACTTTGTCCTGGCAAATCACTTTAGGCATAATAAGAAAATCTCTTTTCCTTATTTTCTGTTGAGCTCACTGAGTAATAGTATAATGGAGCATAGGAAGAAAGTGAGTAATCTGGTGCTGCATGAGGGTTTGATTCTCCTCATCGCAGACTACACCAGGGACATTATCCTGAACCCAATCCTGAAAAGGATCGCCAGTAAAAGAAAGGAGAACAAAGAGATTGAGGTTGAGGGCAAGGATAAAACATTGAAGAAGAGGAAGAGAAACAAGAAAAAAGTTGCTGATAATAGTGATGAAGCTGGTAATTAAAGTGACAAGGAGAAAGCCAAGGATAGAGGAGATGATGCAGATGACAAAAGCCCTCTGTCTCAGGGTAAGGGAAGTACTAATGAAGGAAATGTTGAAGAGGACTCTTCTAATGAGGAGGAAGTATAGGAAAAAGAGGACCTGAGTGTTGAAGAAAAAGATCAAGAAGAGGAGATGAAGGAAAAATAAATAATGGAAGAAGATGAGGAGGAAGAAGGGGGTAAAGAAGAGGAAATGGAAGAGGAAGAAAAAGAAGAAGAAGGAACTGAAGAGGAGGAGGAACCTGCTCAAGACTTCCCTTCTCTAGGTGAAAAAGAAGAAGATCAAACTGAAACTGAGGATTGAAAGATCTAGGCTAGCAGAGAGGAAAAAGATGATGAACGTGCTAAAGAGGGAGAGGAAGTTGGTCAGGAGATCCCTACTCCAGGTGAAAAAGATGAAGAACAAACTAAAATAGAGGGTGGAAAAGGCCAGGCTAACAATGATGAGGGTAATAGCCATAAGGAGGAGCCCCTAGGCCTCCTGATGGGTGCTACCATGTTGGAAGAGGTCAAGAAGGCTGAAGGCAATGATTTTCATCTAGACAAGTGGGTCACGCAGGAGATGCAGGAAATGAAAATACATCTGAAAGCAATGGAAGATACAATGAAAACCCTCACTACTAAGCTGGAGAATTTGGAAAAGAAGTTTTTGGATAAGGTAAATAGCAAAAACCCGAATGAGGATATGGCCCCTAAAATCAAAATGATGGTGGACAACAAGTTAAAAGATGTTATGGAAAAAATCAGTGACAATAGGTACATGATAAACGAAGTCCTCAAACATAGTAATGAGGGCCTTAGCATTTCTGTTATGAACCTAAAAATGTTGTACAACTATCTAGAAAATAACCTGCTGGAAAAAACTACCATAACAATTGATGATGATGCTGGGAATGCTGGTTCTGGGAATGTTGGTCTGGGAACAAGAACTAGAGGCCACACTCCGAGGAAGGTTCCAGAAACTCCAAAGGTAATGAATGATCTGAAAGGTGCTATCTAGAAGATGGAGGACCTACAGAAGAAGGTGGAGAAAATGATAAAAAAAACTAGTTTGTTCTAGGGGGGTTGTTGGGCGTTTGCTGGTAGTTGTGCTAATAGTTGTTTCTTTTATTTTTTGTTGTCACTACTAGGGTTGTTTTGGGTCCTGCTTTTGTCTTTTTGGTAAGTGTCTCTTTTTGTAAAACTGAAATGCTAAATCTCTTTGCTTTTTTGTAAATGATTTCAGGTTCCATTCAAAACCTGTTTTTACCTTAACCAAAAACAATGCCAAAGACACATACTCCTGAAAACTTTTCTTAGGCAGTAAAGAATACCTCAAATATATAGATTCCTCTTTGCTTCCATAAACATCTTTCACAATTTTAGGCTTGCCCTAAAGAGTGAACAACTAGATTCAACTCACAAAATAGATATTCTAATGAGTTCCTAAATTGATGCATCATGCATCTTGTCCTAGTGAACATTGGACAGGGGAAGAACCCCTAACTTACCTCGGAGATACTCAAAATCATCCTTTGGTAGTGGTTTTGTAAATATATCAGCTATTTGTTCCTTTGAATTGACATACCCCAATATGACATACTTATCTTGTACTTGTTTTCTCAATCTCTCAAGTAATTATACTTGATAAAAATGTGCTTTGTCTTTGAATGCATCATCAGATTCTTTGATATGTTAATAACACTTTTGTTATCACAGTAAATACTAATGGGATCAGTAATCTCTTCTTGCATACCTTTAAGTAATTGTTTGATCCACACTATGTTTGAACAATTCGTAGCTATAGAAACATACTCAGCTTTAGCAGTAGACTGTGAAATATAACTTTTTTTCTTGCTTAACCATGTCACTAGCCTTTCTCCTAAAAAGAAAGTGCCACCACTTGTGATTTACCTATCATCAACATTACCTACCAAATCAGCATTGGTCAATACCTTGAGATCAAAATCTCCATTATTCTTATACCATAATCCATAGTCCTCGGTTCCTTTAAGATATCTAAATATCCTTTTAACTACAGACATGTGTGTGTCCTTTGGGTTGGCAAAAAACCTTGCAACAATCCCAATAGGATGAGCAATATTAGGTTGACTATGAACAATGATTGGGTTTTAGAAAGGATTCAAAAACTAGGCTTATCACCAAGACTTGAGGATTGGGAATCCTAATCGGGCAACTATCCTCCTTATCATAAAAACTCATTTAATTATCTACCTAGGGACATGCTACTTGAAATGGGCCAGCAAAATATATGCACCTAGAAATGACTCGGACCACACTATCCTATAATTGCTGCAAGAAATAAATGCTTTGGAAGATAAATGCAAAAATACTAAAGCTTGAAGAATGAAAAGCTTGAAACTTCAAACCATGATGCTTCAATTGTTCTGCCACTTTGGTTGTAGGAAGCAATAGCTAACCTGCGGCTTTGGCCACAAGGATAGTTTCAACACTAGAATTGAAACAACAAGAGGCAAAAATGAAAGCTATGGTAAATGGAGCTATCTAATATGGATTCTTCACTAAGTGGGCCCCCTTGGATGAGTATCCAAAACTCAATTACATAATATTAACTCCTTTCTCATGTAGGAGTGGGGCTTTATTTAAAGGAAAATACATCTAATATCTAACTAATCACACCATAAAATAGGTGGAGAACTTATTACAAATTTAGAAAGCAGGAAAGAAATCGTATAGAAAAGTAGGAAAGGAACTGCCACAACAGGTATGAAGAACATATCAAGCCTCTCACAATTTCCTAGATTTTATAAAGAACAAAATAAATGCTTTGACCTTATCTTTTCTCATATGCTCACTACAGGATTGGGTCTGGTTGTCCCGCATATGGGCACATCCACCTGGTCATCCCTCTTTACTAACCATGATCTGTACCAAGGTATTAGAGTATAGACATCCAAGATAAAATCCAAACAAACATGCATACATACATTTTCATCCAAATCGATAATTACCTATAAGAACATGATCATAGAATTATCATGCTTAATATAGCGTTTATGGATAGGTATGCATGTCAAAGTCTTAAAAATATATCAAATGTCTTTGTGGCTATATGCCACTTAATGTCATAAAAATAGCATATTAGTTTGGAGCAAAGTATCATAAAATAGGAAACGGGGCATGGGAAAAACTATTCTAATGATTTAAAGAGATGACATAAAGATGCCTTATCTTTTCCCCCTATGAAAGCTAGTGTTGGTCCTCAGTCACTGTCACATTACAGATCCAGACAAGTATTCTGAAATCCCCTACTATGGTTTTTCCTCCACTAGTACTATCAAGGTGCCAATAAAAACCATTTGTGTGTTCCATCTTGCTTTGTTAGCTGGCCTCCATCTGCTCATTTAATTCATTGTCTAGGCAACTATATAGATGCCACACGAGGAGAGGAGGCTAGAAGGTAAGAGGAAGCCATAACTCTGACCTTGCATGTCTTCCTATGAGGATGTACCAATGAACCCTCTATGTAGTAGCTCTAAAATCGATTAGGTTGTGTGTTTCAGCCTTCTTTAATTCCATTGTTAACCTACTCCATCTTTGTATGAGGCCCCCTGCTGCCCTTTATTCCTCATGATAGGGAAGTCTTTCAAAATCTATATAAACTTTCTCTCTAAGACCCAATATTCTCTCTATGTGTTCTAGTTTGTGGAACCCATAGGCTATTTCTAGAAAATCATAATACATTCTTTTGGGTTTACCATTCTCTAGTCTTAAAGGCAGTGTTATTACTTGTTCCTTTTTCCTATACTTCCTTAATTTCTCTCCATAATTTATTTCATTCCTTATCCATGACATTAGGGCCTGAAAATGCACATCTCCAATAAATAGTAATGGATTCCAACCAGTAACAGACAGGACAACATAATTATGTAGGTACAACTCACATAGAAGATTTCTAATAGAGTCAGGTGCCGACTCATAAATAGCCACAAATTCTTGTGGTAAGGCTATGCTTGGGTTGAGGTCTCTAAAAATTCTCATCAATTTAAACATAAGAGATTGTTCCTCTAGACATAATACATACACCCTTGGGGGTGTTCTGTATTCCATGATCTGGGGAATCAATTCTATGACTGAATCTAGTCTATGTTGTAAAGCATGTACTTCTTGTTTTTGCCTATTTATTTCCTTCTTTAACTCATTATTTTCTATCTTCCACATGGATTTTTCATATTGCATCTAGTTATAATAATTTAGGGAGAGAGATTGTAAAGTTACCTTTTGTTGTTCTTTTTATGGAATCTACCCTTCACTCTTCTTTTCTCCTATATCCTTTACAAAGACTATAATCTGACATTTTGTTCTTTGTTCTGCTACAACAACTAGAGCATCAACCCCTTGACTCTCTTCTTGAGGAAGAGGTTGATTAACAATCTCTTCTTCTTGATCAATCGCTTCTTCAAAACATGCAGCTATAGGTATGTCCTCCATTACATCCTGAAATTCATGAGATGGGCTATTTCCTTGAGGTTCTTTTGTTAGTGGATCTTCCATGTAAATTTCCAAAACATATTCTTGATCATCCTTAGAAGTTATGTCTGGTGTTATTGATGCAGGGGCATCTTGGGTCCTTGGCAATCTTGTGTCACCAAAAACATGTTTGTAGTTTCATGTGTTGCTCGATTCCTACTTTGACTGAATTGATTCGGTGTTGCTCATTTTCCTTTGTTCACCGGTGTTGGTCAATTATTTCCTTGGTGCTCGGTGATGCTTACCTAGCGCTCGGTTATGCTTGCTTACCAAGTTGTTTATTTTGGGTTTATATTGAGGTTGACTCTTACATTTATATTTGGTCTTAGATTTAATGATGCTATCTATCATTGGGAAGTGTGTGGACCTAGATCTGGTCGCTCCTTCCGTTGATGGTGGATTTGAAGGCCGACTTGTTCAGTAGCCTCTTGTATAAATGTAGTTGTTTGGTTAGAGTTTAAGGAGTCATTTTTTATAGGAGATAGAAGCTAGAAGATTAGAGATCATTGGTAGATCCTCACATGTTGGAGGACTTATGTACTTGATTTTAATATCTCACCTAAACCGGGAAGGCCTTATAGCCTGACATGTATGAATCAATTTGAAGATAATATATGAAATTTTCTGAATTCTCTCTCTCACTTTTTGTGTTGTTGCTTCCGCGTGTGATCTCTATAAGGTGGATCTGCTTAGGGTGTGCCTTTAGCCCCTCTTCACATCCTCCCTTTGTGTCAGGTGGTATCAGAGCGAGGTGAGATCTGGATCTAGGTTTGTGAATCTAGGTTTGAGGGTTCCTTCTTGTCAAACCCTAGTTGATTTTTGTGGGGTAGCAGATTGTGATCTGGCCTGCAATTGCATAGGGTTTCAAGATGGTTCATGGGAGGCAAGATGCATATCCAGGATTGGCATACATGTTGAGACAACTTGCTGCTAGATTAGAAGCTGTTGAAATAGCCCAGAGAAGAGGAAGACATCTTGAAGATGTCAGTGATGATGAAATTGAGAAAGAAAAAATTGATGTAGAACCTACACCGATGATGGATCAAGTGAGGAAATATTGTTGAAGCCTTTGACAAATCTGAAGTTTGCACCACACTTTAATCCTCCTGAGTATAGTGGAAAATTGGACTCTAATGAATTGGTGGACTGGATCACCGAGATGGAAAAGTATTTTGAGTATGAAAATGTACCCGAGGAAAAGAAGGTGAAAATTGCAAGCACAAAGTTGAAAATTCATGCATCCTTGTGGTGGGAACATCTGCAGGTGGACTGAAAGAGGAAAGGAAAAGACAAAATCAAGGTATGGAATAAAATGGTGAATAAGTTGAAAGGAAATTTATTACCTTGTGATTATCAAATTAACCTAGTTAGGTGAATGCAAAGTTTGAGGTAGAAAGATAGATTGGTAAAAGAATATACTAATGAATTCTATAGATTAGATATCAAATCTGGACATGATGAAGATGATGTGGAAATAATAACTAGACACCTGAATGTTTTGAGAGTTTTCATCCAAGAAGAAATCAGTTTGGTCAAATTGGAGAACATTGAAGAGGCTTATCAATTTGCATTGAAAGATGAGGAGAAATTGAACAAGAGACCTGAGCAAAGACAAAGAGGTAGAGGTGGTAGATTCCCTAGAGGAAGAGGTAGATCTTATGGTGAAAACAGTAGATCTAAACTTGAAAAGACAAATCTGGATAAAGGCAAGACCGAGTGGAAAGGTGAAAGTTCATCTAGAGGCAAAGGTAGTAACTACCAAGGTGGATATAACATAGGTGGTTTCTGAGGAACTTGTTACAATTGTGGAGAAGAAGAGAAAAAATCATTTTAGTGTACACATGCAAGTAAGAAGGTTGGTAACAATAGAAATGCTTTGGTGCAAGAAGAGTCACCGAATGAACTTGCGAAGGAAAATAACTTGACGGTAAGGAGAGCACTTTGGAGTGAAAGTAATAAGGAAGATCCGGTAAGGAAAAGTTTGTTCAAGACCAGATGTAGAGTTTATGATGAAGTTTGGAAGGTAATTATTGACAGTGGTAGCTTAGAGAATCTGGCATCTGAGGAAATGGTCACAAAGTTGCAGTTGAAAAGGTTGGAACATCTGAAGCCCTATCAAATTTCATGGATCAAAGATGAGCATACACTCTTGGTAAGTGAACAATGTTATGTGAATTTGAAAATTGGAAAGTACTATGATAAAGTGTTATGTGATATCATGCCTATGGATTGTTGTCATATTTTGTTGGGTAGACCTTGGCAATATGATAGGCATGCTATATATGATGGGAGATTGCATAAATATATTATTTGGGCTGATGGAAGAAGATAAATTTTGTTACCTTTGATTGAAGAACCTGTTAGTAATGTTTGCACATCTGTGAAAGTTTTCTTGATGGAAGGAAGAAAGTTTGTTAAGGATTTGAAGAAGAATGATATATGTTTTGATGTGATTCCTAACAAACCGAGTAAGAAAACAGAGGATAGTGTTCCTTAGGAAATTGATAAGTTACTCACCAAGTACAGTGAAATTATTTCTGATAATGTACCTGATGGTTTTCCACCAAAGAGAAGTATTGATCATTGCATGGATCTAATCCCTAGAGCTAGTTTACCGAATAAGGCACCACATTGGTTGACACCTACCGAGAATTAGGAATTGAACCAACAGATTCAAGAATTGTTGCAGAAAGGTTTGATCAGAGAAAGTTTGAGTCCTTGTGTAGTACCTATTGTATTGGCACCTACGAAGAATGGAGAATGGTGAATGTGTATTGATTCCAGAGCAATTAACAAGATAATAGTGAAATGTAGGTTTCCTATACCAAGAATGGATGACATAATGGACAGTTTGACTAGAGCAAAGTAGTTTACCAAAATTGATTTGAAAAGTGGGTATCATCATATCAGAATCAGAGAAGGTGATGAGTAGAAGACTGCTTTCAAGACAAAAGAAGGTTTGTATGAGTGGTTGGTTATGCCTTTTGGTTTAACTAATGCACCGAGTACTTTTATGAGGTTGATGAATGAAGTTTTGAAGAAATTCTTTGGTAAGTTTGTGATTGTATATCTTGATGATATTATGATATTCAGTAAGACTAGAGAAGAACATTTGTTGCATGTTAAACAAGTATTGCAGAGGTTGAAAGAAGAAAAGTTGTTGATAAATCTGCAAAAGTGTTCATTCATGAAAGAGGAAATTGTGTATTTGGGATTTGTGATTTCAGATGATGGCTTGAAGATGGATCCTGAAAAGGTTGAAGCTATTTTGAATTGGCCTACACCTGAGAATGCTAGTGAGGTAAGATCATTTCTTGGTTTGGAAAGTTTTTACCGAAAGTTCATTAGGAATTTCAATTCAATTTGTAATGCCATGACCGAGACTATGAGAGGAGATAAAAGAGAATTCAAGTGGACACATGGAGCTGATAAAAGTTTTGAGACTCTGAAGTAGAAGGTTGTTGAATTGCCTATTTTGGCATTGCCTAATTTCAATAAAGTATTTCAAGTGGAATGTGATGCAAGTGGAAGTGCAATAGGAGCTGTATTGAGTCAAGAAGGTAAACCTATTGCTTTCTTTAGTGAAAATTTGAATGATGCAAAAAGGAAATATTCTATGTATGATTAAGAATTCTATGCTATTGTTCAAGCACTGAAGAAATGGAGACATTATTTGATACCGAGTGAATTTGTGTTGTATACCAATCATGAGGCTTTACAGTATTTGGGTAGTTAGAATAAGTTGAATCAAAGACATATGAAATGGGTTGAATATTTGCAGAGTTATACATTTGTGATAAAACATAAGAGTGGAGTCACTAACCGAGTTGCTGATGCATTGAGCAGAAGAAGATCTTTGATGATCGAGATGAAAATTGAAGTTATTGGCTTTGATGACATAAGAGATTCTTATGAATTTGATCCTAATTTTTATGAGCCATGGAGAAAGTGCAGAGCACCTATTCAGGATCAACTAAGTACTAAATGGGAAGAATATTTTATTCAAGAAAGCATGTTGTTTAAAGGTATTCAGTTGTGTATATCGAGAGGAGCAATGAGAACTAATTTGATAAAGGAGAAACATATTAGTGGTTTGGCTGGACATTTTAGTGTTGGTAAGACATTGAATTTGCTCGAGGAGAAATACTTTTGGCCACAGTTGTATAAAGATGTTCAGAAATTTGTGAAAAGTTGTGGAATTTGTCAAGTTGCAAAAGGAGTAAGTCAGAATATTGGATTGTATACACTGATTTTTTTTCCTAAGAAACCTCGGATCGACATCAGTATGGATTTTGTTCTTGGCTTACCAAAGATAGTAAGAGGTAATAATTCTATATTCGTTGTTGTGGATAGATTTTAAAAAATGGCACACTTTTTATCTTATAGAAAGACATCAGATGTTGTACATATAACAAATCTTTTCTTTAAGGAAATTTTCAGATTGCATGGATTATCAAGGAGTATTATCTCTGACTGAGACAATAAATTTGTTGGATACTTTTGGAAGACCCTTTGGAGAAAGTTTGGCACCGAGTTGAAATATAGTTCTACATTTCACCCACAAACCAACAGACAGACATAAGTTTTGAATAGGAGTTTGGGAAATCTTTGGAGATGTTTAGTTGGAGACTCACTGATTAATTGGGATTCTATGTTGGCACAAGCAGAGTTTGCATACAATAATTCAGTGAATAGGAGTACTGGAAAAACACCTTTTGAGATTGTAAATGGCATACAACTAAGAGGTATATTAGACTTGAGGGATATTACTGATGAAAGAAAGAGAAGTGATGAAAGAGTAAAGTTTTATGAGTACATGAAGACATTGCATGAAGATGTGAAACATAAGTTGGAAGTAAGTAATCAGAAATACAAAGATAGAGCTGATAGATCAAGAAGACATAAGACCTTTTACAGTCGGTGATGAAGTAATGGTTCATTTGAAGAAAGGTTGAATTCCTGTTGGAACATATGGGAAGCTGAAAATGAAGAAGTTTTCCCTTGCAAGATACTGAAGAAATTTGACAGTGGAAATGCATATGAGATTGAGTTACCTGATGATATGGATATATCACCTATATTCAACATTGCTGATTTGTATGAGTATCATGAACCTGATGAAGAAATAATAGTACCAATGAATTATCCTAAGAAACAGATGGAAGAAGTTGAGTAGATTTTGGAACAAAGAATTGGCAGAAGTACAAGAGGAAAATAGTATATGGAATTTCTAGTAAAGTGGAAGAATAGACCGATTGAAGATAGTGCCTGGATTTCACAATCTGAGTTGGATGCAGCTCAGATCATACATGCTTCATGATTTGGAGAATCATTTTCAAATAACCCCAGGTGTCTGATGCAGGAGCATCTTGGGTCCTTGGCAATCCTGTGTCACCAAAAACATGTTTGTAGTTTTTTGTGTTGCTTGATTCCTACTTTGACCGAGTTGGTTTGGTGTTGCTCAGTTTCCTTTGTCCACCAGTGTTGGTCGGTTATTTCCCTGGCACTCGTTGATGCTTATCTGGCACTCGATTATGCTTGCTTACCAAGTTGTTTATTTTGGGTTTCTATTGAGGTTGACTCTTACATTTATATTTGGTCATGGATTTAATGATGGTATATATTATTGGGAAGCATGTGGACCTAGATCTAGTCGCTCCTTTCGTTGATGGTGGATTTGAAGGCTGACTTGTTTGGTAGCCTCTTGTATAAATGTAGTTGCTTGGTTAGAGTTTAGGGAGTCAGTTTTGATAGGAGATAGAAGCTAGAAGATTAGAGATTGTTGGAAGATCCTTGCATGTTGGAGGACTTATGTACTTGATTGTAATATCTAGCCTAAACTAGGAAGGCCTTACATCCAGGCATGTATGAATCAATTTGAAGATAATATATGAAAGTTTATGCATTTTCTCTCTTACTTATTGTGTTGTTGCTTCCGCATGTGATCTCTACAAGGTGGATCTGGTTAGGGTGTGCCTTTGGCCCCTTTCCCCATCCTCCCTTGCATTAATTACTAACTTCCTTACATGGAGACATACACTTCTTCTTGGAGGTGTTTCTATGAAAGTTGACATATGTTTTTGGGAGGAACTCTTCTTTTTAGAAGAAGTGGTTGCAAGGGACTTAATTACAGGAGGAGTGTCTTTGAAAGTAATAGCCACAGGGGAAGAAGTATCCACATTGATTTTTATCCTCTTAGAACTTGAAGGGATAGGTTTAGGAGTGATTACTACCTCTTTCTCAGCTATATCCTCTGTTATTTTTCCTTTCCCTTTATCTTTCTAGTGGCCACTCTGAGTTGCCACAACTATAGGAATATCATGTTATAATACTTCAATTTTAAGATTTAGACTCCCTGATGCCATAGCTTCTTGTTCTACTTCCTTAGGGGGAGCATTAGAAGTAGAGGGCTCATGTGTTAAAGAAAAAGTTTATTCTGGAAGATTTCCTTGTTCTTCATGAACCCTCTGAGTAGGTGTTGCACCGTTTAATTGCACTTCTTGTGCCAAAAAAAATTCCTCCCAGTTCATGGGGGATGCATCTCTCAAATATTTTTCCACCATAATTTTGATCAACCCCTGGTGGGTTACAACATTTTTTGTCCTTCCTTCACCTCTTCTAAACTTAAATTTAGCATGGAATAAAGAAAATTGGGAACAATCATAGTTCACCCATGTTGTAAATGACTAAGTGATTTGAAATGCATTGTATGTAAGATTGAAAAATGTCCCTTAGGTCAAATACCTAATAATGTGGACTATAGGCTATGGATATGCTGCAGACAAGGACAATCATTTTTCTCCTTACTTATTTTCCTCAAGCTCTGAGTCTGTTGGAATGGTGAACTCGACCCATGTTGACCACACATCATGTCCATTAGGGTATGATTTTCCCATAGTGGGAAGCCCCAAAACTTTAGCAATTATTGCCTCTGTAGCATCTATCATCATGCCTTTTACCTAGGCTTCACAATTATTTCAAGTTCTGACAAATGCTAGCGATATCTCCTCATTATAACCATTCAACCAAAGAAAATATGTTAGCCACCCAAACATTTGAACATCTGAACACTCACCTGGTCTTATAATAAGGACACGTGGTTGACTGGTTCATGTTGTATAGGTGATCCTCCCATCCTAAGAAATTCACAATCCTACCAATGTTGACTGTTTTCAAAATACCACCCTCCAAATTCCATTCTAATAAACACCAATTATTTTTGAATTCTTGTGTTGCTAAGGCTTGGGATTTTATGCACTGAACCTCTTGAAGGGCATATTCATAGAGTCACAGAGTTTTTCATAGGATATTTCTAAATTTTGGAGCTGGGTACTTTCTTTTAAACAAGGCTGGCAAAAATAATTTCTCACACGGGGTTTGTCGCATCAAGTTGCAAAATGGCTAAAATAGTTGTAGAATTATAATGATAAAGGACATTGTTTAAAATAATAATGATAGAGTAAGTAATGAATAATTAATAAAGGACAATTTTTCAAATAACAATGGTAGAGTAAGGGATGGATAACTAATGAGTAATCAACAACTCTTCCCCCTTCAAAAAAGGTGGCAGGTGTCCACACATGCAGTTTAAGTGATGTTAGAATAAATGTGATTTATTAAGTACAACTTAACTGTGATTGTGTAAGAAAAAGTAAGCTATTGAATAATAAATGATGCAGAGGCATCCTTAGTTCTTGAGGATTCTAGTAGACTCAGTTACAGTGTTGATTGAGGGGCTCGGTTGAAGAGATGTTGCTTGATTGCAGTGTTATCTGATGGGCTCGGTCACAGTTTGGTTTAGTTTCTGTGTTGGTTAAGGAGCTCAGTCTCATAAGGGAACTCAGTCACTGAAGGCACTCAGTTACTTTTGGTGCTCGTCAGAATTGGTGCTTGAAAATGTTGCTGGTGCTCGGTCGACATGTGCTTAGTTGTGCCTGACTTGTTTGGTTATTTTGTTGGCACTCAACAATTTGGGTTTGTCGACTGGTATTCTTATGGATTGGTGGGATGACTTGATGTATTTAATGTGGGTAGATTATGTTGTATTCTCCTAGGTAGATCTAGAGGCTGACATGGAGAATCAATTATTTGTAAGGCTATTTGAGAGTCATCTTGTATTGCATTTAATAAAAAAAAATTTAATGAGTCACCTTGGGCTTAGAGTTATTTTTTCTTCCAGTCGACTTGTGGTTGAAGAAGTGTATTTAAGGAATGCCTAGGGTAGTTGTTGAGGTAGAGGAGCAGAGTTAGTAGCCTACGAGCTTAGGAACAATAAGATTTCTTGGTGGCCTATGTATACAAGTTTAGATATTGTTGGGGTTCCTACCAGATTGTTGTAGCTTTTTATTGCAGATCTAGCTAGCTAGGGTTTAGGTTTGGAGTTGGATCTTGAGGGATCTTGTAGAACTTTTTCTTTCTTTGTATTTGGTCATAACCAAGAAGGCCTTACAGCCTGACACATTTCATGTAATCAGTTGTTGATGAATAAAGATATCTATTTTCTTTCTGATCTGGTTTCCTGTTGTGATTCCATTTTTTGGTTATTTAGCTGGGGGCTTGGACATCTCCTTTGGGGATTCTCTTTGCCTTGCACTGTGTCGGGTGGTATCAGAGCTTGAATTTCTTGATTGTGTGGATAGATTGGTGAGTTGAGGTAGTTTGCACCAGGACCTTGGGTTGGTGGTTTGTTGCCTTGTGTTTTCAAAGATCTTGAAGATGTCTCAGAGAGGATTGGACCCTAGGGCAATTGATGATTTTCATGATGTGGTGGAAGAAAATATTTATGAGAGGTTTGCTTAGTGGGAAGTGAATTTTTTGAACCATATGGATAACTGGGTTGATAACCTTGTGAAGGAAAGTGTTGTTGAGCTTTCTAGAGCTTACCAGAGTTGGCACATGCGAATTCGAAAGAAAGTTGTCTAGCTGGTTAGAAGATTGGTTCGAGAGAGAAGACATATTGATAAGATTTCTTGTGACAATGTAGAGGTTGAAGAGGTATGTGAGATTGGTTTTGATGGTCAGTTAGTGGAGTCTGACATGAAACCTACAGAGCAACTTGTGCTTGTTGCTGAGATACCTATATTTGTCGACGTTGTTGTTGATCTTGTTAAGGCTAATGAGAAGATTGGTTTTCATGTTTAGTCGATTGCATCTGACATGGAGATTGTAGAGCATCTAGTTGGGCATGATCAGATTGCTTTTGGTAAAGATTTATCTGTTGTTGAACACCTTTATGATGATGGTGTTACCGAATTGCCTTTGTTTAGTGTTGTGGTGCAGATGTTGTTTGTTGGTTATGGACTTGAGTTACTAGTTGACAGTAATGAGTCTTGTGATGAGTTGCAGAGATGGGATGCTGACTTGATACTTGATGATGAGTGGAAGGTTCAATTTTTTCTTGATGTTGGACATGCTGATTGGTTGGTTGCAGATAAGTTAAGGAGGACTTGGCTGATGGACTTGTTTATTTTCATGGATTTGTGGATTGGCAAGCCTTGTGAGAAGATGAAGTGGTTGTCTGATTCTCTTGAAGGAGAAAAGTGTGGGACATAATTTCTTATTTACCCTAGGTGTCTGATGTAGGAGCATCCTCAGTTCTTGAGGATTTTGGTAGACTCAGTTACAGTGTTGGCCGAGGGGCTCGGTTGAAGAGATGTTGCTCAATTGCAATGTTGTCCGATGGGTTCGGTCACAATTTGGTTTGGTTGTTGTGTTGGCCAAGGAGCTCGGTCTCAGAAGGGAACTTAGTCACTGAAGGTGCTCAGTTACTTCTAGTGCTCAGGAGAACTGGTGCTTAGCAATGTTGGTGGTGCTCGGTCGACATGTGCTCAGTTGTGCCTAGCTTGCTCAGTTATTTTGCTAGCACTTGGCGGTTTGGGTTTTCCAATTGGTATTCTTGTGGATTGGTGGGCCAACTTGATGCATTTAACATGGGTAGCTTATGTTGTATTATCCTAGATAGATCTAGAGGCTGACATGGAGAATTAATTATTTGTGAGTCTATTTGAGAGCTGACTTGTATTGTATTTAATAATTGTTTGTTTTAGGAGCCGACTTGGGCTTAGAGTTATTTCTTTCTTCCAGCTAACTTGTGGTTGAAGAAGTGTATTTAAGGAAGGTCTGGGGTAGTTGTTGAGGTAGAGGAGTAGCTTGAAACATCAATACTATAAGGATCTCTCCTCTAAGAACTCTCAGGCTGAAAATGAAGATTACACTCTCAAGCAAGATCATGTTAATGCTGAACCTTTGTCTAGTGATGGTTCCCTTCCATCCCCTACTTCCTCCAATACCCGTACATTTCCTAAAGATTTCGAGTCTTTCAAATCTTTCACAGAACCTTCATCCAACACAAGCCTTGATAATTTTCATGCAGTTCCCTATAGTTATCCTCCAGGGCTACCTCTTAAAGAAACTCAAGCTAACCTTCACTTGGCTGCCAATACTTTCAATAATGCTAAACCTAAAGAGCCTAAGCCTTCATATGCTATAATTCCTACTTCATCTAGTCCTCCACCATCTCTTCCAAAGTCTTCCATACAATCCCAACATGCTTCCTTGTCCTTAGAAGTGGCTCCATGTCAAGAGGACTCCAGAAATGATAAAGAAAAGAACATAAAGAAAGATCAAGATCAAGAACCTTCCATGTCATCCACTCCTTTTCACGATGTCTCTTATCCATTCCATGGTTCTTTTGATCCTACACACCCTTTTTCATACATTCCACCATGTCTTAAGTCTTCTCCTAAGCAAGATCAAGCTACTACTTACACTGTTGAGCTTATTGACAATCAAAATAACCTTACTACACTTTCGCTTTCCAAAGATGATACTTCCATTAAGATTGGTAAAAATGGTGTTGTTCCTTCCAATGTTAAGCCTATTGAAAATCAAGAGAAAAATTATGCGCTTATGCTATCCAAAGATCCTTGTCAAGATCAAAGTCTTCCATCTTCTTGTTCTACCACTCCATGTTCACTTCCACTTTCTACTCTTCCTAAGTCTTTGCAAGCTTTGAACAATCCTATCAAAGAAGGTGCTCATATTCAAGATGTCCATGATTCTATTGAAAATTCTAATGCTCACTCTAAAGATGCTGATATCCTTGGTTGTCATATAGATCTTGATGAATTTATTGATTATCCTTTTGCGTCTTCCACTTCCATCCTTGGACCTCTTCCACCACTACTAAGGGCTTCACGCCTTCCTTCCATCTTGGGTCCTTATGTCCCTTCACTTTCCCCTCCTAACTCTCCTAATTCACCATCCATCTTGGATCCTTACATCCCTCCATTTCCCATCTTTCCTCAAGATCAACATAGATGCATACCCTTGAATCCTTTTCATTCACCCACCCATCTAAACCAGTCATATTCTCCTTTTTCCTCCACAAGTCCCAAGTCTTTTGGAAGTAACTTGAATGTTCAATACAAGAAAAAGAAGCAATACAAGAATCAATCAAAAATAGAAGATCACCATCTCTCCTTTAAACAACATGGAGGCATAAAGTCAAAAGAGATATCTAAGAAAAAAACTACAAGACAAGTATGGGTTCCAAAATCCATCATTAAAGATATTCTCTCCAAATTACCAAAAAGAAATGAAAAGCCTACAGCTATATGGATTCCAAAGTCTCTCTTGAAAGAGTCTAGTGTTGAGCAAAAAATTAAGTTGACATTCAAGCTTCCAAAGGCTTCCACTTCATCTTCTTCCAAAAGCATTCCTCCATTCCATGCGCCTAAACCACAACCTCTGCTATCCATTCACCATATTCCTTCACGTATTCCTTCATTCACATTTCCTCCATCCTCTTGCCACCCTTCAAGGTGTGTGTTTATGTTGATCTTGCCTTCCTTTCCATCTACCCTTTCACAATCCTTCCATGCATTATCCTTCTACCTTCTATCCTTTTTCCTCATTTGCCTATTCCTCCTATCTTACAGCCTCACTTGCTTTACATAAAACCCTATCCTCCATTTTTCTCTTCCATATTCCTTTCCCTATCAACATCTTTGAGCATATCATTTTAATTCCTTGGCATATCATGGTTTATCCTTTCAAGGAGCACTATCTAAAAAGCTTGCCTTCTTCTAAAAAAAATAAAAAATTGAAAATGTGCCTTGGTGAAAACCTAGAAACAGGCACCTTGGTAGCAAAAGTAAAGAGAAATAAATTCATCCTATGATGAAAACCACTCCCTTGTGGCACCTTGGATAAGTACCATGATGAAAACCTGGCAATCAGGCATCATGCATAGTTCTTCTACATATTTCATCCATTCCATCTTCTCTCTTTGATCTTGACAATGTTGATCTATACACAAATATTTGGCTATCTTGTGAGCTATCTTACGATGATCTTGCTTTCATTCCTTTCATGTTTAGCCTTCATATCCATCTTCCTCCATTCATTCTAGCCTTACACCATCCTTTTCCCCTTTGGTCTTGATTTAATAAAAAGAAAAAAAAAAGAGTAAAACACGATGCTTTGAAGCCTCTTGACATGTCTACTCTTTTGGACTACATCCTTTCCTCCTGTTGCATTATGATTTTGTGACTTATCCTATATTGGCCTTTCATTGCTTGTCCAAATGTGCTTTACATGACAATTTTTCCTTAGCTTGGGTATTCTTGAGGATTTCTTCCCTTCATTCCCCTTCATTCTCTTGTCTTCCATCTCTTCCAACAGCTTGCCAATCCCTCTTGTTCTCCACCTTGCTAGACACTGGGACTGCACAATATGATCTTGCTTAGGAGTTTGCAATAGAAAAAGATGCTATCAAATATACCAAGTATCAGAACAAGTATTAGAACCAGTATCAGAACAAGTGTTAGAACCAGTATCAGAACCAGTATCAGAACCAGTATCAGAACAAGTATCAGAACCAGTATCAGAACAAGTATCAGAACACCTACTAAGGCTACACCTTTCACTTTAGTTTATGGGTCTGAAGCGGTACTGCCTATTGAGGTTGAAATCCCATCACTAAGAATCAGAATGCATGGTCTAGTAACTGATGATGACTATAGAGTGTCTAGGTTGTAAGAACTTGGACTACTAGATGAGCGCAGACAAGTAGCATATGATCATCTCAGAGTATATTAGAAGAGAATGTCTAGAGGCTACAACAAGAAAGTCAAACATAGAGAATTTTAGGTTGGTGATCTAATCTTGAGAGAAAATCCTAAAAATCAATCCCATCGAGAACGCAAGGGGAAGTTCAAACCCAACTGGCTGGGTCCCTTTGTAATCACTGCTACTTTTGGCTTTGGTGCCTATCAACTCTCAATGACTGAAGGAGAACAGCTCTGAGAACCAATCAACGTTCTCCATCTGAAGAAATTCTATGCCTAAGGCATTCAATCTATGGTAAAATATCCTGAAAAAATCTTTAAAATTGGAAAAAGTCCTGAAAAAATGAACATCTTGGTGAAAACCTAGCAATAGGCGCCTTGATGATTCACAAAAAAATAAAAAAATATCAAAAGTACAAAAAAATTTGAAAAAATCAAAAATTCAAAAAAGAAAAGAAAAAGTGCCTTGGTGAAAACCTGGAAACAGGCACCTTGGTAGCAAAAAAAAGAATCTCTGCCAAGATGGTGAAAACCCGGCAAACGGGTGCCACTTGTTCCAAATGCTCCATCTATCAGTGCAATCTTGGTCTTTCCTAGCTTTCAGTCTTGCTTTAGTTTGTACATATCTCCCGGTTTGTTTCTACATTTCCAATTTTTAATAAGTCAGTCTGTACACCAATCAGCTCAAGCGTCTGTATCCTATCAATGCTTAACACTTGGGGGCAATCAATGTCATATCCTATGGTCTCCCATGTATCTTAGACGTGTCATATCCAGTCAGAGTCCTTTGAAGCTTCATGTGAGTCAGTCAGTCAGTCTTGTCTCCAGAAAGGATTTTGCATCTACAACAATGCAATCAAACATCAAAACTCAACTGAAAACAATCTATGCTTTTTACATGCTTTTATCTCCTTGTGTGCTTACTGATTCGCATTGAGATTTTTGCATATTGTGTCCCTTCAAGCTCTTTGATGATGTCCTTTATAGGATTTAGAGAGTGATGACTAGGGGCATAATCTTTTCTTTGTCTTCTGCTTGTATGTGAAAATCTAACGTCTTTGGAAATTTTGGATTGAAATGGTGTCCGACTGTAAGAGCCTCTATCTCAAATTGGATGGCCATGTGTACCTTGACCATTGATACCCAGAAAATTCAAGGAAGTTTGATCTAACTATTATCTTTTTGAGTGAGTTCTTTCTCCTACTGTGAAACATGATCTTACCTAAGGATGTGAACGATAAAGGGTCACTACGGGTAATTCACATTGGATTTAGAATAATCTCTTAGCTGTTTGATGTGTTTGTAATGCAAGGCATATTCAGGTCATCACGACATTTATGTTTTGATGCTTATACAAATTGCTATATCAAAATGGACATGATATTCAAGTCATCCTAGCGTTTATGCCTTGGTACTTATATCTAATCCGACATTCCAAAAATAAAATCAATATTCATATGTCCATGGTTGTTTGACCAGTGGGGGTTGTATTGATTCTTGCACATACAAATCAATATTCATATGTCTATGGTTTTTTTTAGCTAGTGGGCATTGTATTGATTTATTTGGTTACCTAAAAGTTCAATGATGATAACAAATCGACATATGATCAGTGACTAGGTCCTAGGTCTTAGGTTGCATTTCATATTGCATGTTTCTTTGCTTTTTTGCACTTTGCATGATCTCACAAATTACTTGAACACTTAAAAGATTCTTCAATCACCTCTTCCAATCTAACAAGAGTTGAATCTCACACAAAGGTTCCTCCAATGAAGCAACAAGTAGAATCCTTTTTCGGGATCAAAATTCAAATCTGAGATCATTCATATTATTAACTACTTGCATAATCGACCTTCGATCATCACAGAAATCTAGTATTCAACTTAACTAATTATCTAACATCAAACTATCAAAATTTCAACTTGGTCAACTATGGTCAACTCATGGTTTGACCTAGTCAAACTTGGTCTTTTGGGACCTTCCAACGATGCACAATGCGTTCTCAGATGTGTTTAACCACTTCTCAAATCAATTAACATGCTTCTAAACTATCAACGCTGAATTTTCTTGTCAGATTTCAATTTTAATCCCGAAGGGGGCATGGTATTGCATATCATTCAAAGTCTGTAATCAAATTTGAAATCATATCTTTATGGAAATCAATATCTTTCTCAGTAATCAAGACAAAAACCACGTCTAGTTACTGATTCATCAAAAAAGACCTCATCGCTCAGGGCAAATCTATCATCACTTGGGGCATATCAGATTCATCGTCGATCCATATCAATCTGGTATTCTCCTAATCTTGTAAACTGTATCAATTTTTGCAACCATCGGATCATAGTGTTCTTTCTTTGGTTCTTCGGTAACTGAAGGATTCAGATGTGATACCTATTAGTTCTGCTAAGACAATCAAGTCTAGAACCAGTCACTCACTTCTTTACAATCCTAAGGTTTGGAATCAGGTGTTTTGACACTTTTTCACAATCATAGGTTCATTTGTTGTTATAGTGAACATTATCTTTGGTCACTCAGGACCTATTATCTCCATATCAAATCAATATCAATCAGCTTTTGTCTCATATCAATTATCAATTTCAAACATCAGTTTCATATCTTTATCAAACACAGACTATCTTTGAACCACTATGCTTCGCATAGTAATTCAAAGAGGGGCAAAATGTAATACCCCAAAAATGGGCTATAAGTTCATTAATCTCCTACATCTTCAATTCGAACGAAATCAACATCGAAGTCCTAATCTAAGGCACATCTAAACATCATTGAATCATAATTGATTATCTTAAATTCTGCATCGGGGAATATTCTTAGTAATATTCCTAATCATCATAATTATCTTTAATTTTATAATTATTTGGCAATAAATCACATTTATCCTAAAGTTTGATTAATTGAATATTTTCATATTTAATTAATTAGATTTAATATTTGCCACTTAATTATGTAATTAAATTTAATTATATCTATTATTAATTGTATTATTTAATTTTGACAATAAATCTAATATCATATGAATAATTGATTAAATTCTTATTTAATTAATTAAAGCAAGTTGTCATTATTTAATAATATAGTTTTTAATAAAAGTTTGATTAAATAATTGATTAACCCATAAATCAATTGTTTTATTTTTAAAATCAGTTGAGTTGGAAATAAATCACTTTATTATTAAATTAATTCATAAATAAAACATGCACAATCATAAAAGCAGACAACTATCAATTATCAATTAAAGCTAAACCCTATTTTGAGTTGAAACTTAGCTTTTGCATGTTTTTGTGAGTTAATTATCCTTTATTTAAAAATAACTCAAAAATCAACCTGAGTTATTTGAGTGATTTATGACTTTTTTTCCCATGCACCTCCAAAGCCCTGGATTTCTATAAAATCAAAGCTTTAGCTCATCGCAAAGCATCTCATAATTTTGCAAGCTTACTTTGCTAAAGTCATCTACAAATTGCACAACTATTTTGAAGAATTGGAATTTGGAGAATCAAAGCTTATTGCGAATCAAAGCTATTGTGAGATCAATTTGTTTTTTTTTACATTCATTTAGATTCTTTTTTATATCATTGTTAGATCAATTCATAGCATATCAATTTTCCATATTAGCATAGATTCCATATCAAGTTTTCATATCATTGCATAGAAAATCCAAAAAATATAGATTAATTGCATTCATATTTCATATCTAGATCAATTACATTCAAATCCTTCATTTAGGTGTCATCTAGGTCACTGATCTTGATAACAATCTGAGAACATTAATCTTGCACCTACTAGAAGGCAGTAAATCGCTTGGTTAGATAGCTTTCAATTTTGCACGATTTCGATTATAGCTAACCTCTAATGTTTTACTGAAGTGTTGTGTCTATAGATCAGGTACAATTTTCACACACACAACCCAGATGGGGCTATTGTATCAAACCAGAATACATAAATATATAGGGCAACCCAGCATCACGATGCCTCTCAACAATGGGACGTGTGATAGGGATATGCTCCCATGCCTAGATTTGAAGAACTACACTACCAATAGTCATAGTCTTCGAATGCAGATAGACTATCTCATGCAGCTCCTAATATATATGAGCAAGGATGTAGCTCCCCCACACGTATCTCCCTAGTGCCTGGATCATCATCTTGATGACTCGCGACCATCCACACATAAATTTGTGATGGACTCTATCCGGCATCAAGATGCCACCTATCACTCTAGCTAAATAAATCGGCAGTGTTGCGTAGTTGGCCACCATGTGGTCCCAACTAAGATAACATCATATAATGGTATCATCACCAAAAAGTCTCCGAGCATCTTCTATCACAACGGGACCGGATGCCTCATACTCTACGCGAGTACCCATGATAGGAACATGTAGAATCCTCTAGATGTCCTCTAGAGTCACAGTCATCTCACCTGTGGGAAGGTGAAACGTGTTGTGCTCTGAGTGCCACCACTCAGCAAGCGTTGTCAAGAGCCCCAGATTCACCCGAATATCGGGTAAATCTGCCATACACCAGGGGCCACATCTCGCCACAATCTATTGCTCCTCGACCGACAGTCACGCGTGCAACTCCAAGACCTAGGTGGGCCAAGGACATAAAAAAGAAATCACCTCAAAATCAGTCTGCACAACGGAAAATAGGGGCATCATTTCAACATTAGACAAAGAGAATTGACAAAAATTTGCTCAAAAGGATCAAAATGAACAAGTACAGTTGGCTAAAAATTTAGCAAACAAAAAAATAAGGTTGCAATCGGATACGATTCAGGAAATCTGGGATGCAATCCTTAAATAGGGTGCGATCCAAGAAATCCTAGATGTGACCCTCAAAATTTGGTATGCGATCCAGAAACCTAATGCGATCCTACATTTACAGGATGCAACTTACTAATAAAATGGTCTAAACTTTGGTAAAAAATAATCGGATGCGACTTGACGTGGTGTGATCCACAAAATACTAGATGCAATCCAGGAAATAGCGAAGAATAGGGTGCAATGTGGGATTGACCACGTGCGATCCTGTCTACGGGATGTGATCCAAAATTAAAATGATATAAAAAGCATAGAAATGCGTGAAATTTAATTTTTTCAATTTGACAGCATTCATTATCGGGTACTCACAGGTGGTGCATAATATTACAGTCAGTCGTGTCACCTAGCCATCTCAAAACGGTGCTTCTCCATAGGGTACACCATCTTCAATTAGAGCTCTGTGAATAGTCAATGGTAAAAAGTGAAAATGAATAGTAAAAATGGACTTTTTGACCTATTTAAGCCTCCCAGGAACCCCAGAACCCTAAGGGACATTAATGCTTAGACATCAGAGAGGCTTAATATCGGGACTAAAATTGAAATAGGTGATTTGTATCACCTGGATGTAGTAAAAATAGAGTTACAAAGCAAAGTCAACCTTCAAAATGCAGTTAACATTAGAGTTTAATTCTAAGGATGAGCATAGCAAAGGGAGGATACAAATTTTTGAATTTTCCTTTGAGCGGGAAACCTACAAAGAAGGGACAGGATGATCAATTTGCATGCCTAGACCTGGGCAAGGACAAAGGAAAGGAGGATGTGATAGAAGATGGGGACCCACGGGCCTTGCAGCCAGATCAAAGAAAGAAAGAGGGAAATGCTTCAAAAACAAGTGCATCTGGAGGCACCCTAGGTCCCTTGGGACAATGGACTAATTTTTTTGGAGTCAAACCTTTGGGTAAATCCTCTTTCCCTAATATTAAAGATATTTCAAACAAAGAGAAGGGGAATTTTGCTTTAGAAGTGTCATCTAAGCTTATTGATCATAATATTTTGAGTATGGTTGCAACTCTTGTTGGCAAGTTCGTAGGTCCTAGGCCAAACATAGATTTGGTAAGAATCTTTGCTAAGAAAAAGTGGGATCTGAAAGGACAGGTTGAAGTTACGGCTATGGCCAAAAGGTTTATGTCTTTTGAGTTTTCCTACCTTGAGGATTACTCAAAGATTCTCTGTGCGGGAAACTGGTCGATAGGGAAATCCACTCTCATTCTTCAAAAATGGACCTCTAACCTAGATCTCAACAATGATTTCTTGAACCAGGCCCCGGTCTGGATAAGGCTTCCGAAACTTCCCCTAGAATACTGGCACGAAGATGTTTTTGATGGCATTGCTAGCTCTTTTGGGGAGTTTCTATCTATTGATCCAGTTATAGCAGCCAAGAAAAGACTCACCTACACTAGAATATGCGTAGGGGTGGTTGAAGGTTAGGATATTCCAAAAGTGATTGAGTTCCAATCAAGATTGGGGAGGCGTGTGCAGCAGATAGACTATGAAAATGTGCCCTTTTCCTGCTTCCATTGCAAAAATGCAGGACACAAGGCCAAAATGTGTCCTATTTTCATAAAAAAGGAAAAAGCTCAGAAGGCTCAAACTAAACAAGGAAAAAGAAAAGAGACCCAAAATCAACAAAAAGGATCTAATCAAGTTGAGGGAACCAGGAAGGTGTGGATGGAGAAAGCTCCCAATGGAAAGAATCCTGAGGGAGAATCTCTAGGAGAGAGACTGAATGACAAAATGGAAAACCTTCCAGATCAACAGTGTTTGGAAGGAAAGAAAATAAATGAGGACAAGGAGCTGCAAAACACCTAGATGGAAAATAGTGGAAAGGGAAAGGTTGAGGCCATCCCTATTACCCCAGCTCCTACAGTTGAGGAGGAGATCTTTGGAGGTAGGGACCATCCTGAGGAAGGTGAGATCATAGTGGAGGATATCATTGACGACTCCTTTGTCCCAAACACCCAGGAGAATGGGGGAACTTTGGAGGAGTAGGGCTCTTATCAATCTCAAGATTTGAACTTAAGCAGAAGCACTTGGGCGTCTCCATGCAAAATTAACAGAATTCTTGAGATCGTATCAACCTCTACTCCAGGACAAATATCAAGAATGGAGGCTCTCTTTGATAGCTACAAAGATGACAAAGCGGGACCTTGGATATCAGTAAAGAAAAAGAAAAACAACAGGGACCCATCACTAGTTTCTCTTGCTGCTATGAGGAGTAGAGCTAAAGCTAACACATGAATTAAATCCAACACTTCAGGTAGGAAGAGCAAGAATCAAATTAGAAAGGAAGAAATAAGAAGAAATATAGCAGATGGAACTCAGAAAACCATCCAGGAATCATGTTCCCAAAACAAATCATGAAGATCATATCTTGGAACATTTGTGGACTCAATGGAATCCACAAACAAAAAATTGTTAGGAATATGATAAGGGATCATTGGCCAGAAATATTTTTGATTCAGGAAACAAAAATGAAGAAGGAGAAAGTTGAAAGTATTATTTTCAATAAAGGGATGAAGACTGCGGCTACCGATTCTGAGGGTACTTCAGGTGGCTTATTAGTGATATGGAAGGACAACTTAAAAGTGGATATCATTTTTGATGAAGGTAACATTTTTCTTATTCAATTCATAAATCTCAAGGATCAGGAAAGCTGGTTCATTATGAATATCTATGCCCCAAACACAAAAAATGGTAGAAGAAGCTATTGGTATAAAATCTGTAATCTTATGGCCAAGTTGGGAGATCCTAAGGGCATTATCATGGGGGATTTCAATACCCCTCTCATGGCCACTGAGAAATTAGGCATGCTCCCACCGGACCTGGAAACCAAACAACATCTAGCAGATTTGATTAATGACCTGGCCCTTATTGATGTTGAGTTAGGAGGTGGGAAATATACATGGTCTAACAGGAGAGTTGGGATGGAATGTATTCAGGTAAGACTAGACAGAGCGCTTATCACTTTGGATTGGATGAATCATTATCAATGCAATCTTTCCTCTATGACGAGACTTGGTTCAGACCACTCCCCTATTGCTCTTACTCTTGATTCTATCAATAGGAAAAAGGCTTTCCCGTTCAGATTTGAGAAGATGTGGACTGCTCACCCTGGTCTAGCTGACAAAATTAGGGAATGGTGGGGTATTGATTTGGAAGGTACAACTATGTACAAGGTGGCTAAAAAACTCAAAAACAGTAAAATGGAGATCAGAAAGTGGAACAAGATGGACTTTGGGAACATCTTTCAAACAAAAGAAAGGATTACGGTGGATCTTGCTGAGGTGTAGGAAGATATACAGAATATGGGTTATGATGAGAGTAGGTTGAATGCTAAAAAGACTATTCTAGCGGACCTTCACAACATTGTGGGAAAAGAGGAAATGTTTTGGAGGTAGAGGTCAAGATCGGTGTGGTTAAAGGAAGGGGATAAAAACTATAGATTCTTTCACCTGTCTACTATGAAACACATGGCTACCAATAGAATTAGTGGTATTAAAAAGGGGGATGATACTATAGGGGAAGACAAAGAGATTGCAAAGGAAGCTATTAATTTCTTCTCTTCCATCTTAACCAAAGAGCTAAATCTGGGTGTTGAAGACCAAGTGGAAATTCTCAAGACTATCCCCAAAGTGATAACTGCTAGCCAAAATAAGTTTTTGGTGGCTATTCTAGAATTTGAAGAAATCAAGGAAGCTATTTTTTCTCTACCTGCTAAAAAATCCCCTGGCCCAGATGGGTTCCCTACTTTTTTCTTCCAGAAGTATTGGGAAGTTATAAAAGATGACCTTGTTAAAGCGGTGTAGGAATTTTTTGGTGCTAGGAGCTTGCTTAAAGAGATCAATGCTACTTTTTTGGTTTTGATTCTTAAAGTCACAGGTTTGGTTTCTTTTGACAATTTCATGCCTATTAGTCTTTGCAACTCCTTTTACAAGATCTTTTCAAAGGTTTTAACTAACAGAATGATCAAAATCCTCCCGGAGATTATTGCCCCTCAACAAATGGGTTTTGTCCCTAGTAGACAAATCCTTGACTCTATCATCATCATTCATGAGGTGATACATTTTGTAGATGAAGGAAAAAAGGAAGGCTTCCTTCTCAAACTTGATCTATTTAAGGCTTATGACAGGGTGGACTGGTTGTTCCTGGATAAAGTTCTAGAAGCTTTTGGTTTCAATGATAAAACCAGAAAGATTATTTCTCAACTGATTTCCACCACCACTTTTGCGGTGATGGTCAATGGTTCTCCCTCCAATTTCTTTAAATCCTATAGGGGTCTTAGGCGAGGTGACCCTCTTTCACTGATCCTCTTCATCATTCCAGCTAAATGCCTAGGAAGACTTATTCATGATATAAGGAGTAGAGGAGAAATTACTGGGCTAAAACCTTCTTCCGGGCCCTTGATTTTCTCCTATCAACAATTCGTGGATGATACCATTTTAGGGGGAGAGGTTTCGGTGAAAGAAGCTAGAAATGTGAAGTCTATTCTCAACACCTATACCAACGCCATGGGTCAACTCATTAATTGGAGTAAGAGCTCGGTCTTCTTTTTTAACACCCCTGAGACCAGACAGAGGAAAATTGTAGGCATTTTGGGTTGTGGGATTGACTCTCTCCCTTCTACATACTTGGGGCTCCCTCTGGGTACCAAACCACCTGACCTCTTTTGGAATAATCTCATTGATCATTTCAATAGAAAGCCGGTAGGCTAGAAAGGCATCACTTTAAGTCAGGCTGGTAAAGTGCTCCTGATCAAATCTACTTTGTAGAATTTGCCTACTTATGCTTTAAGCCTCTTCTCAATCCCTACCAAAGTGGCTGATACTTTGGAGTCCATTCAGAGGAACTTTCTGTGGGTTGGCACTGAAGGCAATAAGAAGTACCTATTGGTGGTTTGGGAGACTATTTGTAGACCCAAAATGTAGGGGGGGACTGGGGATTAGAAATCCGAAGTAGTTCAATAGGGCTCTGCAAGCGAAACAGATATGGAGGATTTTCAACTCAATAGGGGAATGGAGGGATATTTTGAAGGATAAATATGTTGCCAATCTCAATTTCAAACATTTCATCAGTAGGGACTATGACCCAAGGGGATCCAACATCTGGAATGGCATTATGAGGACTAAGGGCCTAGCCACTAAGAAAGTGAAATGGAAACTAGGCAATGGAGAAGATATAAACTTCTGGCATGACGAATGGCTATGACAAGGGCCCCTGTGGAACATTGATTCGTATAGCTGATGGGATAACAGATGCATTGAAAGATATGGTTGTATAGTGAGAGACTACAGGGTCAATAATGAATGGGTGAATCTGAATGAACTGTCCTAGGAGCTAAAGCCGCTGATGGACATGATTAAGCATATACCCCTATCCCTCAACAAGGATGCTATTATCTAGGGGGAGACCAAGGTTGGAAACTACACTATAGCCTCAGGGTATGAAACCATCCAAAACATTGAAACTATCCTTGTTTGGGCCAGAGCTTGGTATCCTGGCCTTATTCCTAAAATTAATATTTTTTTCTGAATAATGCTCCAAAACTGAATCCTGACAGTGGACAACCTTACCAAGAGGGGGCATATGATGCCTAACAGATGCATTCTATGCAAAAAACATAGTGAGAGTGTGGACCATATTAGTATTATTTGCCACTTCACCAGAGACATATGGTCTCAGTTCCTATCTTTTTTCAAGGTGACCTAGTGTTTTCCCAACAACACTACTGATATTTTTCAACAATGGCACCATGGGGCTATTGGGGATGTGAATAAGGATTTTTGGGACTGGACTTTGCCTCGTGTCTATTGGGGAGTGTGGAAGGAGTAGAATAATATAATTTTTAGGGAAAAAGAAACTAATGCTAAAGTTGTCTTCCATAAAACCCTTAACGCTCGGGTAGAGAACTATACTATCAATAAAGGTTGTAACCCTCTTCTCAGCACTAAGGAAATTGATAGAAATGGGAGGGAAGATTACAGATGGACTCTCCCACATGAGGGTTGGTGTAAAGATAAATTTGATGGGGCCGCTAAAGGAAACCCTGGTAAGGTTGGGCTGGGTGGAATCATCAGAAATGCCCATGGAAAAGAAATGGCTGCTATCTTTGCTCCTCTGGGGTTGCAAATTGCAAACTAATCACTATGCCAAGGTGATTGCGGCACATCAAACCATCAAACTTTCTCATGACATGGGAGTTAGAAAACTATGGCTGGAAGGAGATTCAAAAAATATAATAGATTGTCTTAATGAGAAGAATAAGCCTACGTGGATGATTGTGAATATTATTGAAGAGAGCATTTAGATCCTTAAATCCTTTAATAATGTTTATGTGGCACATGAGTATAGGGAGCTAATCAAGTGGCTGGTAGGTTGGCCAACTGGGCAGTCAAGAATGATGAAATGAAAAGATGGATGGAAGAATATAATATTCCGCTTGAAATCTTAGATTTGATAGAAAGGGAGAGGATCCCGGGCAAATTGGGAAACATTAAATGTCAATTATGATAGGTTATGTTCTATGGGAAAGGTGTCATAATATGATGTGTAAGTATGATAGACAAAGTACGTTACACCTCACCAAAACTCATCAGCACGCTTGGATGATAGATTTTGAATATAATTTACACAAGGCTAAAAGAAGTTTCACGAAAACAATTCATATCAATTGGAACCAAGCTTCAAAAGACATCACTACCAGGAGAATAGTTTGTAGAAAGGATAAAAAAATGGTGGGGGAAAGACATGTGAGGGAACCTAAGGATGAAGCTGATAAGTGGTGTAGGTGCTCTAAGGTGTGGAGTGTTTTGAAAAAAGGTGAAGTCACCAATTTCATCGACCAACTTCATGGGTGGAAACCCTTTGTTACACGTCTCATGGTTAAGAGTTGGAATGAGGGGATTGTTAAAATTGATGGGGTGGATTTCATAGTGACAGAGGAGGTTATCTCCACGATGATGGGGATTCCCATTATTGGGAAATTTTTTTATAGAGATAGATGCATTTCTAGGGAGGTTGTGATTGAATTCACCAAGGAGGTGGAGGAAAAGAAGGCTTTGGTGAAGAAAAGCACCTACTACCTGTCGGGCTCTATCAAGCCGCTGTGGAGGTTTGTGTTGAGGGTTATTATCAAATACATCTCCCTGGATACGAGATTTGACCACCTCTACACCCACCATTTTGTGCTTCTTAACCATTTCAGGTATGGGGCAAAGATTTCAATCCCTTTCTTCCTATACTCATCTATTAATGAGAATATCAATGACTATAGGGAGAAGCCCATTGGCAATCCTGCTTTCCATGGGGGGATTTGATGTTAATTTATGAATTTTTTAAGGCTAGTTCTATGGGGAAAGAAATTAAAAATAAGATGGTGGGCAAGGAGGGTAAAAGAGAGTCGGATGAGTTGGGAGAAGATTATATCCCATTTGATATTGAGGACAACCAAGATATGCATTCAGATATAGATCAGGAGGCTACACCACAGACCTATAAGGGGAAAAAGAAAATCAAAAAGGAGAAAAAGGAGACTCATGACCCTAAACAGATAATTGAGATCTCATCTGATAGATACTACAATGAGGAGGTGGAGGGCATGGATACAGAGGGTGACAGTGCTGATGGGGAGGAATTTAGAGAAGATAATAAGGAGAGGAAGGGCAGAAAGAGAAAAATTACTATTAAGATGCCTGCTAATAAAGAGGAGGTTTCTACTGGCAAGCCCTTCAAGAGTCTGAAAAGAGGAAAAGACAATGATAAGGAAGTTGAGGAGGAAAGGCAGGAGGGGGGAATGATAGTAAGGAGGAAGAGGAGAATCAGGGGAGTGGGGACGAGAAGGAGCAGGGTTTTGAAGAATATGGGTTTGGCCATTACACTTGCAAGATCTCGGGCAAAGACAAGAATGTGGTTTGGAGGAATTTTGATAATGTTTCTGTGATGATGGGTCTTAAGAGAGAGATGATGAAAACTCTGGTTAAGGAGAATAAGGAAGGAAAAATTCAAATGGAGGAGCTCATTGATACTGCCCTTGTTATTTTGAGCGACACCACTAAGGAGAACCCATAGATGGATGTGCTTAACAATGCAAAGAACAACATTATTGATAGCTATAGAACCACTAAATGGACCTACCATGAAATCTAGGAGCTAAAGTATAGAGTGGGCAGATTGGAGAGGGAAAATTGTGGCATTAAGAACAGGAAAGCCGAGGAGGAGAAGGATATGGAGAATAGAGTGGAGGAAGTGAAGAGGAGAGTTCAGAGCATTGAGGGAACCCTGTAAAAAAGCATAGAGCAAAGCTATAACATTCTTAAAGCCTCTAATGACAACATAAAGGTGTCGATAAACAAAATTGAGGAGCACAGGGGTAGCAAGAAGGATGATCAATCTCCCAATAGTGGTAAAGACAAGTCCCCTAAGGAAGGATCGAGGAAGAGGACCAAATCCAACACAATGTAAAAAGACATCCAGGAACTTGATAAAGATCTTTCTGACCTTAAGGAGGCTACTGGAAGAGTGTTTGAGCTAGAGATTCATGTTGTGGAGATTCTCAGAGAGTTTTCCTGAGCTGTTCTCCTGGGCTTGGGCCTTACCTGGTTTTTTGTTCTGTCTTCCTGTTTTCTTTTTCTGGTTTTATCTTGCTATCTTGTGGGAGTTGTTGTTTAATCCTGTGGCTATTATGTTGTGGATACTTTAATCACTTTATTTATGTTTATCTTTTAGTTCTGTAGGGTTTCAGGGCCCCATGAAAACTTGTTTTCCATAATAAAAAACCTTCAAATTGCAGAAGTCAAATATGGTCAAATTGTAGTCAAACAGGGGCAAAATGAGCAGAAAGGATATCGTGAGGAAAGAAAATCAGTTCAGTAATGATTTTAACTAAATGCAATGGTCAGAAAAAGTTAAACTTCAGTCAAATGCACTTAATGAGAGTTGAACAAAGCTCAATGAATGCATAGAAAGCTTGTCAAAAGCTACAGAAAGTGATTTTCTCACTAAAGCATCAAATGTTTATGCCAGGATATTGCTTAAACATCAGTCAAAATTGGTCAACTCTCTCAAATTCTTGGTCAAACTTCATCAAATAGTGTTTCTTTAACACTAAAATCTATCTAAATGGCTTGATAACACTTTCAAATCAATCTACGCTTGATCCTGATTCATTCTAAACATGATGATTCTTCATAAATGCTTGAAACTAATGATGTTATTCATATTCATTCTGATTTCAGTCTCGAGGGGGCATAATAATACCATTCTTTGAATCAAATTCTTCAACACCAGGGGCATGACAGTTTTCTTCAATCAAGTTGAGGTTGTTAATCTTTACGACATTGATCAATTTCATCGCTTCAAATCAAATTGGTTACTTGTTAGCACGATCAAATTCAACTGAATTTTATTTTAAAAATCTCCTATTGGTTTTCATTCAATCAAGCTCAAAATCGATGGTATCAATTCTTGTTCAATCAAGTTCAGAATTGATAGTTTCTAATCAAATAGGATTTCATTCGATCATGCTCGAATTTCTCAAATTTAGAGTAGTTCTCGTTACTGCTCTCTAAATCTTTTAGAGTAGGTTCATTGCTCTCTAAATCTCCTTAAAATCAAAGTGCTCCTCACTGCTCTCTAAATCACTTGAGTTTAGAGTAGTTCTTGCTTCTATCTAAATCTCCTAGGTCATGCTTTGAATTAGACTTTCTTTGAATCCCTGTGCTATTCGCAAAGAAATTCAAAGAGGGGAAAATGTAATCACCTAAAATCAAGCTAATAGAACCTAAGGACCTATTTGCCCTTAATTTGGCATATATTCTTGATTATGTTAATTCGATTCCCGATCATTAACATAAATCCAAAAAATTCAATGAAATCAATCAAATCCTAAATCAAGCATTTATCACCAAGGTTTCGAGAAAAATCAAATAACTCTAGGCCTATTTAATTAATTCAATCCCACCAAATGCATGGCTAGAGTTATTAATTAAAAGAAAATCATAAATACCTCTTAAATCAAACAAACACAACAAGCACACCTTAATCATTAAGAGGCTCTCACATGGATCAAGGATCAAGCATGAGTGCATCTCAACCACTCCTCACAAATGCATCTCAACCATTCAATCCTTCCCACAATCTATAAAAGAGGATTTTCAAAAGCTCATTCTCTCTCCTTGATGCTGGAATTTTGGCCTTAGCTTATTGATATTGTGAATTCTTCCTAATGCTTGGATCTTGAGGCTTCTTAATCTTTGGATTATGAACTCTCTCTCTTGGTGGTTGGATTTGCACTTACTAATGCTTTGATTTTGATAATGGTTTCCATGCTTTCATGCTTAATTCATATGTTCTAGTTAATTAGGAAAAACATCTCAATTTGGGTATATAGTAAAGAATTCATGCATTAATGGCTAATTGTGATGTAATTTCTAGTTTCTAGTTGATTCCTTGTTATTCAATTTGAATCTCTCATTTTAGTGTCACATTATCACTGTTTAAGGGTCAAATCTGAGAGCTACTAACCCTTATTTCATACTTGCACTAACTAGAGAGCAATAAGAGGGTTTCATTTGTTAGTTTCTCTAATTTAGTCTAAATCTCTTGCTAACAATGATATAATGTCTTATTGAAGTGTTGTGTTGCATGTCACAAACTCACACACACCAACAGTTAGGTTTTAAATTTTAAATTTGTTTCTCTTAACAAATAGGCCTAAACTGACTTCTATCTCATTTCAACGACCCAAACATGGATCAAATACATTATTAAAATGATTTATAAACTCCTGGGACCCCCACCAATCCTAGACCTATGAATTTCATAATTTTGTCTTATGGTCTTTACCAGGACCATCAAGACATTTGCCAATACATCTAACTTTATTTTATCCCATTATGTTTCATAGGAGCTAATGGCCCAATTACAATGTTTTAGACCTTTTAGGTCCTTGTAGTCTTCAAATGCTTAAGGTCATTCATGTGACCCCTCCGGTAGCCTTCCAAGTCTTAGGTGCTCCTGCACCATTAATGCTTTTAGGATGCCTACAAATAAAACATAGATTAAAGTGGAGGAACAAATACCATAAGTATATTTCTATAAGATGAGTAAACACTCAAAATAAATAATTTTAGGTTCTAAAATATTAGACCATGGAAGCTAAAAGATCTTTGTCCATCATTTAACATATGAATCCACATTTTCACACTTAGTTAGATGGTTATATAAATCCACATAATTAATCAAAGAGTTGTAAATAATTTTATTTGTAACATTGTGTAATTTAGGCCAATCACCCCAATCAAGTTTTGCAAGGAATTCAATATCAATTTCATCACAAATATAGAATTTAATGATTCCATAAAATTTCGTCATCATTGATTATGTCCTTTAGTGTGGTACAAAAAGATTATATTCATAACTTAAGGTAACTTCCCAAAATTTTAAATGAATACTATACAAGATATCTATAAAACATATAATTCATCTTTAAAATGTGAAGCTTTAGTAGAGTATCCTTAAAATAATGCAAGGGACTTGCCTTTATTATAACTATCCCACCACATAGATTTGAAAGAGACTAAATTACCCTTGTGTAGATCTATAAATTATAGGTTTGAATATGCATTCTAGTTCATTCCCATGCTTTCAATATACTCTTAAATACATTGGATCTAGCTTGGTTTATTTTGATTTGTTTTTTCAAAAAGAAGGTCATCCATAGGAATCTATTTCCAATATTTTGCTTGTTTTAGAAAAATGATCGAGTAATGTTCATTATGATGATTTTTCAAGGTTCATTAACATTTAGATCTTAAAATATTGATTTACGAGCTAAAACCACACCATGCTATTTTAAGTCCATTAGTCCAAGATGTCCTCATGTTTTTTTTTATGCAACACCACACCTATTTAACAACACAATTCTTATTATTTCCACCATATAACCAAGGGAATAATTTGATCCTTCTAAATTTAATTTACTTGGTAAATATTGAATAACCAATCTAAATGGCAGTGCAAACTATAATAAGAGAGTAGCTTTTGACACAACCAGAATTTATGTGCCAAGGACAAGTGTTTTTTACTCCACTAAATTGGTTTTTTTAATAAAATTTGTCATGCCCAAAATTTAACCAACCAAAAATGTAACAATTTTTTTTAAAATGAAATGTTAAGGGGTGACGTTCAAAGGTTAAGTGTAAGTTGACAATAGATTAATCAGTCAAAGTCTAGAGTCGAGTCAACTGAGAAGTAAAGCTCAAGTTCAGTCTACTGGATCCACCTTTGGCTAAGGTTTAAACTGAGATGATAACAAACTAGGTAAGGTGTTGATTGTCTAGAATGTTCTAGTTCCACCAACCCCAAAGGTTTATAGGATTGTACCTCGTTGACAATGTTGCTACCGTTAGGGTGCATAATCAAATGAACAATCAGCTCCCAGCGATAAAGTTTTGTTAACCATGTGGACTAATGACCCTACAAGGGGTTATGCACGTTATTATTCCAATGATGGTAACATGAGAGGACTTAGTTGAACTAATCTTGGTCATAAGAGTATAACATGATGATGATCGAGATCGAACCAAGGTTAACTTATCCCTATCTTTCATTCCAATATGGAAATCAAATCATAGGTGAACGCTAGTTATTCTGATGTTCTTAATTTGAGTCTATTGCTAAACATTGTGTATGCATTAGCCACTAGGATCATAAGATAATATGACCCTACATATCTAACTAACATTAAACAAGGTTATTATCATAATGATAACTTATTTTTATTGACATAGATTAGGTAAGGTTTACCAATGAGCTAAGATATTCCATCTATATTTTTCATAGATTAACCCATGTTAATATTCCTCATATAAATTAAAATTAGAGACCCAAACAATACATTAGAATATAATTCTATTAACTAATATGAATTAACAATTTAACCTAAAGCAATTATTCCACTAACAAAGTTCTTATTTAAATGAGTTATCAAATGAATAAAATAAAACATTAGTTTAGCAAGTTGATATAATAAAGACTATATCTAAGCATACTAACCATAACTATTAATTAGCAAATGATTTCATTAACTATGAATTAAATCACAAAATACAATAAACTTACACTAACACTAATGTCCTACTAACCCACTAAATTACTTGCTAAATTTACTAATTAACCTATCCAAGTAACAATTAGATTTAATAGTAAATAAATATGTAGTCCTTTAATAATAAAACTTTTAACTAATACATACTTGTATAAGGGAATATGTTATGAAATTAAGAAAATATAATTAATAAATAAAACATTAATTACATCTAAAAGTATCCTATTATCTACTAACCCTACCAACCTACTCCATCCCAACATGGCCCACTTGCCAAGTGGGTGGGGAAAGGGAATCCCAAACATTCCTAAGTCTACGTGAGGCACGAGGAATTTAAAGTAAAAGTCTTTGGGTAAAGACTTGCGTAGAACCCAAGGAGATGAAAGTGGAGACATGGGATGAAAGTTGGAGGTGGGTCCCACAATAACATCTCCCACACACTTGCTGCAAGAAGGTCTTGCATAAAACTAGGAGGAGGATATGGGACCATGGGATATGGACAGGTTGGATATTGGGAGGGCCCACCAAATCATGTCAACCTTGCCTATAGGACATAATGCATGGAAGGAAGAATGTTAGGTGAGGTTGTCAGCAAGTTTAGGCCAAATAACTTACGCATGGGCAGGTTGTGGTAGGTCTTGATCAAGGTGTAAATGCATATCCAATTAAAGGGCATGAGGATCCATGCAAGGGGAGCAGAGGGTTGCTTGTTGATAATTAATATAATGTCAACAAATTTAAGAAGTTTGGTGTGATAGAAAGGTGGCGCATGGTTGAGTAAGAGAAGGGAGGCATGTCAAAGCAAGGTGACTTGACAATGTGGTCCCCACTTACAAGTAGCTTTGCAATATATAATTTAATACAACCCTTCTTCCCAAGCTCCTGCACCAGATTTAAGGGTAAGGAAGAAATTTATGACTAGGTTGATGAATAATATTATTATAGATAAGGGCTTGCATAAAAGGGTGGGTCCCACTTGCATCCAAGTGGAGGTTAGGAGTTTTAAAAAGTTCCTTTTTAATGATTTAAGAATTACTTGTTTTACTATCATTTTGATTTGACTAGGGATTAGCTAATAGAATAAGCTTAAGCAAGGAGTTTAGTTTATGTTATTTTTAATTAGGAGCATAATGGGATGGGAAGGAATATTTTATGTGGTATGGGAATAATTTTCTTTTCATACAAAATTTAGAGAGTATTTTGCTCTTAAAAATTTGAGAGATGTCATTGTAATTTTATGATTTTTCCTTCAATTTTTTTGCTTATTTTTTTTGAGATCAATTTTTTTGCTTGTTTTTTTTGAGATCTAATAGCATGAAATTGATAGTTTCAATTAGTGTATTTCATTGAGGAGTATGTGAATCTTACATTAGTATCCAAATTTATTTAATTAAACATTATTGTCATCCTTGATTTTAAGGGAGAATAAGATTGAAATGTTAATTTTCAACTAAGATGATGATCATATTACATTAGAAGTTTGTTCAAGGGAAGATTGCCTATTTTTGAACTTGAGTATCAACATCAAATAGATTGCAAGGTTCATGCCTCTATAAGATTATATATTTACTATTGAAAACTATTAAATTGCCTACTCCAACTTGGAAAGATCATTTTTGCAATGAAAGAGTAACTTCACTTTTGCAAGAAATAGAGTTACAATAGCATGAAAGTATTAATCTATCCTATTCATCATGAAAATCTCTTTCAATTACGAATACATATACTACAAGAATGAGAAGTCTTCACATTTACAACCAAGACAATACAAATGGAAAGTATTACTCAATGAGAGTTCAAAGGAGATGACATAATTTCTCTCCATTACAACTTCACAATGGCCCAAAGAAATGGGAATACATTACAACTTTCAACAAAAGAGATCAATCTTATTACAAGGGAATTCACAATGCAACAATAGGATTGTCATCACACAACCACCCAAAATAGAGAAACTCTCCAAAGCTTCATCCATAAGATCTTGACTCCAAGACCTACAAATCAAATAATAGAACCATGGGAAGCTCACCTCCCATCCTAGGTCTCAAGGAGACCACCCCCAAGCTAGGAGAACCAATAACCAATGGGTGACAATCACACATCCATAAAATATAATTACAACAACAAGAACACCCTCCCAAGGCTTGCACAAATGGATTCAACATGAACCCATAACAAAGGGTGAAGGTGGACTTCCATGTAGGAGAATGCCAAAATAATACATACAAATAACATGCCTCTTCAAGGCTAAAACCTCATACATCTTTCCAACCAATCTTCTCCTTATCTCCCCCAAAAATCAAGATCAAATATAATGGCATGAAAAAGCCCATACACCTTGCATTTTTTTCCCTCTTCTCTCCATGAGAAGAGACTCTACACTATCATGGAATCCAACAAACCCTTTCACCCATACATGGCCACTTCTTCCCTATCCAAGGGTGAGTAATGTCATTACACCCTTCACAAAAACTCTCATATTCAAAAACAAAGATAAAACCATAAACAAGGATTCAAATCCAAAATCTCATTCCCATACACAATAATAACACAATTACATGAACATAAGCAAGAAAATGAAGAAAATACAAATCTACTTGCAACAAAAAAATAAAAGTCTTTCATGGTAATGGAGACCAACCTTCACAATGTGTTATGACAAATGAGTTTTGAAAAGATCCCAATTCTTATTCCTTCTTTCTCCAAAACCATAATGTCTCTAAAGATAAAGAGTGGGTGAACACCCACTAACTCTACCAAGGGCTTCTAAAAAGACCTCCAACTTCTACCCACCTACTAGCATTAATTTCATAATTGACTCACAAGTCCTATGACTTTTCCTTGTCCCCTATCTTAAATGCTTGATTGAAAGGAAGTGTGGGGTTGGGTAAAGGTCAAGACTTCATCCAATTTCGTAGCTTATGGTAAATGGGTTATAAAATGGGTCACCAAGGCCACTAGGGTGTTATAGATATGTTAAAAACCTTCCTAACCCATACCCCTAACACTTAGGTGCTTAAATTATGCAAAATATGACCCTTACGACTTTTTTTTGGCCCTCTTAAAGTGGTTAAGAGAAAAAAAAAATGTAATTTAAATAATTAAATTAGTGGAGTTTACAAGTATCTCCAACAAGGGAATTAACTAGGTTCCTAAAAGTCAGTTAGGCTTAGGTTTACATTGCCAACCTTAAAAAATATGTCATTACATAAACACATAACAAGTGTCAAGTGACACTATAAAATGACATAACACAACATTGACATGTCACTAATTACATAAAGAGACACCTAATACACATATACAATTTTACGGTTACGAATTAAGTCACTTAATAATGAGGTTCGAACCTCTTCATTAGGTTCAACCTTGGCTTTACAGTTTGCACAATGGTTGGTTACTGATTCTCCAACTAATTCCATGGTTCTCTTACCTGCACACTAAATATCAAGCATCAGTAGTTTAAGGTGATAAAATTAGATGAAATATACATATTCAATCCTTTATTTAACAACATAGATCAATATGCAGAATTCAATTCTAATTGCAATTTTCCATTCAATAATGTTTAACCATAATAATTTCATAATCATCATGACATGTCATCTATGAAGTAATCAAATCTAAATATGCATAATCAAAATCATGACATGCTCTAGATTCTAATTCACATCACAATGTAATCCACATAATATAATAATCATCATCAAAATATAGTATCTCTAGTCTCTATTAGGATAATCAAAAAAAGTGTATCAATGTATCAAAATGCGAATGAGCAAAGATGCTATGATGGGTCGGGGTGAGGTCTCACAAAATTTACTTTTTATACATTCCTACATAAGTTTTTTATGTATGTATGTATGTATGTATGTATAACAAAATCCATATCAAGGTACCAGACATGTGTGATAGGGCCTCCCCATTGAAGTTCGTATTCACTTAGCCAATCAAGAGGAGAATTTTCCTAGCCAATTATAATGAATTTTACCTTAGAAATATTTTCTCCAGAGGCCTCACAAAAAATAAATCTTCTACATAATTTTGTCTAAATTACTTTCTTCAAGATCAAAAAATAGAACATTTTCATTTGCAAACTACATGTTTAGGAGTTCACCTCCTTTGGGAAGAGACAACCATTTTACCTTACAAGATATGTTAGAATACATTAGGAGGTTAAATAAATCATCTAAGTATATTACAAACAACACAAAAGTAAGGGGACAACCTTACCTTATTGACCTTTGTAGAGAAAGTTGATCAAATAATGGTCCATTTACCTCCACTTGGGATACTACATCATTTAGAAGAGTATTCACCATGTAATTAACCACAAAGGAACCATAAAAAAATATGGTAATACATGCATTAATTTGTTTTTTCAAACATTTACATACACATCAATAGCATAATTGTATTACATAAATATTTCATAAGAAAGAATGAAACATAAAAACAATCGCCAAACAATCATGTACATATGGAAGTCTTAAACACTTCCAAGGGTTCCATGAAAAGCCCAAGAAATACACTCTAAAAAATATGCACACATTCCTAATATTGACTAACAAGATCTTGGACAAGGTTCACTGAGCTACAAGAAGCCAAATCGGTCAGTAACTTATGGTTATGAAAATTGAATTAAATCATCCTAAGAACCCATCTACTCAAAGATTCATTTTAAACACCAAAGAGAAATATTCATATTATGTTTAATCATACATTTTCATTACCTTCTAATCAATAAGGAACCAATAATAACCATCCTAAAATAAATCCAAGAACACATAACTATCAAAGGAATACCAAGAGATTAATAATGTAGGAAACTAGGCAAAGACACCAAAGGTAGGCAAAGATGTCAATTCACACTAGTGATGACCCATGGAGCATAGACATTGATCACCAATATTTTTTCCCATAGTGTATTCTTCTAGAGACTCATAGACACCGATCAATAGGACAAAGATGTTGAAGAATGCATGCATCAATTTGGCATACACAGACACTAATCCAAAGATTGGTAAATTTATGAGATAAGAAAAGTCTCAGCCAAAAGAGGTGGATATGCCACTGTATAGAATGAAGACATTGATTAGTGTAGATGTTTGAGCTCATGTAAAATTTTTGATCTGTAAGCTTCTCCAAAAAATTAGAAAATTCAAACAAAAGTCCATACCAACTCCAATGTATGACTATAAAGAAACTAGCTCCACATTAGGGATTATTGATACCCAAAACCAGACATTTAATCACTTGATATAATTAATATAAACAAAAATGATCTAATCTACTAAGCATGATAACATAAAATAAGATCAATGAAAGTAAGAACATAGGGGTAGAGAAGATCACATCATGTTTGGTACTGCACTACTGGATCTAGTCTGCTACCTGTACATTGGTACCCAATAGTGATGTGTCACACCACTCAACCATGTGATACCCTCAGACCCACCCCACCACACTCACAAAGATAGTCACACAATTTGTCATGCCCAAAATCTAAGGGCAAAATACACCAACTTTTTATTTAATAGCATAATTACTTTTCTAATATTACACATTAACATAATTTAAGTGATTAAAGTTCATTCAAGAAATAATGATGTAACTGGGTAAAATATTGATTTGACAAATGAGGGGAAACATGTCAAGCGTAAAACGAACTTGCCAACATCTCTCAATCGGGTTAATCATTAAGGTTAAAACCTAGGCCTATAGTTTGGATAGGTTAAAATATTAAATCAGAGTACATTTTACTTTAATAAAATTAGATAAGTATTCCAAGGAATAACTTCCCTCTTTGCTACCCTAGTTACCATATTTAATAAATTTGATGATTAACAAATTAAATAAAACATCTCTAAATTTATTGACATCTTACCTAGGTTCAGTAATTTAATTTTAGATTAAAATCCACTAATAAATTCCACTTTAATGTTAACTGGTTGATTAAATTAAAAAAATTAACTAACAACATTAATTAATTAATTAAAACTTGTATCTTGACAAATTAATACATCTGAAAGGCCTCCTTAATTTATTAGTTAAAAAATAGAGATACTTAATAGGCAACTTCCTTAATTAGGCCTAAATAAAATATTAGATCAAAAGTTCCTCTAAAATACTATTGAAAAGATCAAATGAAATATATTGACAAATTAAAATATCCAAGGGAAAAAATTAAAACCTAACAAACTCACCAAAATAAGAATTAAGTGAGACTTTATCACTAAAAATCCCAAAAAGAAAAAAACTTTTTAAAGGAAAAAAAAAAAGAATATTAAAATTTGATTTTACAAGAATAATAAAAAACAACCCTAATTAGGGAATGATCAAAAAAGGGGGAAAAGAAATGAAAGAGGAAAAATCTTTCATTTTGAATCTTTCTCTTTCCCTCTCTTCCTCTCCAAACCCTTTCTTT